>CM040239.1:154104297-154504297 GCA_022545495.1 Chrysanthemum lavandulifolium | reverse complement strand
AACCTCCACCAATTCAAAGGCATGGTGGATTCTCACTTAAGTGAGACTATGCAAATGCAAAATGCTTTGCTTGCCTCCATCATGACCACCCCAAACATTCTCAACACCACCAACACATCTACTATACCACCACCACAACCTTCCCAAACATACTACCCCTAGGCATGGTTGCTTAACTTGAGCAAACGCCCAAACCGTGGAAAGGACCCGGGTTATGGTCCATGACTTCAAGAGGAAATGAGGTTCATCCTTAATCACATCCTTGAGCGCCTCAATGCTCTTTCTCATCCACCATCTCATTAGGATGGTCATAGATTAGCATTTATAAGTTTTCTTTTATTAGGATTATTTTCTTTTTCTTGTATTAAAACACATCATTGTGTTCTCCTTTCATGATCTTTATTCATGAAAATTTTAACTAATGAACGGTGTTTTTATTATAGTGTTGGCACTTTTACATAGTATTTGGAAATGCTTGTGAATGATCATTATTACTAACATTTTTTTGTAGCTTTATTTTCACAATCCATGTATCTTCCCATTAAGCACCTAATTTAGGGGAGCTTTGATCAAGGGGAGATAATGGCTCGCTCATTACATTCCGCATCGCCTCTTCTTTTGTTGAGACAAAAGGGAGAAAATATAGAACTTGGTTATATTTGACTTTTCCGAAAAAGTCAAACGCATACATTGACTTTATGAAAAATTCAAACATGATACTTCATTGGTAATACTTGACTTTTCTTAAAAGTCAATCGCATACTGACTTTCTCGAAAAAGTCAACATCATGCATCAACTAGTGAATACTTTGACTTTCTCGAAAAGTCAAACATCATACACTTGCATTATCATTTCCTTTTCAAGTTCTAAAACTAATATTTTTATAACTCTTGCACAAACTTTGTATCTTTTATAAAAATAAAATTTATATTTTGTCCTCAACAAAAGGGGGAGATTGTTAATACAAATATCTTCATTAAACGTTATTTATATTTTTGATCTTTACATAAGTTTTGTTAACGACAAAAGTAAACTTAATTTGTATAAAAGCTTAAAGCTTGTCAAGTTTAATAGATATTAAAACAAGCTTTTTCAAACAATATATTCATCATTCAAGCATTTACATTTAAAATTAGTGGCATCTTGATATGACTCTAATCATTATGTATGATAGTAGTTTTTAGAATGTGTTAGGTTCTTAAAACCAAACACTACTTAAGTACTTGCATATTTCTAAAAATAGAAATACAACATATGACATCATGTGATGCATCATGAAAATCATTGGAAGATTTCATTGGATATTTTGTGTGGATTGTACTCTTCATATCTTGCACAATCTCACTTAGATATAGTTGACTTTAGCAAAGATTTTGATATCTTGGTCGTCAGACCGGCGGTACCAAAATGGTACACCAAGGAACCCTTTTAAGGGTTACGTGGTCCGTGGACGCCCTGCTCATTTTGGCTATAAATAACAAAGCCGCACCAAGTAGTTTTGCATCCTTTCTCATATACTCTCATACATATCTTCTCTAACCTTTCTAACTCGGTTTCATATCATAGTAGTGATCTCTTTTGTAGCAAAGAAGATCAAGTCACATTCAAGCTTCAAACGAGAAGTTGGAAGTCTTGTTTGTTTAGTGTTGTATGATCTAGTGTTGATTCATACTTCATTGTTGTATTAAACCATCATAATCTTGTGAGTGTAAGTGGTTAGTATTTTAGTCCTCAAAATACATTGTGTGTGGAGTAGTTGTACCCTTGGAAAGAACTCGACATCTAGCTTAGTGTCGGAAATAGTGTGCGAAGTGTAAAGGTTTTCTCCACGGTGAAAGGAGCTTGTTGACTAGTGAAGTTAAACTCGAGTGTGAGACTCGGGGGTGGAGTAGGGCAAGGAAAAAGAGTCCTTGTAGACCGAGCCACTATAAACAACTTGTTGTGGTTTGATCATTTCTTTCCTTATTTACTCTTTACATATTGCTTGCATATTTCATTAACATATCTAAGATCAATATCAATTGATCTTTTCAATAAGTTTCAAAACAAAGTTTTTAATCGGTAAACTATTCAACCCCCCTTCTAGTTTTCTACAGAAGATGTTGGGGAGTATATCATATGTGATTTATCATATATGATTTAACAGTAGTATCACATATGATATTACATATCATATGTGATTTAACACTAATATCACAAGTGATCTTCAAATTAGTGTTAAATCATATATGATATTTCAAGCAAATTCCATTTTCGAAGAAAAACGAGGAAAAAAGACGAAAAAACATGAAAAAAATGATTTTTTTTTCTTCTTTTTCCGAAAGTATATCAAAGTGCCCGTCTATAGAAAGATAATTAAATGCTCGTCGCGATGGTGTAATTATTTTTGCTTAACGATTAACGGTTTAAGAGATATTTAAATTATAAAAAATAGGTGACATAATAAAATATTTTTAATCTCAGACATTGATTTCTTTTTAGATGGATGGTGGAGATGAGTCCCTTGGTATGAAAGAAAAGTTTGATATGTAAAATAACTCTCCTCTAAAATAAATAATGTATTACAACATGTAGTTCTTATAAACCCGCTGAGTTTTATACATTATAGTTAGTTATATGAGTTAATATGTTTAAATTTACCAAAGTATGATCATATATTAAGTTTTATGACAAAATTCAGATAATTCACACATTAGCTCTTAACTGTTTAGTTTGATGATTCTTGAAAATGCAAGGAATTGGTTTGTGAAATGAAAAAACTATCAGCAAGGGTTTATGGACTTAGGAGCTATATGTTTGTTTATTTTATTGTTTACACCTATTATACGTTTCACATGTCTTTATTTTACCCTTGTAACACGTTACCTTTTCATTTTTGATCCATTTTGCCTTATACCTTAATTATACCTATAATCTAGTGGTGGAGAGATGAGATTTAGTCAAGTTATGATAGTGTATTCGCCATGATTGAGCAATTGAGCGAGTAGAAAATTATAACGCGTTGATCAGTAAGAGACTGAGTGTTATTTGTTTCCCTTTTCATGAGGTGGTCGGTTTTACGATTTACTATAATAATTTAAATTTAAATTCATAATTCATGGTTTAGTCTAGAAGATATCTTTTTGTGTTTAAAATTGGAGTCTACTTGAGGACACGTAAAAATCAAGTGGGGAATATTTGATATCATCAAAAAAGAACATGTTTTAATATCAACATTCCACGATCATTGCTCGTTATTATTATTATTATGTTTTTAAGATATTTGGTATTGTTTTGTGGTTAATTTACAATACAGTAAAAATCTGAAGCAATGGAGCGTTTGACGCCGAAAAGAAGCCAACATGAGGAAGATATTGCACCATTTCTATATGTCTTATTGAAGTTTTACATTTACGACGATCGCGCCCTAGACACAGTGGTTTTGTCAGGTATTGAAGGTTATACGGCGTATAGAGTTCATGTCTATATGTTGTATACATTGAAGAATCAAGTATCTTACAAGACCACAATAAAATATTGTTGCGTGAGAAACACAATAACGGATGTAGACATGCGTGTAGTAGAGCAACTAGCCCAATCAACATCTAAATAAGCAACCACATATGATGTTGATGAAGAATAAGTTGTAAACCATAATCCAAAGTATCCCAATGTAGTAACATCCTCTTGAGAGCCAAAAATGTGGCTCACGAGGATTGTGCATAGAAAGCCAAACATGTTGAATATGAAATCTCTAGCCTAATAAACATGAGATATTGTAAAGCACCTGCAAGACTGCCATATAATCAGAAATAAGATCACCATCAGTTGTGAGTTTGGAATCCGGGTCAATCATAGTCTGACACTGGTTACAAGTGAGCATATGAGCACACTCAAGTACCTTAGTAGCATACTTCCTTTGAGAGAAAAACATCCCAGAAGTATTGTGAGTCACAGAAACACCTATAAAGTAATTAAGAGGGCCTAAATCAGTAATGGAAAGCTCAACATGAAGACATGTAATAACTCGTTGCAAGAAAACTTGTGAGGATGCAGTCAACACAAATCATCAACATATAATAGTAAATAAGTTGTATTGCTCCCCTGTCTAAAAATAAATAACGATGAGTCACGACGACTATTATGAAAACTAACCCTAGCAACGTAAGCAACAAATCTCTAAGAGCCTGTTTAAGGCAATATAATGATCTCTACAAAAGACAAACATAATTGGAATGTTGTGGATCCCGAAAGCTAGGAGGCCGATGCATATAAATAGTCTCAGATAAAGAACCGTGTAATGAGGCATGCTTAACATATAACTCATGAACAAGAAAATGTCGAGAAAGCGCAAGACTAAGAACAATACGGATAGTAGCTGGTTTCACCTTCAGACTAAAATTATCATCAACATCAATACCGGGAAGCTGGGTGCTACTATTTGCCACAATGAGAGCCTTATAGTGACTTTAACTACAATTTGCATTATGTTTATGCCTAAAAAGCCAGAATGAACAATGTTCGCATCTAATGAACTAGGCACAAGAACCCAAGTATTATTTTAATTAATGCATTATATTCATCAAGCATAGCACTAGGCCTATTATGATCATTAAACGCATGGGTGTAAGATTTGTGAATGGGGAAATGATGGACACATTTAGAGTAAAATGTTAAGTGGGTCTATTAGTACCAACACGAAAGCGAGTGATCATGGGGTGAGTTGACACGAGATTGGGAATGATATTTGAGGTGGCATTCAAACTAGAGTGGGTTGAGGCTGAGGCGGATGAACAGTATTGGTGGTGGATGAACTGGGCTGAGTAGTATGTGAAGTTGTAGTAGAGGGTGATGTTTAAGTGTCGATGGTTGACAAGCCTAGAGATGTATATGGAGGTGATTTTGTACTAGCGCTTGAGTTGGTGTAGCGTTTGTAATTAGGCCTTATGGAGTAACATTTGGACCTGAAGGTGTATTTGGTGTAGTTGGGTCCGGTGTTGTAACATGTGACAAAATAATGGGTGGTATAATGGGTTTAGTAAGTAAATGTTGTTGATAAAATTTGGGGAAGTTTCAAGAAAAGTATATAGGGTGATGAGTTAGGATTCATAGACCCGTAAAGAAATACCATCTCATCAAAAGTCACGTGATGATAAAGTATAATTTTATGTGTGTTTAGGTCAAGACACCTAGACCCGCGATGATTTGTGGGATACCCAAGAAAAATGGATAGTGTAGAACGCTGCTCAAGCTTATTGTTGGTATGGATATGAGGATAGCAAAGACAACAAAAAATATGAAGATCTGTATAATTAGGTGTGCTTTTATATAGGAGAGTGTGAGGTATATCATTGTTGATGACGATGGAAGGCAAAATATTCAAAAGACAGGTGGCCATGTGGAGTGCCATAACCCAAAAAGTGGGTGGTAAGTGTGTGTGAAACAAAAGTGTTTGGATGAGGTTATTAATGGTATGTATCATTCGTTCAGACTTACCATTCTGTTTAGATGTTTTCGGACAAGAGAAGCGAATGGTAATATCATTAGACGAAAATAATTGGTGTAAGGAGTTATTTTCAAATTTACCACCATGATCACATTGCAAAGACTTTATGTCAAACTGGTTTTTAACAAAAGCACGAAAATGAATAAATTTAGACAAATTATCAGACTTATTACATAAAGGATACATCAATAAATAATGCGAAAAATGATCTAAAAACAAGACATAATATTTAAAACATGTAATGCTCAAAAGTGTAGAAGTCCACAAGTCCGAGTAAATAATATCAAAAGAAGACTTAACAATAGTTTCAAAAAGCGAAAAAGGAAGCCTCACGTGCTTGCAAATCTGACAAGCATGACACAGCACATGAGACTTAGTCCTATTGCATGAAACGAAATTACGAGAAACTAAAGAACAACACATCACTTCATGGATGTCCAAGTCATTGGTGCCACGTGTGTTGGCTGACAAGAAAATCTTGAGGATTAGTCGGCTTTGTGGCATGATACATATCCCCCATGTTATCACATCTTAGTAGGATTTGACGGGTCCATAAGTCCTTCACAGCAAAACTGAACTTATCAAACTCAATGGAACATTTATTATCACAAACATATATCAAATTTTTACAATAATATGTGTAATGAGAACATTATTTGAACGAAGATTTCTGCGGGGAGTAGACAAAGTGTTATGGCCCGTGTTGATGACGAAAATAGATTTCCCGTCACTAACAAAGATGGAAGGATAAATGCAATAACTAAAAATAGTACTAAGATTATTAGTATATGAGTTAAGATGAGAGGACACATCGGTGTCAATGTTCCAATTAGCATTGGCAGGATCTTGAGTGTCATTGTGTTGAAAGCTTGAGAGAGAAGCTATTCCTGGCCATGTAGAGAAGATTGTGGAGCAGTAGTCGATCCATAAAGGGTCCTTCCAAGTAATGTTTGTTGTTCTGTGGAGAAAAATGTTGAGTAAGCTGTTGAGTATGGGATATTACAAAGCCACGCGAAGTGGTCCTGGACCAATCACGATGGTTGGTTTACTTGGAAAAATGACTGAGGTGACCCAAATTATGTGACAAGCTATATTGAGCTAATAGATTTAGTTAGGCTTGTAATAAAGCCAACAATTGTTGATGATTCGAACCCATGTTAACATGTTCAAGTCCATTCAAATGAGTAGTAGATCCACAAGAAAGAGAAGACTAGCCTGAGGGATTATTAACCCTTGTATTCCTAGCGTTACTTTTATTGGGAGCATTAGGTCACGCACGACTAAAGTCATGAATAAACTTACATGTATGACCCAACTTGCAAAATCTATGAGTAAAGTTATGACAAACTTGAGGCTCAAAAGAGTGTGAATTCATACGAGTGTCATGAGATGTACGCGAGTCTTGGCCACGAAAAGTATTTGTTTCGGCTAGAAGAACTTGTGGAATGTGGTATTAGTGGATTCAGTTTATGTGTTGGAATTGAGCCTCATCTCCTTTGTTGTTACCATATAACACATGGTATCGAGGTTAGGAAAAGGATTCCGATGAACAATAATACTCGCAACTTGTGCAAATTAATCACTCAACCTGTTAATGGCATAGGTGATTATGTCATCATCACTCATATGGGATCCAAGATCATTTAAGAGAGTGCCAATAGATTCAATTTTATGAAAGTATGCATCAAGAATAAGGTCACCAATTTGAATTACATATAACTCACGTTTTAAAGTAATAGTTCTTGTACGTTTATTGTCAAGATTTTTTTTTCAACATGCTCCCAAGCATCTTTAGCAGTGGGAGGGTTCACGTTGGTGAGTCTACCTTGAAGAGCTTCAGAAAGCGTTAAGAAGATCCACGACTTTACAATGGAATCCGCAGTTAGCCATTCGGTTATTGGTGGAGGAGAAGCGGAGGAAGTAGTGCCATCACCTTGGATGTGCTTTCGAACACCAAAGTTGGCACAATGAATATTTGATGCGGATAATTGTAAACACACTAAGTTTTACAATCCTCCTAGGCAAAGTACCTAACATTTGTAGTGTAGTATAGGTAAGACACGGAGGATTGATCATTCTCTAGGGGAATAGTTTGGGTAGGCTCGAAATGTATGACAATTTAAGTCTAAAGGTCGATGGATGATTATTTTTGTATTTTTTATATTCTATGGAAAGCAAAGTAAAATCTCGGGGTTGAAGATTTTGGTTTTTATAACTACTAATTAACTAAAATAAACTAATTATACTAGAAATGCAGATGAGATAAATTGGTAACTCGTATGATAGGTAAAGTGTATTTACTTATAATCTCACTGCTCCCTAGTTATCTCTTATTAATTAGTTGAATTATCACTTCCTTGTTTTAATTATCGTGTTGTATTCCTTAATATTAGTCTTAGGGTGGTGCTAATTTCTCTAACTCTATGAATACATTGATCTCGTTAAGAATCCTAATGTTCGCGAACGCAATTCCCAAAGTTAATGAATATTTTGTTCTCGTTAAGACTCTTAATGTTCGTGACCGCAATTCAAGCAATAAATACAACGAATCAACCAACCGTTGCACTATAGTGGGGCATTTAGTCGAACGTTCAAGAAAATATCCTAAGATCTAGCCAGTTTTCCTACTTCTAACACAATAACAACTAATCAAAACAAGAGATGACAATCAATAATCAATAACTATATTTCATTCAAATCTAAGTAAACACTAATAAATTTAGCCTAGCATGTTAAATAAAAGAGAAGATAAACAAATAATCATACAACACATAAACATATTGTAATGATTAGAGATTGAATAACTTATCTTCAATAAAATATGGAAGTTAAGGGGGCTAAAAACCCTTACAAAACTTGTGAAATTCATGGTCTTTAGGTTCTCCAAGTCGCACTTCAAGATGTTACAATGAATGAGAAAAATACGAAAAATATATATATAGATTTACACTTATGACGACGTCACTTTATAGGTGTGACGCCGTCAGCTCGCTGTTATTAGGGTTTCGAGAATTGTAGCCGCCTTATTGTGACGGCGTCGCCTTATGGGTTATGACGTCGTCGCTCTTTACTTTCTTGGTCATGACGTTGTCGGCTCCCGCCTTATTATGACGGCGTCGCCTTATGGGTTGTGACGTCGTCGCTCTTTACTTTCATGGTCATGACGTCATCGGCTCTAGACAGTCGCCATCGCCTAAAGCGTCGCTTGGAAAATTTACAACTTGATCATCTTCGTTAATCTTCAAGTGACGCCGTCACTTGTTATTTCCGACGCCGTCAGATCACCATTTCCAGTGCTTTACTTGACTTTGTCGTTTTCTTGACCAATTGAGTAAAAAACGCTCCATTTTCAAACATTTTCTTCCCAAGTGCCTAAAACTCAAATAGAAACGATTTAGGATAGTGAATGATCAAATATGTATGGATTTAGAGGTTAAATGACCCTTTAAAAATGTATAAAATTTACACTCATCAATCTTGAAAAATAACACCAAGACGGGCAGTTTAACTTGTCTTGTCTACATCGAGCTTGAAGGGAACCACACTAGTGATGTTATGGACGGTATATAATTTATCAACGAGGGATAGTGTAGGACGATTTCTGGGAGGGATATCACCAGTCATCATTATGATGGTAGTGGTTGGGAAAAGTCACGAAAAAAATAAAAGGAAGGGACGACAATGTGTTAGGGTTAGATATTTTAGGAAAGGATAGTATGAACTCTTGATACCATGTAAAGTTGTATTATTGACTTGATTACAACTGATTACAATAACGTGCATATATAACAATATGATGGGTCAATAACCAATACTAACTACTATTGGGTTATACTAATAAAGATCCATTTACATAAGTGTTTTAGGTCGATCCGACCCCTCAAGCTACTTTGATATGTTACCCACCCACCTACCTACCCCTTTTTACATATCTACCCTCTGTAAATTTACATTTTCTCGTATATCATATATATTAGTAACCAATGACAAAGAATATCACACCACCGGTAGATGAAAAAAACATGATTTACTATAGTTTGCTAAGGTAATTATGCAAGTTTGGGAGATGAGCAAGTTGAAGTTCGAAGGTGGCAAAGAATCAATTTTCGATTTCAGTAGAGGTTATCATCATCATTTAACATGTTACTATAGTGTGCATGACCAATATGCAACAAGTCTCAAAACTAAATGTTTCATAATGACCAACAGTTCCAAGGAAAGTTTTTTGTAGCTAGGAACTCTATTATTATAAGTCTTATACTAAAAAAATTTGTATCCATTAATCCACTGATTTCACACCCATATTAACTCTTATCCACATAGTTTCATGCAAGTCAGGTAGTAGAACATATCATATAGCATAATAAAAAGCAACAACTTTACCAAAAAAAAAACCCCTTTTAACCTTGTGAGTATTTAGTATATTCCTATTTAGCAAAGTTTGTTCAATCGACAATTAGGTAATATATCTCTAAAATTTGTATTTGTAACTTGTATCGACGAGAGATCAAGTATGCAATTTTGAGCAAATCAAATGAATCATATATACCTATGGAATGACCCTTATTTTTATGAATGAAATGCATCATGTATTTTTAATACAACTACACATGCAATAGAATTTATCGCGGCATACTCAAGTTGATTGAGTTAGTTTGGTGGATTTTTAAGAAATGGCTATGGTTTAAAACTTTAGATAAATGAATTTTACAAAAATAAAAAATAAAATAATATGTATGGTTCCTCATTTTACTTGCAAACAAATCACTTATGTAGTTAAGCTTTGATTTTTTTCTGTATATAGACGATGGTGATACACACCCACATACACGTGACAACGAGTCTATTACTGTTAATGGTGTCGTATACCTCTTCCAAAAGAGTAGAAAGAACGGACGAGACCTTTACCACTAACTGCAAGTGAAACAATGAGAGAGGCAAGTGATTCACCGACGCGTGAATCAACCTCAAAGGCACATGAATAGACGGCGCGCGAGTCACCCGGCCATGAGTTAACTACGCAGTTGATCGAATCGATCTCATTAACACTGACACCATCATGTTACTGCGACTCACCGGCGCGTTAACCACTGAGAGGTGAGTGAGTCACTGGCGCGTGAGTACTGTTCGGAGGCGTGTGAGATGCTCTGCACAACCCCGACGTCATCATGTTACTGCGATTCACCGCTGCGTTAATCAATGAGAGAGGCGAGTGAGTCACTGGCGCGTGGATACTGGTCGGAGGCGTGTGAGATGCTCTGTTCCAGACCGATGCCGTAGTTGTTGAGCGAGATGTCGATCTGATCATGTTTAAACAAATTGTCAGTTTGGTCGCAGAACATATCATATAACATAATAAAAGCAACAACTTTATGAAAAAAACCCTTTTGACCCAACATTCCTACCCAAATAATCTTTAGCCACTAACCGCATTAATTTATGTGGTTCTTAATTAACCTTAAATTGATAACATCATAACCCGATATCTATCTTAATAATGCATCTACACATCTTAAGCATTTAAACTAAAATCATGGGCATATATCAAGGTTAAAAAATATATCCGAGTAGTGATCCATGATGGGGTGAGTAATGATATATGACGGGTGAGTAGTGATCCATGAGTGGTGATGCGCTAGAAGAGTGAAAAAAAAAACATATTACTTTTCAAACAAGAGACATGTCCATACGATTAAATGTTGCAATAAACAATAAAAACAGACACGTGTTTGTTACATGTACTAACATAAGTTGAAGGCTTGAAGCGATATATAGATTTGGAAACACAGTTTGAAAATCTTTGAGCATTCCATAAACCTCATTTAGCCTTTTCCCCATATTGTTCTATTGCAAACCTTGAGATTCTACTTGCTTATTATACGACTCAGGTTTGTTATTTTGAGTCTCAATTTGCTTACTTTGAGTCTCAATTTGTTTACTTTGAGTGTGTATTTTCTCTAACAAAACACGGTTTTCAATTTTTAGAAATTCTTAGATCGAAACTAAATTTAGATATTTGGGATTTTGTTACACCGGCCCCATAACAATGAGGTTCTTCATTTTCAAAAAGTTTGTTAAGAACCTTCCTAACAATTTCTACCTCTAAGGCAGTGTAAAGGCGGGTTCAATACCTTCAGACCTCTTAGCTCTAATTTCTTGCGTGATATTTTTTCATTTGCTTTGACACAAACAGTATACACTTTTAATTTCATAAATCAAAGCATGTAATACAAAACTTTAAAAAAATAATATCCAATATGCGCATACCATTAATTGTCTTGTTGCTTCTTGAGCATATGTGTCGTCCTTCATTATATGACAAATGCAAAATGACGCAACATCATTGGGTTATCTTTTATATTTCACTTTCTGTAGATTAGATAGAAAACATCAAATATTGCATAAGAATACAAGATATGATAGTTTAGAGATTAAATGTTTCGTACAATAAAACTCAGAGATTCATGTTTTTCACATGAAACTAACAACACCAGTAGTTTGAGTATGTAATTGGTCAAGTCTTGCTTTCTTCCTACATGATGACACTTTCTGCATTTCATTTAATTGTAACACATTTAAGTAAAATGGATTTGTTAATACACAAGGCTTATCTAACTCGCACATAAATATATAAAAAAATAATCTTAAGCAGCTATATTAACTAATACCTTTGCTATGGATTTCTAAAATAACTTTTATACTCTTGCCATTGGTGGTGAAGGAAATTCTCTTGTGGTTGGAGGTAATCCAAAGCTTTCAAAAGCTCATCTTGTGAATAATTTCTCTATTGTGCATCAAACCCATTGATGCCATTAACTTCATTTATCTTATTGGTAGCTAGTTGATACAACTTCATTTTTAACCTATACTTTAAGGTCCTACGCTTTCCTATGAACATAGAACAAAGAACATTGTCTATACTTTCCCCTTGAGTCGGTTCTAACCATCTTCGATGTCCCATGGCAAATTTTTCCCCATGCTTTAACCAACTTGAGTGAGTAGAGTTTGCACAAACTGGACATGCCACACGACACGTGGTGCTCCAACCAGATAAAAGGGAAGCCTTTAGTTTGAAATCATTGGTAGTCCACAAAAGGGAAGCCTTTAGTTTGAAATGTTGCGTAGAAAAAGCATCATAAGCATCAACAACCTTCCATAATAATTGGGGATCTTTTATTAAATGTTTTAGATATACGTCAACATTATTGCCATGACCTTTCTCCCATTGAATAATTGATGAAAGAATAAACTATTGTTGTTTCATACATATCAAAGGAGGTAAATTGTAAGGAATCAATAACACTGGCCATGTGCTATGTGTTGTACTCATTGTATGAAACATATTAAACCATCGCTAGCAAAGCGAAGTTTTACACTCCGAGGATCTGAGGCAAACTTTGAATGTCGATCTTTAAACGCGGTCCAAACAAGACTATATGCGGGGTGCCTCATTTATCCATCTTTTGTTCTACCTGTATCATGCCACCTCATTTGCTTTGTTGTTTTAAGACATGTACAACCTTTTAAGTCTTAGAATTAAAGGACATAACGCAAAACTTTTGTCGGCTTATTTGATTTGGTGATATCTGGAAAACTCCACCCACATTCTACTTCGACATGCAGTGAGCATACCGCTCAATCTGAGTATCAACGAGTCGTGAGTCTCTTCAATGATCGACTTTTAAAGCCTTAGATGTGTTTTGCAATGCTCTTGCTTCACTATGTGGTGCTAATAAGGCCACCACTATTTATAGGAATAACGGCTAGTAAATGTATCGTATTTGTCAATATATCCTTTTATATGTATCAAATTAATTTTTTTTCCTATTTTATGTACCTAAGTTGCATTTTGCGTCACTTGTGTATATTTTGTGACTTTTTTGCCCTTCAGTTTATTAACGATTCTATTATCCGGGAGGGACAAAAATGTCACAAAATACACATAAGTGACGCAAAATGCAAGTTGGGTACATAGAATAGCAAAAAATTTAATTCGATACATATAAAAAAATAAAGTGACAAGTAAGATACATTTATAGGCAATTATCCTCTATTTATAATACTTTAAGTACATGCACATTTACATAGAAACTTGCACACTATTCCAAATGAAACATTCTAGGGCGTTTATGAAATCCTTCAAAACTCTTCCATGACAAGATACCAAAAATTCTAAAACTTAGTGGTCTCAAAACGTGTAGGTCATGATAACATGTGGTTAACCATTACATTATTACGGATGAGTTAATCTCTTTCACTACAAAAACTAAAATTTCATTATTAATACTTCTCACCCGTCTCATAATAAGTGTTTACTTACTATTTTGTGATGTCTCAAAATAAGTGTCAATTTAGTATTTTAACCAATAAGAAGAGGTTTTAATAAAAATACACGATGTTTGATTAGTGAAAAGTGTAACTAACGAATTTTTTTTAAAACTTTGTGCATACCGGAAGTTAACATTTATTATGAGACTGACAAATTTCATTTTTTTTTTCTTTTTCTTGAATAAGTTTTTATAATTAGGCCCAATTCTAACCGGTTGGAAACAAGCCCAACCCACCCAAATCCAAAAAGTCAAACCAAGTCAAACAAAAACCCGTTAAACCCTAGCATAATAACCCCCAAACCTGTAAAACACAAACCCTAACAATGGTGAAATCATATTTGAGGTATGAACAAAAAGCGGCTTTTGGAGTGATAACATCAATTGAATCCAACATTAGTTATGATACATCTGGGAAACTTTTACTAGCTCCAGCTCTTGATAAGATTGGTGTTTGGAATGTCCGACAAGGCGTTTGTGCCAAAACGCTTTCGTTGTTGACCGAGTCGAGTGGGCCGGTTCTCGCGGTTACAGCGATTGCTCCCGTGCCGTCTTCTGCGAATCTGGTAGTTACACAAATGATAATTTAGTGATTAATAGTAGTAGTTGATGGAATAGCTTATTTTCTCGGGCTTATTAGAATTTGGAAAAGCTTGTAAGCTCAGTTTTTGCAGCTTATGAGCTTAACAAGGTGAGCTTATGTACTTAAAGTACATAAGATGAATTAGATAAGCTAATAAGCTGGAAAAAAATGAGCTTATTAGCTTATCCAAATTCTAATAAGCCCGAGAAAATAAACTATTGCAAAACACATATAAAATGACAATTTACTGTTTAATAGTTAATAAGTTACTGTTTCTGTGTTGATGGATTTGTGATTGGGGGTGTTTGGAATAGCTTATTTTTGGACTTATGAGCTTATTTAAATTTGGAAAGCTTGTAAGCTCAGTTTTGCGCTTATGAGCTTATCAAGGTGAGCTTATGTACTTAAAGTACATAAGATGAGTTAAATAAGCTCTTAAGCTGGAAAAACTGATCTTATTAGCTTTTCCAAATTTAAATATGCCCGTAAGCCGAAAATAAGCTATTCCAAAAACCCCAAAAATTGTTTTGACACTTATGAAGCTTTGTTACTTTTGATTGTTTAGTCAAAATGAAGTATTTTTTTATTGTTGGGAGGGACTACTAGCATAGTTTACTTATTAAAAGGAGCATTTTAAGGTTAAATTTTGTATGGATGTTGAATGATGTTTGTTTGTTTTAGGGACTATGCTATGTTTTTTTACTGCATACGGAATAGAATGTTTGGATGCATTTAGTTGAAGGAAACATTTCTTAGTTTATTTTATCTCTAGTTTTTTAGGAATTTGGAGGAGGTTTTAACTTCACAAAAGAGATGAAACTTTAGAAAACGCATTAGGTGATTTTGTATTTTTCATTTTGAAGAAGGGAGGGAGGGAGTTTTGGGTTGCATAGGAAACAAGGAAAACATCAAAAATGTGTTCTCTGACTTTTTTTGATAAGCTAGGAAATAGACATGTTTTGGTATCGGGATATTGTTTTGGAAAAGAAGTATATCTGAACGTGATTTCTGTTTCTTTGATTTGTACAAAACCTTTTGTGGAAATGAGGGTGTTGTTTTCCAACTAAACGCACCCATTTTGTTTTTTTGAGCATGTTCTTTTGTTTGTGGCTAAAATTAACTCGATGTTGTGAGTTACATCTGTTGTTGTAATGAAGAAGTTATTGCAACGAGTGTAAGTTGATTGGGCATAGTGTATTTCTTTTGGAGAATGTATGGGGATTTTTGTCTGCTTTGGAAAGAAAACCATCTGTTCTATAAAACATGATGAAGTTGAAGTTTTTCTATGTGTTCTCACTTTGTTTAATATCACAGATAGCAAGTGGGCATGCTGATGGAAGTATAAGAATCTGGAATTGTGAGACTGGAAAGTGTGATACTACATTGAATGGGCACAAAGGGGCTGTAACAATCCTTCGGTTCAACAAGACAGGATCATTGCTTGCATCTGGAAGCAAGGACAATGACATTGTTTTATGGGATGTTCTTGGTGAAGTTGGACTTTTTCGACTCCGTGGCCACCGGGATCAGGTAATAACAACCTATTGGTGTTCGATTCTCGCTTTAGTTATTTTATCTTTATAATAAAGCGACTTATATCTGTTTTATTCCGTTTTAGCAACCTGCTGACATTTGTGTTGTTCAAAAGAGCAGCATACTTAGGATTTTGCTGCTACAAAATTGTATGGCACTTAAAATGGGACAATTCAGAGGCAGGTTGCTATTTTAATCAACGGAAATAGTAAACATATATCCGAAACTGAACAGATGTAGATTGTTACTATCTGCAATTGTTTAAGATTGAATGACCTTAAAAGTTGTTTCTCAGCTGATCGTTATGATGTTTCTTTCTTGTGTAATCTAAAGTGTATAGTTTTTTCTTGGATTTGCTTTTGGATTGTAGGTTACTGATCTTGCCTTCTTGGATTCTGGTAATAAACTTGTTAGTGCCTCCAAGGACAAGTTTTTAAGGGTTTGGGATCTTGACACCAAACATTGTACACAGATTATTGCTGGCCATCACAGTGAAGTGTGGTCGATAGATGTTGATCCTGATCAGAGGTACCTGGTCACTGGATCAGCAGATTTGGAGCTCCGATTTTATACTATAAAACATGAAAATGTAGACGGTCAATCTTTATCAGAGACTGTTAAAACTGATACTGATAATAAAGACTCTTCTGCTGAAAACAAATGGGAAACCTTGAAACTTTTTGGTGAAATTCAAAGGCAGAGCAAAGATCGTGTAGCAACAGTGAGATTTAACAAGACCGGTAACCTTCTGGCATGTCAAGCTGCAGGCAAGACAGTGGAGGTATATCGTGTATTGGATGAGGCTGAATCAAAACGTAAAGCAAAAAGAAGAACAAATCGGAAAAAAGAAAAGAAATCTTCTAAAACAGTTGAAGCCACTGAAAATGGAAACGCAGATCATGAACCAAAAGAGGATGGAAACCTTCCCATGGTTACGGTCTCTGATGTATTCAAGCTTTTACAGACTGTAAGAGCCAGCAAGAAAATCTGTTCTATCTCATTCTCCCCTATACCTTCCAAGAACTCGTTAGCTACTTTAGCATTGTCATTGAACAACAATTTGTTGGAGGTTTATTCAATCAATACCGATTCATCTACAAAGACGATTAGTATTGAACTTCAAGGGCATCGTTCTGATGTAAGAAGTGTCACACTTAGCTCCAACAGCACTCTTTTAATGTCAACAAGTCATAATTCTGTGAAGATCTGGAACCCTAGTACTGGTTCTTGTCTTAGAACTATTGATTCAGGATATGGGTTGTGTAGTTTGTTTGTTCCTGGTGATAGGTATGGCGTCGTTGGTACAAAGAGTGGCACTCTTGAAATTATTGATGTACGGAGTGGTACTTCTGTAGAAGAAGTTAAGGCTCATACCAGCTCTGTTCAGTCGATTGTTTCTCTGCCTGATGGTAATGGTTTTGTCACTGGGAGTACAGATCGTGATGTTAAGTTTTGGGAGTATGAAACCACAAAAGTTTCTGGGCAGGTGTGTATATAATTTTATTAACCTATTATTGATTTGTTTTGAATACCTTAATTTTACTGTAGATGGATTTTAACTGATTGTTTTATCATTTGTCAGGATTCAGCTCATCTAACAGTGTCCAATGTAAGGACATTGCCAATGAATGATGATGTTATAGTGGTTACTGTAAGCCCCACCGGGAATTATCTTGCGGTTGCTCTATTAAATTCTTTTATTGAGGTTAGATTCACTTTTTTTTACCTTCATTGTGTCAGTTCTATGGTATGATTGATTCTTATTCTCTGTTATGTTTGGTGTTTGATTTAATGCAAATTAATGTTATAGTGAGAAGCAAATAACCTTATTAAAGTTTTCTCATTGAAGCTTTAGAGGTTTTATCCCGATCCACATAGTTTTAGAGAAGCATCTAGTAGATAAATTAGAGTGTTTGTACATATGTGCATATTCTTTGTCCGTGGCTAATTGTGTAGTTGCTAATTCTTTCATTAAATACATTCAGGTTTACGATCTGAATACTCTGAAATCTCGTCCTAGATTATATGGTCACAGTCTGCCAGTATTGTGTATGGATATTTCATCTGATGGGGATCTTCTTGTTAGTGGTTCCGCCGACAAAAACATAAGAATTTGGGGTTTGGATTTTGGTGATTGTCACAAGTCCTTATTTGCGCATGCGGATAGGTATGTTTCTTCAATTGAATATTTTATTATTCCCAAACCAATTTATTGAGACAATTTAATTTGATTCAAAATTTTATGGCAGTGTAACAGGGGTGAAGTTTGTTCGTGACACCCATTACATGTTCACTGTTGGGAAAGATCGTGTTGTGAAGTACTGGGATGCTGATAAATTTGAGTTACTTTTAACCCTAGAAGGCCATCATGCTGAAGTTTGGTGCATGTCTATCAGCCATCGTGGTGATTTTCTTGTCACAGGGTCGCATGATCGGTCAATACGGCGTTGGGACCGTACTGATGAACCCTTTTTTCTTGAGGTATATAAAGCATTACTGTTAGCTTATGCCTGCATCCGATTTACTGATGATTTGGTTGATTTGGGGTGTGTTTTACATCAAACTGGTGAAAGTAAAACAAATTTTAGCTTATAAGGGCACAGATAAAACATATTGAAAGTCGCCATTCATAATGCATACAGCCTTCTAAAGTTTTTAAAAGTTATGCAATTTACTAATCACCTTTACTTCTGCATGCATCATACTTCTGCAGTCTGCTAACCTTTTACTATAAGATTACCGTCATTGTTACCAAAATATGGAATGCATTGACTGATAAATACATTGTTGCAAAGGGTTGTAGACTTCTTAAGTGCGTGCAAATATATTGCATCAATTGGTTAAACACAGTATGTACGTTGCGAAGATCGGTACAAAGTGAATAGTACATTGCGTTTATTTGCATTTTTCTCTTTTAATGATAATACTCTTGCAATCATAAATAACACTTAAATATACTACTGAAACTTTAAAATAACGTGGACAAAGGGTTTGCATGTTAAATCAACCCGCAGTCCTTTTCTTCCTGTTTAAAAATAACCCATACCTGACCCATCCATCTTGCCACTGCAACTACATGTACAGCCAAGTGAGCTCTTTATTTGCTGCTGACATCAATATATATTTTCACAGGAAGAGAAAGAGAGAGATTGAATAAAATGTTTGATGCCGACCTTGAGAACTCATTAGAAAACAGATATCTGCCTCAACAAGAACTTCCAGAGGAGGGAGCTGTAGCTGTAGCTGGTAAAAGACAAAGAAACCCTTTCAGCGACCGACAAAATTATTGAAGCACTAGATATTGTATCTGAAGAATTAAATCGAATGGCTGAACATGAGGTTAGTATACATTTTCAACTGCTTTACAGTTGATTTTTACATCGTGTTGCAAGTTTGTTCAACATCTGAAATTTTTTTAGGAGGAAAAGAGAAGAGGAAACGCGGCAGAGTTTAGGTCCCATTTTACTATGAAGGGGCTGTCTCCATCTGAATATATTCTTAGCGTTGTATCAGAAGTAAAAACTAATGACTTGGAGCAGACTTTACTTGTAAGTGAATAACAGTGTTTTTTTTTTTCCTACTTATATGTTTGTGAATGACGCTGAGCTACAACATAAATATTAAAACCTTCATTTCATTTTATCTAAAGCAAATGTGTTTTCATTACGAGTCTTATGAACAATCTTATCTCGTCTTTGCAGGCTCTTCCTTTTGCAGATGCTTTGAAGATCTTATCATTTTTAAAAGATTGGTCCTTGAATCCTGATAAGGTCAGATAAGTTCGCTAAAGCATTGAGTTTAGCATCTGTGTGTATGGACATAATACATAAATTATTATAAACAATACACATTAATGTGCCTGCTGGTTAGCACAAGCCGATCCACACTGTTTTGACCAAAACTTTAAATGACCTGTTTTAGCCTTAACACATGCCGACCTACCCTTGAGTAGTCATCAATTATCATTGTTGTTACATTTTGTGAGTGATGGTCTGATACTCTTATACTCATTTTACGCAACTATATCTAAACGCCGGCTTTGCTTAACATCTCTAGTACATGCTTTCATCATCCTTTTTGGCCATTTTAGTAACATTTTATCTATTTGCAGGTTGAGCTGGTATGCAGGATTGCCACTGTGTTATTGCAATTGCATCATAATCAGCTAGTTGCTACCGCAAGCACCAGACCTCTTTTAGCTCTTCTCAGAGATATACTTCATGCTAGAGTTAAGGTATAATTAAACATAAATTCGAAGTTTTGCTACTGCTTTCTTAATAAGTGAATATAAAACACTGCTGCACACTTTTTTGACCTTAACTTGAAGTTTTATCGCCATGGCTTAAAAGCATCCCTACATATGAATGAGATTTATATTTTTCAGGAATGCAAGGATACTATAGGATTCAATCTGGCTGCCATGGATCACCTCAAGGTTACTTTCCGTTCTAAATTGTTAATACGTCATCTTATAAGTGATTAAGTTTATAGTGTGATTTACTTGTTTCAGCAATTAATGGCTTCAAAATCTGATGCACCTTTCCGAGATGCGAAGACCAAATTACTAGAAATACGGGCACAGCAGTCAAAACGTGTTGAAGCAAGAGGGGACACGAAAAGCCAAAAGAGTAAGAAGAAGAAACAAAAGAAGGATGATGGACATGTGTGGTCTTGATTTGCCGCCATTTTTGGTCACCGTGTAACCAATTGATATCATATGTTCTTATAAATGTGACACAAGTGTATAAAGTGTTGATTTAGTTATATTTCATTACACATTGTGTTGCCCCAAATTTTGTAGTTGGAGATGAGATTGTTGAGGAAATTATGAAAGTTATTGTATTTGCATCAATTTGGCCTTTTTGTGACTATTGGTTCACTGGAAATTATGAATTTCGTTATGATCTAAGTATACTATTTACAACAGACTTGGAGTTTGTTTGTCTCTCTCATTTCTTTGGGCTTATTTGTTTATTAAGCAAAATAAGCTCATTGTAGTGACCGGATAAGCTTATAAGCTCAGTTTTTTTAGCTTATTCAAGGAAATTGTAGTAAGCTCCTACTTTGAAAAGCTTAATTGATAAGTTCAGCTTGTTTTGTGGTTATGATAACAAAATACAGTTTTATACTTTTTGTGGCTTATTTGGGAGAGGTTAGCTTATAAGTTTATATAGGAATGTTGATTGCCGACATACTTAATCCAAAGTTAATCAAATCACTCAACAATAGCTTGTAATCTTATTCATCATAAGACGGCAAAGATGCAAGGGTGCGTTTAGTTAGGGGAAAACACATGTTTTACATAAAATGTTTTGTAGAAAACAAGGAAAACAGAGATCGCGTTCGAGTAACCATTTTCTAACAAAATGTTTTGCAAAACACAAAATCCTATATTTTCTAACTTAACAAGCAAAATTACAAAACAAATTTTAGTTGTTTTCCTTGTTTTCTTTTGTAACCCACAACAATCCCTACCCATATTCAAAATAGCAATACAAACATCAACTAAACGCGTTTTTCTAAATTTTGAAGTGTTTTGTGGAGATAAATTTTTCTTCCAAATTTTTACAAAACTAGAGATACAAAACAAGAAAATGTTTTCTCTAACTAAACGCACCCTTGATGTTCTATCTTTTAAAAGCCGCCTGAGGTATTAGAGGGTATTATATTCAATTCCGTAAGACTAGTAGTCATGGTAACCTTACCCATGATCAGGACACTCTGTCACATAAGCGCCACATTAGCTTCCCTCTCTAAGACCAAATACATGACCCTAAGCCCGTAGTAAAGCGACCCCAGTCAAAACAAAAAACATACCCCACAAAAATTAATTAAAAAAACACACGCACAAACAAAATGCCAAGATCGGGGAGGGACGCGTCTACCAAAGGTAGACCGATCCTTGGTTTGGTTGATCATAACGACTAGTCTAATACCTTGAAGCAAGAAGTTGAGTGATTTATGTGACAAAATAAGTGTCATACAAACGAAACATATATTATAGTAAATGCACCCAAAATGGCGATTTTGGCATTGCTAAGTTGGTAATGGTTTTGTGCTTAACTGCCACTCATTTTTTTAAAAGATTATTAGACCCGGTAAATTTATAACTCTAAAACCAGGTTCGTTTAACAAGTGTTTTTAAGGTATTGGTTAAGAGAAATTATTTGCACATTATATTTGTTGATTGAGATACTCAATTACATGCATTAAAGTATTAAAATGTTTTACTGTGTATATACATTTATTTAACCGATTGTATATATGAATGTGCAAATCAAAATATAATATGTGCAAATCATCTCCCATTAGATAAGTGTCATTAATTAAATTCAAACTTTCATTTTAAATTGAAAATACATTTAATACTTATAAGTTACCATTATTTATACGTAATTTTTTATTAACTAATGAGATTCTTTTATTATTAGTTTTTCTAATAACAACTCTATTGGTGTTGTTTAAGCTTTCTTTAGTTAAAAACATTTTCAAATATGAACTAATCATTTCTATAAATATATAATTTAAACCCACATAATTAAGGTAAGTGCGTTTCAATAAGGTATATATTAATATCAAGTAAGTTCATACTTGAAAATGTTTTTAATTAAAGAAAACTTAGATAACACCCATGAGGTTTTTGTTAGCAAAACCCTTTTATTATTCATCTAAACCAACACCTTCATAGCTTAGCAAACCTTAAAAAACCATGCTTAGATAATGGTACATCGAAGTGGTTGAGGCGATTATGTGGTTGCATGATTAGGTTTTTATCATCAAAGTATGGCCAAGTATTGCATGTCCTACATTGTGTTTTTTAGTTTTATTTTAGGATAGAAAGTGAAAGGAATAGAGTGAAATATAAAATTTTTGTGTTCATGAGTTTTCTTTGTGCAAAGGAAAGAAAGTAGTTGTTAGAGGAAAGGAAAGAGGCTAGTGAGATTTTTTACTCCTATCTTTCACCTTATATTTGGGATGAAAGTGAAAGGGACAAAATATTAAGTAGTAAAAACACCAATCTGTCCTTGCATCTTTCTTCTATTTTCTATTTTTGGGAGGGAATGATTGTAAATGTATGACATTCTTCCCATTTCATTCGTAGAGAACACAAATAGATCTATATCTTTCTTTCATCTCCATTCCATTTATTTTCTTCACTTTCCTTTTTTTATATTCCACTCTTTAGTTTAACTCGAACATTGCGTCTAGTCTTTAACCATAACTCTTTCTGTTTTTCTTATGAAACTTCTTTTTAACATGATAATTTTTAGAGACTTTTATTTTACGAGCTAAAGTTGGTTGTATAATTGTATTATGTCGTGACATGTTACCAAAATTTTCATGGGATGGCGTAATCGAATTATCTAGTGTAGCAAATTAATTTATGACTTGTTGCTATATCTTTTTGCTATTTATAAGTTTAAAAATGTTCGCGCACAATAAACTCAAAATTAGTATGCAAAAGGACTATAATTGCATTTTTGTCCTCAGAGTATTGAATTACAGATTGATCCCAAAAGCTTTAAAGTCTGACCTGACGCCTTCATTTTAAAGTTTACATTGCATTTTGGTCCCACGCCAAACAAAGTTAAAATTTTAAGGACCAATCATGCATCCCACCATACCACGTAGCACCAAGTCCCGCAATTGGCTATACTACAAGGAACAAAAATGCAATAATCACTTCAAAGTGGGGACGTCCAGTGCACTTTCAAAGTTTTAAGGACCAAATCTGCAATTTGTCCATACCATAGGGAATAAAAATGCAATTAACTCAAGATACAATGAATTTTACAAGTGAAACATTTAGGGTTTTTATAACGCCGCAATTAGGGCTACAAATAAGCTTACCATTTTTAGAGGTACAAACTTGATGTACACGAATGGAGTGTGTGAATATACAACCGTAAACAACAATAATTGCAAAAAAAAAAAAAACTCACATACCGCCAACGTTCCTCCATCCACACCTTCATCGACGACACTTGTAACGATGCTTCCCAAACAGGTAAAAGAAAGAATCAACATTAACATCACAATGATGTAAAGAACGTCAAATGTTTCTTATACACCGATGAAATACCAACTTTACATAGTAAAAAATGAATCGAAACTTCACGCATATTATAACCTGGCATATTTACCCTAAATTCATCGAACATTAAACCATTACTTCTCTTTTCTCTGCACAAAGATCAAAGAATATCCGATTATGAAATTCTTCGATAATGATATACCTACAACGACATACACTAAATTCATCGATGATGAATATTTACCCTAAATTCATCGAACATTAAACCATTGCTTCTTTTTTCTCTGCACAAATATCAAAGAATATCCGATTATCAAGATTAAGAAATTCTTCGATAATGATACACCTAAAATAAAATTTTTATCGTACGTTTGAGCTAAGCTTGACGAAAACACTAAACAAAATACTATACTACCACTTACTATGTTGATTATTAAAATTAGTCGGTTAAAAGATCAGAAACCATGATTACTACCAAAATATCCTGCCGATTATTCACAAGTCTTGATATTTAAGGAACTAAACAAAATATTCTACAAGAAAAAATGTATAAAAAAGCACAATTTGTCTCCATGATGAACATAACAATAGTACATAAACTCCACAACCCCAAACACAAAATTTCTACAAATTTTTTTTGCACAAAAAACCATCAAAATAATCAAATGTAAAACCAACCCATTTCAGGATTCAATCTTAATTTCAATACCCAGTTTTCAGTTTTTCAAAAAACACATGGGAAAAATTTCCCCCAAATTGTGATCAATTTTAGGGTTTCATTGGGTTGAAATGGCAATGGAGATAAAAGTGTATTACAGAAAGAAAATTAGAGTTAAAAAGATTGAAATTGATCATATTCCAAAGTGTTTTCAGCTTCCTAGAAGTGTTGTTTCGTCGAAAAGGCGTACTGATTTTAGTTTTGGAATGTGTTGTTTTAAAGGTATATTTTGTTAAAGTTTTGGTTTTTTATGATGTTGGGATTTTTTTCCTTGTGAATTTGTGATATAGGATTTGATATATGAAGCCTTTGTGTGATTTTATATGTTTGTTAGGATTAAGGTTTGTTTGTTTTTGTATGGAAGTAAAGCGGTTGTGATTTATAGCTTTGTTTTGTATGGATTATAGGTGTTTGGGATTGCATTTTGGGAGTAGTTATCGGATTATAGCGTTTGCAGAACGAAAATAGGGTTTGGCAAACCATCTGAAATAAGTGATTGTCTTCCTTTCGTTAGATACAAAATATAGTTCTGTAAAAGTAGGTTCAGACGTGCTTCTTGGAAATGCAGGCACTTTTGCCAATGCAATCCCAAACACCCCCATAGAGTATTTGTAGTTGCATAAGATTTTTATAGAGATGAATTGATGGTACACAACCCTTTCCATTGTCGTATCTAAAGGATAATTTCGTAAATTTAATGTGTTGGTCACAATGTTGTAAGGTTACTAGTTGCCTGAGTGATCACTCACTAGAGGAAAATTGATGCTTCTGATGAACAATGTACGCTAATATATATGATGAAAGTTGAATTCATAAGGCTTTTGTAGTTTATGATTGATTTGATGATACATGACATAATGTTATCACTTTTTTGAGCAATGGTTTGAATGAAATTGGAACTTGTTTGTAAGAGATTCTGACTTTTGATTTGGTGTTGGAAAGCATTTGTGATGATTTGTGTCTGAATTTGTTAGGGTTAGGGCTTGTTTGTTTTTTTAGTGAAGATGAACCGTTTTCCAATTTATACTGTTGTATTGGATTATTATCTATTTATTTGGTGTATGATTTGCGGTTGTTTAAGGGTTATGTAGAGCAGAGTTGATGATACAGAACCCTTGGCATTGTCCTTGAGAAAGGCTAATGTCTTATATTTAACGGTTTAGTTATATTGGAAGTATATCTCAGTAGGATTAAGTTTTCTTGTATATTCACTGTGTCATTTTATGTTATGTTAGAAGGCGTAACTTTAGTATTTGCGCAAGCGCCTAGTGATGAGCAATGTATGTTGATATATACGATGAATCTCGAATTCATTAGACTTTTGTACTTGATGATTGATTTGATGATAAATGAAATGTCACAAGATAAACTTACGAAATTGGATTGCGGATATTTTATGTGCTTTATCAAATAATTTTGGATGTAGATGTGAATAATATGTTGATTCATTGGGGTGATGAACTAATTTCTGGTGTCTAAGTATTTCATTTGGACTATCGGTTTTGAGTTTCAGATATGTCAAATGACGCCATCAGTGGCACAATTGACCCTTCTCCTGCTAAATCCACCAAGAGTCAAAATAGAAGACGGAAAACGGTAACTAAAGGCAAACATGTTTCACTCACAGATGTTAAGTCATTTGCGGGAAAAGCACATCTTCAACCTTGCAGCAAGAGGTTTAAAACATTAATCAGTTTATCTCACGTTTGATAATCTTGTTATTTCTGATATAATACAAGGTTGCATTCTCTTTTTATGTGTGAAAACAGAAAAGATGAAGATAGTGATGATGATGCATTGAAGCTCAGTCCTGCTAAATCACAACTGACGGAAAACAGTGATGTAGCTGATGGTCGCAATGACCAGTTATCTGGTATGTACCCTTGGGTAAAATATATTGCATAAATCTAATTAAAACTGTGTTATGAGCCTGTATAAACGTTACGTTCCTACTTTCCGTGGTCTAACCATTGAGTCCAGCTTTTTATACATCATCAAACGAAATGGCATGACTCATATTATTAGCACCAGGTTTCTATTATCAAGGACTCTTTATATTTTTTCTAGAAGGGGATTATTGTGGGTTTCACATGAGATAGGCTAGTGGACCAATGACAAAGTTATAGTCTTGTCTAAAGGCCAAATTAAAAGCAGTATTGGCTAGGTATGGAGTCTTGTAATAAGCACACCCATGAGGTTAAGCTAATTGTAACTTCGTTTATTTCTATTTGCTATAGAGTCTGGTGTAGAGTATAAAACAATCTAAAAAGTTAGGATGCCAATTCTCATTATATTTTTAGTGCCTGGATTTCTTATAATCGAGAACTTTTCATTCAATGTGCTTTTGATATGTGCGTTCTTGCTAATTTCGTATGATTATATAGTCAAACGCATTGTTGTGTTTTATCTATAGTTTGCTATATGTTACATGTTGACCTCTGTGCTAAAGTGTAAGTCAACTCTTAATTTAGATATCCATTGGTAAAATCAGTGTTGTAAAAATCGGCCATGGCGGCCGATATGGCGGCGGTCCACCGCCACGAAACATGGCATATCGGTCATGGTCAAAATCGGTCAAAAATCGGTCAATATGGCGGTCAACTCGGTCAATTTTTTTTTTTTTTTTTTTTTTTTTTTTTTTTTAATTTTTAAATTGATAAAAATTATGGACTTATGATTTTTATTTTTCAAGGATGTTAACTTTTTAGTTTTTTGTGGTTATTGACTAATTTTGTTAGGATATTGCTAATATCTATTTTTTTAAAATAAATTCCTTTATAATTTATGGTCTCTGCCATGGCGCCGCCATATTGCCGCCAAGACCGATATGGCGCTTGGCGTGGGTCGACCGCCACGGTACCGCCGAGCGATATTTACAACCTTGGGTAAAATGTGAATTTAAGTTATTCCTTTTAAGGGTTTCAATTTAGACCAATAAGCAAACACACAGACAAACATCTCATGTATCCTTATTAATTTGTATTGTGGAGTATTCACATGCCGTGCACTCAAGTTTATGCACCCGCATCCTTGTAACATATGGAGAAACTAAATATTTTTTATGTATGTAACAATCATTGAATTTCTGTATTCGTAGGTTAATTTTATTTACTTTAAAAGGTTTCTTTTTTTGATAGTTGTATAGAATAATCTCAATGATGTAGGATCCAGTGAGGTCTGGTTGCTTTGGCAAAGTGGGTGACAATTTATAGTGTTCATCTTCGTTGAAAGTAGAAAAGTAAATCATTGGTAGAAGTGAACACCTAATGACACTTCAGATGTTGTTCATCTTTTTTTAATTGTTGTTTCGGCTCTATTTTTTTTTGGGGTAAAGGGTTATCTCGGTAAAGTAAAACTTTATTTCTGAAATAATTTTCGGCTCTATTTTCTACATGCCTTAGATTTTGTTATCAGCAACTCATCGTTGGCTGACATATAGTATAAAGTTATCACCCAGTGGATGACAAAACAAAGGAGCTGGCCACTTTTGGTATTGTCAATAATTTAGTAATCATTATAATGCACAAATAGGTAATGCTAACCTTTAAATCTGCTGCACCAACTTTTTAACTTCTTTTCGGATATTCAGAAAGGGATAGCTCACCGAGTTCAAACAAAGCAGGAACTAATTACACATGCAGAGCAAGAAGCCGGCGTGAGATAAAACGAAAAGTTCATTTCGATGTGAGTTAACAGGGTGCACCACATATTCTTTTTTTTTTTTTTTTTTTTTTTTTTTTTTTATTATTTGAAGTCTTATATATATATATATATATATATATATATATATATATATATATATATATATATATATATATATATATATATATATATATATATATATATATATATATATATATATATATATATATATATATATATATATATATATATATATCAAACTAACCCTTCAATTTGAATGCACATCAGGAGGTCAGCTGCCCAGTATATACATCAAGGAAAGTCCAGAGGTTCAAAGTAATGCGCCACTTGGACTTGCTGCACCAGTTGGATCTCCCTTTAACTCCTCATCAATGCATTTTTGAGAACCAACATCCAAAGATTACAATCAGTTCTTTCCGAAGCATTTCAATGTCCTTGTTCGGTTTCTTGTTAAGTTGAGAATAGGAATAAGCTTCTTATTTGACTTATAATGAAGATAAGTATACAGAATATGTGTACAGTTCTGCATATTTTACTAAGTTCTTAGATTTAAGAATCCATACTGAATATTTGCAAGATTTTGATACATATGGAATAGTAGGCTGGACATGTTTACAATATCTTGGGATTTGTTCCCTGATTTTTAGGAACATAAATCATTGGAGAAGTTTGATTATAGTGTTCTTGAATGTTAGTTGTTTGTGGTGTAATCAGTTTTGTTTCTGCTTTGTTGTGCAAGTGTTGACATCATGACATGGTTGTCGGGATGTTATATTGATGGAAGTTTACGGTGTTAAGAAAACACAAATAAACATCATACTTTGAGAATTAACAAAAACGAGGACTTGAGTGAGCATAAAGCAATGATGCTACCAACACGAATCCGTTGGCTCTTTTATGTCAACAGAAGTACCATTTTTGTATTTTCACTTGTATGGTATGCCGAGTGTGAATCCAAATAATAATCATTGGAAAAACATACTACGCAGCGTTTCTGAGTCCTGCTAAATTTACTTGGTTCCAGGCCTCTCTCAGCAACTATCGAAGAGCGGTTGTCAAGGATGATCTTAGTGTGGGCACAAGGTGTTTCCGTTGTGTTGCATATATGACTGTAGGTTGATTAGTTACAGCAACAATTATTCATTTTATGTACTTGAAATTAAGCGCTTAACAGCTATTGTTTATACTTAGGATACAGTTCTAGGAACCATCAAAAGTTACAAGCAACATATGTTTTTCGGTGCACAAGCTCATACAATGATGGTGATGATAACAAGTTACAAAACAAGATTATAAATGGGCTGACATCAAAAGCCGGAGCTTTGAAAAAAGGTTGAACTATACCGCAAAGCTTACAAAACTTAGAAGCCTTTTGTTAGATTGGGACTTGAAGGCAGAAAGAGGTCTTTTATTTGCTTCTAATGTGGGTAGGAGAGAAGTAGTAATTGCTTATATTCATCTACTCGAGCAAGAGCAACTAAATACATTGAAGCAAAAAAGTAGATTTTTTTTAGAAAGGCGCAAAAAGTCGAATTAAGTGGGCAATAGAAGGAGACGAGAACACGAGGTATGAAAAATGGCAACGAGGTGATGGAAGCGGCAACGTACCCCATCGCGAAGCATTCCATGGGATACCTTCATACCATCTCCCGACCCTGTGGTCATTACAACACTGATAGCCTCGCATAGGGTTAGTAGAATACATGGATGGAGGAAGTTTAGTCGACATAATGTACGGACACTGATTCAACAAACTCCCAGAAATATCGGGTCAGGCCTGAAACCACCAATCACACCGTTGATTGGCTTCTCAAGAGAAAGATCTTATCCCAATGGTGTAGCCACTCTAGAACTCATAGTAGGAACACACCCGCTGTCAAGGACAATTATGCTACAATTCCAAATTGTCAAGTCTACATCCAAGTACAACGTAATACTTGGAAGAACAACCCTTCAAAAGCTCAGCATAGAAGTCTCGACCATCAGATCTTTGGTAGAGTTCCAACAGGGATGGGAGTCGCTATAGTCAAAAGCAACTGCCCTGGTGGAGACGCAAACCTGGCCGCTACGGTAGAAGAAAGCAACATTGGGGAGATCGCGTGGAAACCTATTCCGGGAGACAACCCCAAATAGGTAAAAGTCATCATCAACCTCGAATACCCATATCAACTCATCACAATCAGAGTCAACCTCCCACCTCAGGCACAAAACCAACTAGTACATCTACTAGCAAATAACCTAGATGTATTTGCTTGGAAACCTTAAAACATAACTGGTGTCCCCAGGGAATTAGCCGAACATAACCTAGGTCTAAACCAATACGCACCAGCTATTAGGCAGAAAAGACGCAATCTTTTTCTAGAGCGATCTTAGGCTATGGATTCTCAGGTCACAGACCTAACCAGGCACACATCCTACAGCCCGTCAAATATCAAACTTGGGTCTCAAACACAGTTATAGTCAAGAAAGTCAATGGTACGTGGCGTATGTGTATCGATGTTACCAACATAAACAAAGCATGTCCAAAAGACAACTACCTCTACCATCCATTGACTGGAAAGTAGAATCCCTAGCAAATTTCAAATACAAGTGCTTTCTTGATTCATACAAGGGATATCACCATATCCTAATAGGAATCTGACGAAGAAAAAACAACGTTCTACACCAATCAAGGTCTCTTCTGCTACACCAAGATGCCTTTTGGACTCAGTTTAAATGTTCAACATCATATCATTAGTGCATAATCTAATATTAGATTGGTGGACTTGATAACGTATCAATATTAGTGGCCCAAGCACACTAAATACACACTCGAATCAAGCCCATTACCAAGGATAATCAATAAACACTTGATAGCGGCCTGACTTAAATCTCAGGCCACGTAAGGCTTGATGAAATTAATCAGGCTATATTGAGCATATAGTACCGCTACTCGCCAACTATCACTAACGGTTAACATGTATCATGTGTACAATGGGAACGCATGACAAGCACCACTTTGTACGAGCCAAGGAAGACAATCTACATGTCCCTCCTTATCTGCTCCTCGGATGATCAACACCTGGCTCCCTGGCAGTCATTGATCATCCCCCAAGGGTTTATCTCTAAACCCTAGTCGTCTTTCTATAAATAAAAGGCAACATACATAACTTCATAAGTTTTACATACTTAGGCAAATACTACTTCACCTATCCTTCCTTGTCTGCTCCTCGGATGATCAACACATGGCTCCCTGGCAGCTATTAACCATCCCACAAGGTTTTATCTCTAAACCTTACCCACCTCTCTATAAATAGAAGGCAACATACACAACTTTACGGGTTTCATACACATGGGAAATACTAGTTCACCTGTCCCTCCTTGTCTACTCCTTAGATGATCAACACTTGGCTCCCTACAACCGTTGATCATCCCACAAAAGTTTATTTCTAAACCTTACTAGCCTCTCTATAAATAGAAGGCAAAACACACAACTTCATAAGTTTAACATATTTGGGCAAATACCGGTTTGCAGTAGTCAAGTATTGTAGGATCGAAAAGTATGATGATTTATGTAGTTCGGGAGGTCGAGGTTGATCAAAGAACATATCCATGTTTAGAGAGAGAAAGTAGAGAGAGGGTGAAGAAAAATAAAATGTTTATTAGATTGATAAAATGAAAGTTACACAATGATTTCCCACACCCCTCATGGAGAGTCATGAGGGGTATTTATAGGCTCATTATACAAGTTTTCCCCGTGTACATAAGTAGTCCCTACGGGGGCAACTTACTACGTATCTAATCCAATTCATGTGTAAGACGCTATCTTTACAAACTAGCAAGGCTAAAAATCTCCCTCCAAGATATCGTCATACGTGAATGGTTACATTGAGACCTATAAATATATAAACAAAGTAAATTAAAATAATAATAAACAATGTTGACGTTCTTGAAGTGCAGAGTCTTTGTAGTCTAGATAGTGAGGATGACTTGAAGTTCTCTCTTGTGACGATATAAACATTTGATCTTTGGTACTGACGGCACTGATCCTTGTAGCTCTGAACTTCAACTGTAATGGTCTAGTTATGTTATTACTCCTTCCTAACTAGTGAGCATTTTCTTTTTTCTGCTCCCTCCTAAACTGACAAATCTTCATAAAATCTCTTTAGTCTTCTAATCACACAACGGAGAATTAAATCTCTTAAGTATTCAAACACGCATCAGATAAAGTAGACACTAGACTGTAGCACCATGGTTGTTGTTTGGGGAACATCATAACAACATAACTCACATAGTATTGCATTCAAGTTGGTAAATAAGCCTCGTTGTACACATTATTTGTACCTCTAGAAAACCTACCAGAAAAATCAATGATGTATATGCCTATAGCCCTTCTCCATTTACTCGATAAATAGTATACACTTCTCCCTCCTGATGGTTATGAGTTATCAGAATCATCATAATGTTGTGTACATGCAGTAAAATTACCTTTTACTTGATGCAATATTAAAGCCATAACTTGTTTAAGCATAATTCCGTAAGAATATGTCGGAAAAAAGTACTCTCAATACAATTCTCTCAAATCAACATGTAATCGAACCTCCTTTTAATTCAACTGGCTAGTAGTAATGACCACAAATAAAGACAACCCGATATGACCATCTTAAAAAAGGAGTAAACATCCCAACTTTGTGACTTAATGCTTTTACGAAAGATAAATGTGACTTCGAACCTATACTAAGCACTACAATGTAACTCCTTTAAGTATTAGGTGCACATTGGATAAACGCAAAGACAAGTTATCTTGAGACCAACAACATATCTCAAAGATAAATAAGTACACCCGTGAAACTTCGCTTCAAATTAAAATCAAAAATGCTGTACAAAAATCCCGTAGTCATTTTGTTAAAAAGTAACAAACTCTAGCCGTGAAATACATATATGTAGGACCTTGAATATATCAACTTATATCACGTATCACAACCTTAACACACTAAATATGAAAAGATGGTGACTTGAAGTATGTAAATCGTATGAACTAGAGAGAAAGATGAAAAGAAAGAACTAGTATTTCATAAACAAAACACACACTTACACACTCAAGCACACACCTCAAATGACACATTTGAGGTGTATTTATACTAAAATTAAAATGACCTAATGGGCTTGGCATGTGTTCGGTTTGGACTTGGATTAGATTGGGTTGGATTACAAATGATAAAAGGCTAGCTTAACATAACTAATAACCTATTAGTTTTATCCCAATCCACGAGCCCATTGACTATTCTAATAATATATCTAACACACGTTACAAAGTTCCTAAATGTGAATGACCATCACTTTCTATTAATTACTATTAAGGCTAACAATATCCTCGTGAATTTTGTATTCCAAAATACCACTCTTTTTTCCAAAAAATAATTTAAACAATATGTATCCAAATTAAATTTGGGATATCATTTTGTTTACAATATAACCGGCCCATCATTTTCAGTCCAATTGCAACACACTGATCCATTCCATTCATGTTGTTTCGCATTGCAGCCCAAATTAATAAACCAATTCCAATGCCCGACAAAATGAAAAAAAATAACTAGATCCAATCCATGAGCCCACATTCAAAATGAAATACCTGATCCAGTTAAATACTTATTGTCAGGTTAATTTGTATAGCATGTTTGACCAAACCCTAAACACACACATAGTGATAACTCCGCCTCTCTCATAAACACTCCGCCTACCACACACTCTCTTCCCACCTAACGCTTCTCATCACCATTCTCATCACCATCAAAATTGATCTATTTCATAAGCTCATCATGTAACTCAATCATTAATCATCATATTTTAAAAGACTGGAAACAAAGCTTCTGAGATTAGTTTATCTTTTGTATGTGATAAGGATTTAAAACATATGTTTTAAGGGGTTATTTAAGCCCTAAATCGATATATTTTATATCCGTTACTGTTTAAAATCGTTCCTTTTCACATTTTAGGTCTTTTGGAAACAAATTGCTAGAATCAAGCACTTTTGGACGAAAAAGCGAAATATGAAGAAAATGACAAAGTCAAGATTTCAAGGTTGATTTCTGCACCTGATGGCGTCCCAAACCATAGGGCGACGCCGTCTCCCACAAGATGTCCTAATAAGATCTCAAGCGATGGCTCAGGCTTGATTTTGGTTTTACAACATGACGGCGTCACGCCTAAAGCCAAGAAGGGCGTCACCTTTTATTTTACACCAGACGACCAAGACTCATTCCAAGACGACGTCCTTACTGAAGCCAAACGGCGTCACACATCTCAGCTGGCGCCATGCCAACGATGACTTGTCCATAACGAAACCATCAAAAGGAGACGTCGTCGCGAGTGTAATTCTATATATAGACTTCGGATTCTCTGTATTTTATGTGTAATATTTTGGAGAGCAAACCCTAGTTCGTTTATAGTCCGACTTGGGTAGTATTTTAGGGTTCCAAACCCTTCTTTACACTCAAAGATAAGTTTGTTTATCCAATCTATCACCATGTTTATCCTATGTTCAATTGTTTGTTTGTGTTCATACTTATCTATCATGCATAGCTAAATTAATCTTGTGTTTGCTAGCTAAATTAATCTTATGTTTGCTTAGATCTATGAAACCTAGTTGTTGATTATTGTTAGGTTGTCTCTTGTTTTAATTGTTAGACGCTAGAGTATGGAAAACTGGCTTCTTCTTTAATTGTTGCGAGCTTGAACGTCCTAAATAACAAAAGCTTGAGAGTGCACTTGAGCCACCGCTGTGTTTATTATGTGAGTTGTAGCTTTAGGATAATAGAGTATTCGGGAGATACTACAAGATTGGCGATCCCGGATAGTCTAGAGGAGAGTTACAATTCATAGAACTAGAGAATTAGGCACCCCTATGACTAACACGAATACAACACACCAATTAGAATGAGGATGTGACAATTCAACCGACCACCAAGAGATAACTAGGTAGTAAGCAAATCTAAGTAAACACGTTTTAATTATCATAAGAACACACTCAATCAATCCATAGCTTTTTACCATTAAGTAGTTTAATTAGTTTTAATTTTAATTGTTAAGTAGTATAATTGGTAGAATTACCACCCCACTCCTAAACCCCGAGATTTTACTTGTTTTCTAAAAGATATAAAAAGCTAAAAAGAATCACCCTCAACCTCACTTTCTCGTCATACATCTCTACTAGCATCTCTATTCCCTAGAGAACGATCAACCCCGGCTTACCCATACTACACCGCAACGATTAGGTATAACGCTAGTGGGTTGTAAAGCTTGCTCATGAAAAGAAAGTCTTTCAATTCCGAACTCGCTATCAAGTTTTTACCGCCACGGGAATAGAATATCTAGTTAGGTTTCTACATCGATTAGGTTTACTCGCTTGATTCTTATCAAGTGAGATTGTTTCTTTTTTCTTAGCTTTCTTGTAGTCTATCCCCCTTCTTCGTGTTTTTGTTCGTAATCTTGTCACTTTTCATCATGGAAGGTGATAATCCACCCAACAACAATCCACCACATGCCCCACCCACTCCTAGCCAACCACTTGACCAACATTCCTTTAACCTACTTCACAACCAAATCACTAGTGAAATCGATGAGCTTAAAAAATTACATAGGTTACTTGAGAATACAATCGAAAATGCACTTGAAAAGGCGGCTAGCGATCGTGTATCGATTCAATGGTTAGCGATGATTCGAATGATGAATTAGGAGAAGGTGACATTAAGGTCACTGAGATAATAGAAGAAAGTGAGGATGAGAAAACTGATGCATATTTTAACCTTTATCCCACTAAGGAAGAAATCGCATACCACAATTACATACTTGAAAACCCTCGGCCACCCGTTGTTAGAATTGGTCCTAAAGTTAGGAGAGGTAGTCCTTAGAACATTAAGATCCCATGTATGATTGGATATAGATATGTCGAGCATGCTTACATAGATGTAGATTCTCCGATCAACGTGATGTCCTCGCTTGTTTACAATAACATAATGAACACACAACTTAAGACTAAGAGACCCAAAGTATCCCGTGGGTTTGCAATTTTGTTGGAAGGGTCAAGAATGTACACGCCTTTGTCGTGAATTTCACCTATTTAGTAGATTTCATGATCCTATAAGATGTAGGATGTGTCATCGATTATAGCTTGTCCCATGTCGCTAGGAAAACCGTTTGTTGAAAAGTCTAAGCTAAGCTATAATAAATCTGAAGGAACGGTTAGATTTTTGGAAAGGAGCGATGAAATTACATATAGGATGCCTTGGAAAGTAAGCGGATTTGGTCCTCTATCGTCTATCCTACTTTGAAAGGGATAACCTTAAGGCTTTTGAGTAAAAGATCAAAGAGGATATAGAAAAAGGCATGGACTTTATGTGGGAGAAAAAGAGCCTCTACTATAAGGATTGCTTGACCCTAGGGCCTAGGTATAGAGTCGATGAGGAATTTCTCAACATGATAGGGTATGCCATGATGAGGAAAAATGAAGTCACGTAAGGTATGACTTCGAGTCTAGCTACAAGACTTATAAATAAAGAAAACCGCTTCTCGGGAGGCAACCCATGTTTAATTGTTTGCATGTTTGTTTTTCATTCTTGTTTGTGTGTTTATATATCTTTTTCATGTTGCTTAATTCTCATGTTTATTTTGTGAAAATGCTTTATTTTGTTTTTAGCTTCGTCTTAATTGCATATAAATGTATTTTGTGGAAAACTAGAAGGGGGGGTTGAAAAGTTTTACCGATTAAAACTTGGTTTTAAACTATTTAGATTGACTTATGTCAATATATTAAAACATGTATGTTGGATGTTGATGGACAAGCATAAAAAAATATGTAATGAGAGAATAAGGAGTAAGAAGCACAAAACCACAACGCGAGTATTTATAGTGGTTCGGCTACAAGGACACCTTCCTTGCCCTACTCCACTCCCCGAGTCACTTACTCGAGAGTTCGTAAACACTACACGACACCAACTCCTTATGGCGGAGAAGCCTTCACAACGTTTCCTACTCTTTATTTGGTACAAGGCTAGATACCGGGTTCTTTCGCGAGGTAGAACCAAACCTATCACAATGTCGCCTACCCTTTATCCGATACTAGGCTAGATACCGAGTTCCATTACAATGGAGGAACTACTACCCCAACACTACAACAAAAAATAACCCCAAAGGAGATCCACTCCTTATAACAACATCAACAAGGATATCAATATCCTTTGACCCAATACTAATCTATCTTGTACATCAAACACACCATATCGAATGTAAACCTTAGGCACCTTTCACTAATGCCTTTGGCTTCGACTTCTAGGCACCCTTCAATAGTGCCTTGTGACCTGAATTCTAGACACCCTCAATGTCTTTAGACTTGACTTCTAAGCACTCTTCACTAGTGCTTCTAATATGGACGTTTGACACCTTTCACTAATGTCTTCGTCTTGACCCTTTAGACATCTTTCACTTATGTCTTCGACACTACACTTCTAATGAGAAAGAAGAGAACTATCAACAAGAGAACCTCAGTAGTCTTGATGATGACGAAGTATGGCAACTCATAGACTTGAGCTTGCTCGACTTCAAAAGGTGGTGATCTCGCCTTTAATAGGAACCTAGAGAATCACACAAAAAACAAAACTACATACATAGATCACTTGGATATGAGGTTAGAGAGTTTATAACTCAAAGAGAAAATATATGTGAAAGGGGTGAGAAACAATGAAAAATGGCTCACTATTTATAGAGGAAAATGGTTATTTGCTCCACGGATCCTCACTGAGGGATCCGGACGCCCCTTTGCCCATTGGTTTTGGGTCATGGGTCATGGGTTATGGATCATGGGTATCCAAGTAGATATAATGTATCTACAAGATGCAATGCATCTAGTCCATGGGTTATGGGTTAAAACCATGGGTCATGGATAATATCCATGTATGACTTATGCATGATGTCATGCAATGGGTTATGGGTTATGCTCCAAGGGTATGGGTCATGGACTTTGGGTTTTACCCAACTACATTCAATGTATTTGGTCAATTGGTCAAATACTTAGACTTCTACCCATTTTATATTACCCATTATAATACATACTAGTTATGTATATATTTACCCAATATGTAAACACTAGTTGTTGTAAATATGTGTATTACTAAGTCATAAAATCACTTATACTTGTTTTAGTGTTTTATGTGAAAACGTAAGTGTGTTAGTAAACTATTTACTCAAACTATTTACGATTTTATTTGTTTTGTTAAATGATTTTACGCTTGTTATCGACAAAACATTAGAAGATCGTGAAAATATAAATAAACGCTTTTATGGCTTATTTGTATTAAAAATCTCCCGCTTTTGTTGATGACAAAATATAAAATTATTTTAAAGAAAACTAAAATTGTAAAGGTTTGAATTGTAGTTTTACTTTCTTCTCCGCTTTGTTGAAACAAAAGAGCTTCGAAGAAACTAACACATTGTTTTAAGAAAACATGTGAAAGAAAAAGATAATATAAAAAGTAGAGAGCAGTAACGGAAGATTTCGTCTTAACTCCCCTCGACGAGTCCATCCCTTTATGAGGCGTCAAGAAAAATCCTAAGCTAGTTCATTTGCAACTATGTTTGCAAAAGATTTCGCCTATGTGACGAATATGCTCCCTTTGATGATTGCAACTTTGCAAAGGGATGTCATGAAATGTAATCCTAATATTGCAAGTGATTTTGCAATGTATTGCTTTGACACAAAGCTCCCCTAGCTTAGTGTGTCAAAGTCTTCATGTGTAAATTGACAAAGAAATACTTAAAAAGTCAAACAGATGCTCAATATGGGATGAGGTAGTATCATGTAATTTCATTTAATAAAACTAAGGATATGATATACATGACTCTAAAAACTAAGAAAATGAACAATACATGACTTTGAATTACTAGACTATCTAAGTCGCGCTTGATACTAGGACACCACTAGAATCCTCTAGCTCAAGTTTGTCTAGGTTTAATCTCGTCGAAACATTCGAGGAGGTGATAAAACATGAAACGTTGATCTTCACGTACTTCATGTATCAAACTTTCAACATGTTGACAATGATAACAATCTTTGTCATGGCTCGGTAGTGGTGATGGAAGAAAGGAAATTTCTTGATGTGAAGGATCAAGTGAAGCGGGTTGAGAAGCCTCAAAAGAGGGAGGGATTAGCGGAGGCGCATTCGAGGATGGCTCAACTAAGAATAATGGTGGTGGTAGAGAGGTGTCAACTTCCATGTGGTCGGGTGGTTGACTTTGATGATTTCTCATAATCCAAAAGGGATTATTTGATAGTGATGGAGAAAAAGAAGCCAGAGCTAGTGTTGACTCAACACCTTGATTTCGCTCCACTATTCTTCCTAAAGAGGAGAAAGTTGTCGGTGGTGGAGGATGAGATGGCCTAGGAGGCAAATCCTCTAGATTGTAGAGGTTGTGATGAGAGTGAGTGGTGAATGATAGGGCTCTAGGCACCAATGTCGATGGTTTAGTGGAAATGGGGTTGTTTGGTTTAGGAGGTATGGTGGTGTTTGGCATTGGTAGTTTTGTGGAACAATCCTTTTGGGATTGGTTTGATAGGTGGAGGGGAGATCCTACCATTTGTGGATTTAACGGGAGATGATTCGGTTGAGGAAATTTTGTGTACAACACGAGCAATTTTCTTGGGTGGTCCTTTGGTGGATGAATTACCACTAGGAGCTTTCCTCATGATGAGATGATTAGACGAGGTTTGTAAAGGTTTCTAAGTGCTGAAAATGAGAATGAAGATGATGACTTTAGGAGTCCTAACAATGTGGTTTATAAAGAAAGAGATTTGGCAAGTGCATTCAAGACTTAAGCCACTAAGATCCCTTCGAATGTGATGATTAGCATGCACAAGAGTCAACTTCAGAGTTGTACTGATCTAGGATCGTAACTAAAATAAGATGGAGTGTTCAAGTTAGCAAGATGAGCTTGAAATGATTGTTTTAGCTAGAGTTGACATGAATCATCACCGGATCCCACTTCCCTCCAATGAGGGATCCGTCTAGGCTAATCCTAGGATCCGCTTTCAGCACTAGGAAAGAGTAAAATGATGTTTGTAAGGTCTAATGCCTATACCTTTTGAGTGTTTCATCCTCCTAAGTATCTTAAATGAAAGGGTACTTAAATGTTCAAGGCAATGAGTGATGTAGCTAATGATTGCATTTTATGGAAGAAAATGGAACTTTTATGAGTACCAATGAATGACCAAAGATGACACTAAGAACTTGAGAGTGTCAAATGGAGCTAAATGATCCTAGAGATCGATAGTAACTTCGAGATAATATTTTGGAAGATATCTTAAAGGTTTATAGAAAATGGAAAACTATAATTTGACCATTTTGAGGTAAGGATGACTAAAATCGATTTGCAAAGATTGAAAGATTTCCAAAGCTAGATGTATTAACATGTGAGGATGATGTGTGAGTATAGGAGCGGAAGAGTAATGAGTTTTGGTGAAACGATAGATCTACAAGCGCCTTGAGAGTGATCTAAGTGAGTTATGAGTGAGTATGAACCTTTTACTCAGCTTGATAAGGACTTAGTTGGTCCTATGACACTATGTTTAGCTAGTGTGAAGTGATCTAAAGGTATGGTTTGAAGTATAAAGATTGCAACTGCATTTCTGTTTGCCCGGATCCCACAGCTCCCTAAGAGGAGGGATCCGCCTAGCACAAACTTAGGATGCTTTTCTGCTAAACAACACCTTTACAAAAGGTATGCAAGGGTTGCACAAAGCATCATATTTCCAAGCTAGTGTTTTCTAAAGTTCTAACACTAATATAGTAGAGATATCAAATGTTAGATGTTTTATTTCATGAAAGAAATTGCATTACATTGATAGAGCATGAATACTATGGTTTAACCCTATTTTGAAAGGAAACTAAGTTTCTTGAGCGCTTTTGCTAGATGGATCATCAAATGGTTGATGAGTATTCGAAATCTGTGGATGAAGAAGGTCTTCATGAGAGATGTGTTTAGGGTCATCCGTGGGACGCTCCCTTTTGCCCATGGGTTTTGGGTCATGGGTCATGGGTTATGGATCATGGGTATCCAAGTAGATACAATGTATCTACAAGATGCAATACATCAAGTCTATGGGTCATGGGTTAAAACCATGGGTCATGGATAATATCCATGTATGACTTATGTATGATGTCATACAATGGGTCATGGGTTATGCTCCAAGGGTATGGGTCATGGACTTTGGGTTTTACCCAACCACATTCAATGTATTTGGTCAATGGGTCAAATACTTAGACTTCTACCAAGTTTATATTACTCATTATAATACATACTAGTTATGTATATATTTACCAAATATGTAAACACTAGTTGTTGTACATATGTGTATTACTAAGTCATAAAATCACTTATACTTGTTTTAGTGTTTTGTGTGAAAACGTAAGTGTGTTAATAAACTATTGACTCAAAATATTTACGTATTTTGTTTGTTTCGTTAAAATGATTTTACGTTTGTTATCGACAAAACATTAGAAGATCGTAAAATATAAATAAACGTTTTACGGCTTATTTGTATTAACATATTTTACAAAAGATAAGTGTAGGAAGATCACATGTGTTTTAAGAACTTGTATGAACATGAGATTAACAATGATTGGAATCATTCTATATTTGTGTGTTTGTTAGAGTCAAATTCTTGTATCGATTCATAATGGATGTTTTGCAAGAATTTTTCCGTGTCTTTAAAGAAGTAATTTTTCGTAATTTTTCGAAAACACATCGGACTCTTTCTGTTAGAACAACCTGACGGCGTCGGGATTAAAGCCCGATGGCGTCAGGCAATGTATACACAGATTCAAAGTTTCGTTTTCTATATAATTTATAATTTTTGGAAATTTCCAATTCTTAATTTTTCCAGAAATCTGCAAACACTCCATTCCACAAGCATTATATCTTACTTGCTTTCTACTGTAGTTTTGTTTCTTATATAGTTTATACCGCCAATTTTACGCGAGGTTTCGTTTCATTTTCTTATAAGTGTATAGGTTTTATTAGACAAGAAGATAAAGTATATGATGGAAGCAACACTTATTACTTGCTTATTCTTCTTGCAGGAGGATTTAACCGCAACTTCACGCATATCCTATCGAGCTAATCAGGGGAGTATTAGTTTCTCTCTTTTATTTACCTTCCTTTATCATAACTTTGATACTTTCAGGGAATATTGGGGACACTGTTCAGTTTAGTAGGGAGGAAGAATAAAACGGAAACTTAGAAACTATTCACTCACTTGATTTTGTCTTGTCCTTAGTAAATTGTGTAATAAACTATGAGAAATATTTTTTAGGGTAATTTTAGCACCAAATTTGATTTTTTATGGCATTTACGAGTAAAATTTTAGTCTTAATAAAGTGTCTCATGGATAGGAATTATATTACTAGCACAAAATACCGTATACAACTCAAATTCCACCAAAAATGCGAGGTTCGCCTCTAGATCTTTAGGAATAAAAACATTCATCTTTAATGCTTGGTGAGTGTACTGATAGTATAATAGATTCTAGATCTTGTTTTGTGATGCATTCCGAGGTCGATAGTGAGACTACATTCGTGTAGTTAGGATTAACTAAATGATAAGAGGCATTAGGATAACCCTTGTTTTAAACTTGTAATTTAATTATGTCATCCACATCGGTTGAGTAATTTTCCCCACACCCTTGCGATGTACTCATCTTTAGTACACGATACCCCTAGTTAACCCCTCAGAGCCTATCTTTTCACGGTTCTCATGATGTTCTGGTTTCCAGAATATCAATGAAGAACATTGTTTACAATCCACCCCCAAATGTTACACCCAAATCGCCTTAGCCCACCTTGTAAGCACTCATCTTTGTTGCATTATTGTAACCATTGTTTAAACCCTAAGTTCAATTATCTAGTTACTTGCATGGTTGCTAAGTCGAGTCATATCCTTAGTATACAGTTTTGGGACGATTGGGACGATTGGGTTAAAGTAGTATTTTATGGAGTAACGGGAAGGAACAATAAATTCAATTTCCCTTTGTCTACGTAATTAAGTACTCCAAGTGTTTTGATCTTTTCAATTCGGGTAAATTAGTGTTAATGAAATAAGGACTCAAGTGTAGGAATGCTCTTATAAATCCTTTTATTTTGATGTTATCTTAGAGGATGGTAGAGTAAAAAGGTATTAAAAAAAAATTGAAAAGAAAGAGTTAAGTGAAAAAAAAACATACGGGCTACCATCCTACATCTATCTTTATGTTTTATGTTTTTAAGTTTATGTTTATGTTAATTCAAGTTGTTATTTAGTGTTAGTGAGTCGAGTCTTGGCTTATCAACACCGCTTTTTATATGCATGTAACATAAGATTTTTGACTTGCCACCTTTAAATATCCCCATATCCAATAAAACCTTTTATTTCCCTACCCGAAGCCTAACACTATAACCCGTTGTAAAGACCTCTTAGATAGTTATTCCTAGGTTCTTACGCCACAACGGTGGAGGTTTGATCTATTCTCAAGCGTATGGTAATCTATGTACTATGACATGTAGTGAGTGTTTATCTTCTATTTCCTTACATATTATATTTCATATAAACCCGAGAGATGAGAGAATCCAAACACCAATTGTGAGGCGCTAGTGAATAATTTCCGTGCTTGTTATGACTATTGTGACACTTGTACTTGTTGTAAACTATTATAAACCAATGCTAAATGACCCCTAAATCATAAATTGATAAGCCAAAAGCACATTTGCTTGAGGACAAGCAAATTCCAAGTTTAGGGATATTTGATAAGGATTTAAAATATACGCTTTTAGGGGGTCATTTAAGCCCTAAATCGATACATTTTATATCCTTTATTGTTTAAAATCGTTCCTTTTAACATTTGAGGTCTTTTGGAAGCAAATTGCTGGAATCAAGAACTTCTGAACGAAAAGGAGCGAAAACATGAAGAAAACAACAAAGTTAGGATTTCAAGGCTGATTTATGCACCTGATGGCGTCCCAACCCATAGGGCGACGCCATCGCCTACAAGATGTCCTAATAAGATCTCAACCGGCTCGGTGCCCGATTTTGGTTTTACAACATGACGGCGCGTGTAAATCCAAGCGTCACCTCTTTATTTTACACCGTAGTACCAAGACTCATTCCAAGACGACGTCCTTAATGAAGCTAGACGGCATCACACATCTCACCGACGACGTCCCAACGATGACTTGTCCATAATGAAACCCTAATGACGGCGACTGACGGCGTCACCATCAAAAGGCGACGCCATAGCGAGTGTAATTCTATATATAGACTTTGAATTTTTCGTATTTTATGTGTAATATTTTGGAGAGCAAACCCTAGTTCGGTTGTAGTCCGACTTGGAAAGTATTTTGGGGTTCCAAACCCTTCTTTACACTCAAAGATAAGTTTGTTTATCCAATCTATCACCATGTTTATCTTATGTTCAATTGTTTGTTTGTGTTCATACTTATCTATCATGCGTAGCTAAATTCATCTTGTGTTTGCTTAGATGTATGAAACCTAGTTATTGATTATTGTTAGGTTGTCTCTTGTTTTAATTGGTAGATGCTAGAGTAAGGAAAACTGGCTTCTTCTTTAATTGTTGCGAGCTTGAACGTCCTAAATAGCAAAAATATTGAGAGTGCACTTGAGCCATCGTTGTGTTTATTGCTTAAGTTGTAGCTTTAGGATAATAGAGTATTCGGGAGAGATACTACGGTACTTGGCGATCCCGGATAGTCTAGAGGAGAGTTACAATTCATAGAACTAGGGAATTAGGCACCCCCTATGATTAACACGGAATACAACGCACCAATTAGAATGAGGATGTGACAATTCAACCGACCAATAGGAGATAACTAGGGAGTGAGAAAATCTAAGTAAACACGTTTTTAATTATCATAAGAACACACTCAATCAATCCATAGCTTTTTACCATTAAGTATTTTAATTAGTTTTAATTTTAATTGTTAAGTAGTATAATTGATAAAAGTGAAAATGATGCAATAGACCGCTACCTTGAGGCTAGTCACTTTTCGGACCACTTATATTTTTATTTGAAAATGGACCGAGGGCAACCGTCATTGGGCAACTCATCGACATTGTGACAAGTGTTCGTATGTGTAAGGTATTGTTTTTGGGCAACTAAAAAGCTACTGGGCAACCGTATATTTTTAAAAGGGTTTTATCGTCATTTTATGTTAGACAAAAAGTACACATTTGAATAGTAAAAGTACAAAGGATTTATATTCAAAATCCAATAGTCACCGACCAAAAACATCCATAGTTACCATTTTCTCTGCTTTTGCTTCTCGCACAAAAGCATTCTTACTTACTATTTTCACAAATCAAACCGTCTTCTTTGTCAGCCCCCTCTCTTCCTTGTAACGTCAGTTATGTCACCATCTATAAAGCTACAGTGTTTATTGCAAACCACATTCGATTGATCAAGTTTTAAAAAAATGTTCCAAAATATGGTACGTAAATATTCTTCTCGTTGTTTATTACATATGATTATTTCCAATTGGTTCTATGTTATAATAAATCGTTGTTGTTATTCGATTAATACCTATGTTAGATAGGTGTTAATTCCATTTATAATCCATTGCTCTTTTTTATATGTATCTCGATTCGTAATTATGTAGGGTATGATACCTTAGATGTCGTTAGTTAAGTATGTAACATTACTTGGTTCATTAAAAATTTAGTGGCGGTTGTAGACTAATAAGGAGTGGTTTATATGCATCATCTATGCAATTGTTTACGACGTTGGTATAGATTCCTTCTATGGCCTGAATTATTTTGGTTTTGTTGACCCTTTTAGGACTATGAAGCTAAGTTAATCATTACGAGTAAACCGAACTACTTTTCAGTAATTATGTAGGGTAAAATACATCCGTTCCATTTACCGCTTTCTATAGCTTGTTTAGAGGCTTCTTCCCTTTGCCATTTCCTTTTCTTTAGCAATTTCTTTAGCATTTACTTCCATATGTAATCTTTAGCAATTTTTCATCAAAAGCTATCTCGCTCCTCTGTACTTTCAAACACCAAAGTTGGATCGCAATCCTTTACCCTTTCCAATATCGCCAAGAACTACATCTTTCTCGCAGGTTCACCAATGTTTAGACTCTTAGCAATAGGTCTAGGTGCGGGGATAGGGTGAGATTGCTTTTGGTTGACCAATTGTATGGCAATCTCATTGTCGACCTCTTTTGGTTTTGGTGTTGGTGTTATTCTTTGTGGTTATAATTGTAGCAGTGGTTGCCTCTGCGGTGGAAACGTCTGAACTGGAAGTGGGTAGAATAATAGCAGAGTGGTTACTCCAATACTAGCGATGGATGCAAGAATCTTGGCGTGGTTGCTTGCACCCCTCCATTCTCCTTTTCTTCAATCTGCACCTTTAAAGAATCATCTATTATCGGTTCTTTACCTTCCATGTGAGCCACACTTAAAAACACACACAAACTCTAATAGAAACCAGCTCGATAGTAATCGCATTTCTCTCCGTCAACTTCGTTGTCTCCGTCATCTATTTTCAAATTGAATCCGTGTTGTTTATTTACGCCGTTGACTCGGTATTGACTTTGTAATTTTTTTTTTTATTGAATCGATTCGCTTTTAAACAACTTTTATCCGGCGTTGACTATCTCATGTGAATATGTTAATTGAATTTCATATTTATTTTTTCACATGTGAAGATGTTAATTGATTTATTAGATAGTGTTTGTTTGTTACTTTTGACTATCTCATTATATGTTTTTTATTACATATCTATTTTTGCACATGTGAAGATGTTTATTGATTTATTTAGATCTTGCTTTTTCTGTTTGTTTATTATGTTGACTATCTGATGTTTTTAGACTGCATAAATCATAGTTTATTTTTGATTATTTGAGGTTTGGAAAATTTATGTTTCCTAGTGAATAATATCAGTAAGTAATGGAATTTTAAGTTTATTATTGTAATTAAGTTTAGTTAGAGTATATTCGCATGTGAAGAATATCGAGATTAGCTATTATTTTGATTATTTATGTTTTCACAAATGATATCATAAAATCATAACATAAAATTTGATGCATTAATCTAGTACCTTGTTAATTAGATAAATACTTATTATCTTACATACCAAACAAGTCCAAAATAGCACATTCTTAAACATACACAAAACACATTCATAATTTAAAATCATCGATCAATCGCAACTTCTTTGAGTATGTTGATAAGCTTTTTGGCACATTCAACCATCTCTTGATACTTAGCTTTGACAACAGCATTATGATCTTTCAAATTCTTAAAACTAGTTTTCATCTTTTCATACTTCGCTTCAGCATTAGCATTATAACCTTTTTAAATCTTAAAATCAGCTATCGCCTCTTCACACGTTGCTTCCAAATTAGCATTATCATCTTCGATCCTCTTGAAACGCGCTTTCATATCTTCATACTCACATTCATACTTCGGAAGTTGTTCAATCATTCTCTTCCTCTTATCAATCAACTCTTGTTTCTCTCTAAAATTTCCTTCTATTGGGAAAGTCTTTCCCAGCTCATAAGCAATTACCATTATCTTGAAACGGTCTATCATGTCTTTAAATAAAGAATCGTGCAAATTAGTACAATTCGGAGTGCATGTACCATCTTGACACAAGAACACGGCATTTCGTAAATGATTGATAATCTAACTGATCTAAATGTTAATTGACTAAAATATCACAGTAGAAGTGAAAGGTAAATTTCACAAATGAAATGGTGTTTTTAGTTTTTGTGTAGACAACTGTATTATTTATTGACAATTTGAATTGGTGTATAGTGTGAATAATCCAAAGTAACTGTAAGAATTGGTGTTTGCAAATGGGTTTTTTGTGGTCACTAAGAGTTAGAGTATCAGTGGCCTCTGCATTTTACTTTTTTGACTTTTTTTGTGAACTCTAGCATTTGGCTATTTTGTTTTCACCTGTTTAAAGGTAAGGATGTCGATTGCTTTTGGGAGATGGTTTTGTATTTTTAAATCAATTTAATAATCTTCAACAATCAACAACCACAAATTCCTCGAGCATGAGCAATGCACAACAACAACAACAAACCTAATCCCCAAGGTGGTATGAGATGAGCAATGCATCAGTCATAAAGACTTGATGCATTGAATACAATTAAATGGTTGAGGTAAAAGCTTTTGCAAAACCAACTACTCCAATCGCAAAAGCTTTTGCAATAACTTTGTATACTTAATGTTGGGTGTAAAATGAAAGTTTAATAAATACAAAAGCTTTTTGACAATAACTTCAAACGCTTGAAGTTTTACAAGTGTTTTTGTAAAAGTCTTCTTCAAAGTTATTGCCACAATGGAACAAGTCATTTGAATAGCTTATTAGAATAGTAAAAGTCTTTCATCAAGTTGCCATTGCGGATGCTTACCCTAGGTGACTTTCATCAAAGAATCCAAATAAAAAATCGTTGTCCTTTTCTTCTTTTTAGAAACAAATCCGTGTTTGTTTTACTCCCGTATGTACTTTGTTACCTTATTCGTTCATATATTTATAGAGTACATGAATATAAATAAGCGTGCGACTTTATATTTTATATTCTATTATTAAATATTTATTTAATTAAAAGTTATTGAAATTGTTATTAGGGTTTATGTTTTATAGGTATGGTCACTATACCCTTAAAGTCTAGTGGTTGATTCTAATTGTTATTAGGGTTTATGTTTTATAGGACATGGCGGAAACCAAAGAAGTAATATTTAAAGTTCACCACAATGGAAATTTGAATTTCACCACTCCGCTATGTAGGCGGTTGCCTTGTCGATGTCCGTGTTTTAGCTCCACCGGGGTGCATTTACCGTGGTGCTTGATCATGTTTTGAATGATATTGGAGGGGAAAATGGGCTTTATTTTATGTTGCACCAAATAAGGCACTAGAAGATGGTTTAACATTGTTGCACACAGAAATGACGTTCGACGAATGTATGACCTTGCGGATGAGAATGGATCCATGGACGTCTACATTGTGCACAAGCTACAACTTTGTCACAATTTTATTTCAAAACATAGTATGGCGGGGAAGAGGACGCCGGCATGCGGTGCGGTAGTGCAACACCTTTCAAAAGAAGGAAGCTAACAAAGCGTGTTTCTATCATGAAAACTGAAAGAGGTTCGAGATCATAGAGGGGGTAGTGCACAAGGAAATGAAAGATTGTTGCAACAAATCACTCACACATTTCTTTTAGCCAATAACAATAAGGTTACAACCAATCATATCGCAACACAACATAACACATGCCTTTGATGCATGGTTCCACCGATGAATGTTTGTTGCCTTTAAAAATAATTATGAGTTTATGCTTCCAACCATGCGATAGTGCTTCTATGGCAAACTTAGTCTTTATTAGGTTTATCTTTAAGTCTATCATTTATGATCACATGGTTAAGAATTATGGTTGCCCGATCGTATAACAAGTATTGTCCAATTATAGCATTTAGTTGCCCAGATTGCAAATTGGACGGTGGCCTGAGGTTCAAAAGAAATTTCCCAATAACATAAACTTGATTGTCGAATTTTCGTGTCTAGATAGTAGATGACGATAACGGTTGCGTTGCTCATTAGATTAGAATAGCACAATTGGGGATAAATCGCCCAAAATACTAACAATCGTTATAAGAGTTAAAACAGTTGTTTTGAAAGTACAAATTAATTTTGATTCAATTGGGGATAAAAAAATAAAGAGTTACAACTTCTAGGGCAAAACATAGTTTAGACCCACACATCATAATTCGCAACACCTAACAATCTGTTGCAATCAATTTTGAAATAAACATCAATGATGCCAAACTCTTGGTGGCTTAATCATCACATTCTGAAGTTGACTCTTGTGCATGCTAATCATCACATTCTAAGGGATCTTAGTGGCTTAAGTCTTGAATGCACTTGCCAAATCTCTTTCTTTATAAACCACATTGTTAGGACTCCTAAAGTCATCATCTTCATTCTCATTTTCAGCACTTAGAAACCTTTACAAACCTCGCCTAATCATCTCATCATGAGGAAAGCTCCTAGTGGTAATTCATCCACCAAAGGACCACCCAAGAAAATTTCTCATGTTGTACACAAAATTTCATCAACCGAATCATCTCCCGTTAAATCCACAAATGGTAGGATCTCCCCTCCACCTATCAAACCAATCCCAAAAAGGATTGTTCCCACAAAACTACCAATGCCAAAAACCACCATACCTCCTAAACCAAACAACCCCATTTCCACTAAACCATCACAATTGGTGCCTAGAGCCCTATCATTCACCACTCCACCTCATCACCACACCTCTACAATCTAGAGGATTTGCCTCCTAGGCCATCTCATCCTCCACCACCGACAACTTTCTCCTCTTTAGGAAGAATAGTGGAACGAAATCAAGGTGTTGAGTCAACACTAGCTCTGGCTTCTTTTTCTCCATCACTATCAAATAATCCCTTTTGGATTATGAGAAATCATCAAAGTCAACCACCCGACCACATGGAAGTTGACACCTCTCTACCACCACCATTATTCTTAGTTGAGCCATCCTCGAATGCGCCTCCGCCAATCCCTCCCTCTTTTGAGGCTTCTCAACCCGCTTCACTTGATCCTTCACATCAAGAAATTTCCTTTCTTCCATCACCACTACCGAGCCATGACAAAGATTGTTATCATTGTCAACATGTTGAAAGTTTGATACATGAAATGCGTGAATCAACGTTTCATGTTTTATCACCTCTCGAATGTTTCACGAGATTAAACCTAGACAAACTTGAGCTAGAGGATTCTAGTGGTGTCCTAGTATCAAGCGCGACTTAGATAGTCTAGTAATTCAAAGTCATGTATTGTTCATTTTCTTAGTTTTTAGAGTCATGTATATCATATCCTTAGTTTTATTAAATGAAATTACATGATACTACCTCTGTCCCAAACGGTTGCGTTTTTGGAAAAACCAAAGGAGGCTACAGGGTTTGAACAAATTCTCAATTATGTGCATATGTGAATACGCAACCATCGCTATAGTTTACCCAACCATCGCTAGTGTCATTTGAAACCACCGCTAGTGTCGACGCAAATATCAACTTTGTTTCGCTTTTCCAAATCATTTATATTAAAAAAGTCCCTAAAGTACAATATGGTTTTTATGAATTAAAAGGTTGACTAGTTGAAGTTCAAATTTTAAAAGTGAAATTTAAAGCGCCTATATGAATGATTTACTTCGCTTTGTCAAACGTGCATAAGCAACATTTCCAAAACCAACTACGGATGTGGAAGCTACATTTTACCAAAAAAAGTATATACTGAGACATAGCAAACTTTCAAGACAAAAAGGATAATAAACCGATAAATTCAAACTGTTTGTAATTACGGATAAGGCTTATCCAAATACCATAAAAGGAGAGAAAATCAAGTAAATATTCACGTTCCTTCCCTAGAAATTTTATGACAACCAAAGAAAAATAGATGCCTGGTAGGAGCCTAGGCACGTGCCTACCCACAAAACAAAGAAATGAAAATTAATGATACCGCGTGCAAGAATAGTAAAATCCTCGCTATAAATACGCGAGGTAAATAAAGGAAAGCACATTAGAAAAAACAAAAGCGACCATTCCTCCACCAACAAAAATAGTTCGACCAGACATCATGCAACAAACAAATTTTAGAAACACCAAGAGAAGTTGAAGATCTTAATAAGAAAAGAACACGATGGTACACATTACAAATGTAATACATCCGTCTCGTCAACAACAACCCATTGCCCACGCACCGCTTGTTCCAAAAGCCCATACATAGCCTAAACCTTTACCCCCAAAACAAAAACATAAGCGCAGCGTATGTCATGACAATGAAACATGTTCTTAAATGACTACTAATAACAATTAGTCATTTCTAAGACGACTAAATTGACCCATCTCCGCGACCATTCACAACATTTCTTCAACCAAAACCCATGTCCTATGAGGTTTGTGGAAGTCTGCTCAGACCATATGGCGTACCAAAGGTGGGAGTTTAAACCGATTAGATTTGTTGGAATCACTCCTAAACCTAAATCAAGTGTTAGTAATTCACATGTAATAGTTAGCTTAATTATGGCCTTTATGTTTGTTATTAGCTTAAGCTTATGTAGAAGGCCCATGAGCTTAGGCCCGTGTCCATTAAGGAAAAGAAGGGAGTAGGAGTGTTGCCCTAACTTTCCTTCCTATAAATACTCTTGTATAACCCTCACTTGAGGGTTGGTTGTTCAATTTATCTCTTTCACATACTCCACGCTTAACCATTCTTAGTTTCTTACGCGTATGTGTATTTGATATTGTTCATCCGCCTTTCTTCTCCTCTCTACTCTTTCTATTGATGCTTATGTTGTAAACTTAGTGACCTAACAAATGGTATCAATCGCCTAATAGTTGGGTGAATCGTATTGTTTTTGAAGTGGGTTTCGGTCCCACGCGTAAACCGTCTGAGATACTTTGGTTCGCTTAAAACACGCTTTTTACACTTTTTAATCCAAGATTCTTGTCCTTTCAATGTTTTAAGGTGTTAAAATAACTGCTTTTGGCAAAAGTTTCAAACTTTACGTGGATATTCGCTTTTGAGCTTGTTTTGTTCGTGGGTTTCATCCTACACGTAACCATTTTTATGCTTTGGATCATCAAAATTGATAAGCCGGCATTCCCGCCACAAATAAATAGCGATTACGTCTATCAATATGTATGGTCTTGGATTATCAATAATGATTTTTCTTTAGAATTTGGATACTTGATTGATCCACTTCCGGGGAAAATAGAGATGTCTCCTCGTTACCCATAATATGTGGAAGTATCAACGTAATTTCATAGAGTCATTCGATTCGAATGCTACATGAAGAACATAAGCCGGATGATGGAACGGAAGACCTAGGATGTAGAATCACACTCTTGTGTTCTTTTGGTCATATTGAAGCTATTTCATCACACAAAAACTGGTTTAGAAACATCTTTGGGAAAAATCATTTTTACGAGTAAAGCTACGCGTATCAAAACCCTAAAATTACGTGTAACTTTATCCTTGGTTTGATCTTCAATTTCGTGGTTTACACCGTGTTTTCTTGCTTGGATAAGCCTGAAAATACGTCGACTTGGGATATCTTTTGCAACCGTGATAGTGTAAAGATCACTGGGCTAAAACCCTAATCTTACGCATAAGCATAAGCTTACGCGTAGAACATCCCACGCATAAGATTCATCTTACGCCCAAGCCTAGTCTTACGATAAAGTAATCCTACGCCTAAGTTTTCTCGCCTAACTTCTTCGCTTATCGCATACAAAAGCATTCAACAAAATGAATAGATGATCATCTTGAAGAAATTATCGACTTGCAAAACAAACTTAAAAAGTTTAAAACTGTTGTTTACAAAAATGGTGAGTCAAGAATCGCTATTGAAAAGTTTACTTTAAAACCCAATCCAAATGGATATGGACCGAATCTTGTCGATTATAAACCTAAGCTTTCAACAAAGCATTCAAACCAAATCCACAAGTTTCCAAAGGCGTAATATAAAATTGATAATTACATTATGAGTGTTGTTGAATATCATCGTCAAGAGGAATTAGATGCGTAAGACGAGTCGATCAAAATTAGAAAATGTTGTTTACAACAAACCTTTAATTATTCAAAACCGTCACTTTCGTCACACCAACGGATTCTTCTAACACACCAAGGGTTATCATAAAACGTCTCGAGTCTTCTAATGTTAATCCCTAACCGATTATGCACAAATTTATGGTCCTTTACCTTCCATCGTTGAAGTAAACTCAAAACACGAAAATCGCAAAATTCTTAGATATTTTGACATTTTCATGGTCGACCTCAAAACTTTACAACATGAGATAGAATATCATTTTGAAATCAAAGTTCAACATTTTCAATCGCCTCTGGCGCGAGAACAAAGAGACATTTTTCTAAAAATCTTTTACCAAATGTTAAAATTTGAAAAATTGTGCATTTTCTTGGGAACAGGACTTTCATAAGGAACTTGGAGTGATGAAGGTCATTTTCGAGAAAATGTAAACATCTATTTCTAATACTAAACGTAAAAATAAAATGTTGAGAAAAGATGTTAATCGACTCTTGAATGATGTTATCTCTTTGATATCCATAAGGTTGTGTTATTGAATTCTTTGTCATATGCATCCGATTATATCTCTGCGATATCGTTGATAATGTTGTAATCATGAGAATATTGATAATGTGCTCAGATCGAGTCTTTAAAATTGAAAACAAACGCTCTTAAACGAGCTTTCAAATGCAAAACGTCCGCCTTCAATGGTGTCAAAAGATTGTCAAAATCGTGAACTTGCTTTGCAAAACAAAATCCACCAGTTGCAATCAAACAATTTTAACCCAAAATTTGAGCAACTAGATGGTTAAAACGTGTCTTTGAAAAGTCAAATCTCAAAATATGAACAAGAACTTGTAAAAGTTAAACAGAATATGGTGTCATATTTGATTTACTCAATAAGACTCGTCATGAAGCATTAAACGAACTTGATCATTATCTTGCACACACTAAAGAGGTAATGAATTTTCTTGGTAATATTCGCTCGAAAATCAAGATTTGATTCACACTATCTTTAAGTTAAGAGAAATATTAGGAAAGTATGAACAACTTCCGCCAACTGTGAATAAGAGAATAGCACCAAGAACACTTAGTAAATGTGAACCTAGAATGCCTCATCGCCAAAACACAAGTTGCTAACGTGCTTCCTTCTCTCGAACAAGAATAGTTGCCTCTTTTCCAAACGTCCGCACTTCACGCCCTAGGAGCACTACATCGAAGAATAGGAAGTTGCGACCTAAGAAAAGATCAATAAGGAATGCTAAAGTAGAAGAACACCCTAGGACTATGAATAAGACTCACGTTGCCTCCACTATAGATATTAAGTCCGGAAAATGTAATAGAAATATTGATGTAACGAATGCTAAACCTTTAAGTACTTTTGATATTCATTCGATGCACCTTGTGTTATTTGTCGAAAAGTATGAATTATGATTGTCATGACAAATGTGTTGCTAAAGATATCATCTCGTTTCCGAATCCTAAGAATCGGAATACCAAGGCCCACTAACCTTTCTAAGTCCGTGCTTGGTAAACCGCCTTGTTTAGATTCTAAGAACCGCATTGATGTCCCCAGAGCTCCGGCCACCTCCTAGAATGTAGTACCACCTAGTGCATTCACTAAGACTAAAGCAAATACTAGTTGGAGATGGCGTAAATGGATATATAACACACTAGGATTTAAATGGATGCCTAAAGTTATTGATGTGTATGTCACTATAATCGCCCTAACCCTCTAACATTTCGGGTTCCACATCTACTTCTATTCCATCCGTGTCGCCTGTAATGTCTGGTGATACTGATCATTCTCTCAATTGTTGATAGCGGATGTTCCCGACACATGACAGTAACCTTAAATCATATCAAACTTTATTGCAAAGTTCATTGCATCGCAGATTTGGGAATGATCACTTCACGCCTATCATGGCTACGGAGACTATATCAATGGGAACATCGAAATTAGCGTGGTTTATTATGTGGAAGGCCTCGGTCACAACTGCTTTCAAGAGGTCGGTTCTGTGATGGAGATTTGGAGGTTGCTTTCAGGAGAAATCTTGCTTCATTCTGTGATCTACAAGGAAACGACCTTATGTCCGCTCGCGTAACTCCGCCTTTACACTATCTCTATGCAAGACATGGTTGCTTCATCTCCCATCCGCTTACTTTCAAAGGCAACATCAACAAAATCCTCGGCTATGGCACCGTGCCTCTCTTCATCTTCTTCACATGGATTTGTGTGCCCGATCGTGTGCAAACAATCAATGGCAAACGCTATACATCTTAGTAAACTATTCACGATGGACTTGGGTGTACACCCTCCGGAAGGGAACATAAGCACAAGATAATAGAACATACCAACGTTAATATTTAAAAGAAAGAGTACACCATTACATTACCAGTTTAGCCGATATCGGCAAATATATTACAAAGTTTAGTTCCCAAAATATTGCGTTCTATTACATAACGATTTGTAGTGACATGTGAAAACTTCATTATGCAAGACCTGGTAGAAAAGCTTACTAACGATCACCTGAAATGCATGAGAGAAAAACGGGTCAACTATGAAAATAGTTGGTGAGTATACACGTTTAGCAAAAAGAAAACTCGTATGAAAGAGTCCAAGGTTTCGGTTATCGAAAATAGTCCACAAAGCAAAGGAATTGTATATCCACTCAGTTCCAAGTTCCGCCCATACAAAACTTGCAACCTGTGTGTACACAACCCATTGCACAAAATATAGCGCGTCAAGTAGTCAAGTATAAGCGGTCATAATAGTTCACAATATAGTACCACAAATATAATAATTCGGGATGCTCTGATGAAACCAAATTATCTTTGGTGCCACTACCCAAAGTTATGTTGGGTGCCTCTTCCCAAAGATATACTGGGTGCCTCTTCCCAAAGATATACTGGGTGCCTCTTCCCAAAGATATACTGGTGCCTCTTCCCAAAGATATACTCCGAACATAGGAGTCTTTATAGTGATGCTCGAACATAGGAGACTTTATAGTGATGCTCGAACATAGGAGACTTTAGGTCAAGGTCATAACATGTACGGTTCAATAAATTCCAACAAGTCATAAATTCGTAATTAAGTTCAAGGATTTGATTCGAGTTCACAAGTTCTAGTCAAACGAGTTCACAAAAGTAAGAATCAATTTAATTCAAGTATGGTTCATGCATTCAGCCCCAAAACATAGTAAAACGGTAAAAAGGGGATGTGATTACTCACTTGGTGAATAGATGCGATGACAAAAGTGGTTACACAGAAATGTAGCGTGAATCTCGAAACTGACCTATTATGAATGATATGATAGGCAATAAGTCATGATGTAATGTTAAGCACGCAATTCAGATGATATTTATACCACTTATGTATTTTTGAAAACAATACTTCTCGTCGAAAATATAATCTTTTAACGTCTTGACCATTTTAAATTACTTCACATGTATTTACATTGAAACGATATCCTCGATAGACTTTTAGTGATTTATTAAGAGAATATAACTTTTCGTCGTAAAATAATGTCGTTGAAATTTCCATGAAAGTGACAAAAACGGCCTCTAAAAGCTAGTCGTAAAATGGTGCACGTCGAGCGTTAGGAAACGAACTCAACGGTTTTGGAAAGCTCGTACCATTATCTCAAAGTTTTAGTACATACATTTCCATCCTAGAGGTCTCGAACATAAGGAAAAATATAGGTTAAGTATGGTACTTGTGTGTTTAAGAGTGGTTTTCGGTAAACTTTGAGCGACTATATTTTATTCATTACAACTCCGCTTGACGAAAAGTTGGATATTTTGGAAAATATGGTTGGCGAACTTGATTTTACTAGAAGACATCTTTTTATAAAGAGTATCCTATCAATGTTAAAAACGGCCCTCAACATGGCCCCTAGTTGCCGTAGTATATGTTTAATAGAAAATATATTAATGTTGCTAATAGAATAAAGTTACGGCAACTTGGTTTATCGCGTGTAATTTACTCGTTACAAGTCCGTTTTCTACGTTTTCTATATCCTTAGATTCGTGTCAAAGTATACTAATATATTTTTGATAAGTCGACACAATTTATAAAGCTTAAGACTCATTTTTGACTCGTAAAGAGTGACATTTTCATGCTGAAATTTCTGAAATTTATATTTTTCGTCGCCAAATTGAAAAATTCATAACTTCTTCGTTATAACTCCGTTTTAATCCGTTCAAGCGGCCACGGTTTCGTTTTAAAGTATATTTTCTAAATATCTAGGCAAAATATTTTTACCTACTGTCGGATTTTCCAGAATTTCAAAATAAGGACAGACCCTTTTCAAAACGTGTCGAAATGAGTTTTCACGCAAAAACCTATTCTAACCAATTCAAAACAACTCCGAGTTATTCTAATCCTACCATACACCTTCTTAGGGTGTCATGGGTTCCTAGACATCACCAAAACTAATATATAACAAGGAGTAATTATAGGATGGATTATATATATTTAAAACCTAAAAACCTTAAAATGGTATAAAGATACACATGAAACTTGCATGATTGTTTCTAAAAAAAATAAAATAGAGCAAGTATGGATATTGAAAGAGTAGGAAATATTATTTAGAACTTACTTGTGGTATAGATAGAACTAGCAATCAATAAGGAACTTAAGACTTGAACTTGTGATGAAACAAACTAGCAAACCAAGATCAAAATTAAGTGTTTGAGGTTGTTTGTGGGAGGTCACGAACCACGTAAACAATAGAAAAAAAATATGTTGTGTTGTTATTGTGGAAATAAGATTTAAGTATACATATCTAATATAACAAATATCTAAAGACAAGTAAGCAAAGAATTAAATGAGGATGGGGTTGGCGTGAATGAGTAGGAAAACAAAGAAAATAATATATTGATTGATATCTTGGAAGATGTATTAAAATAAAGTTGGTAGTTTGAGTAGGTTTATAAAGGTGTAAGATTAGTTTGTAAGTTGTAATTTAAAATAGGTATTTGGGGTAGCGTTAACTAGAAATAAATTTTAACGGGTCAAGATAAAATATATTGAAGTCATAAAAATTATAAAAATACATTTCTTGAAAGATTTGAGTGAATAAATATTTATCGGGTTGAATTTAAGAAAACCGTCGTAATTTATATAAACATAACAATTTATATACGCAATAAATTTAAAACACCGGTAAACTAATAATAATATTTTTATAAACTTAGTATGAGTATAAAATATATTGTGATAAATTTTGGAAGTATCGGATCAATTGTTCAAAATAATGTTTACGCGATAACGCTTATTTAATAAGAAATTATATGTTTAATGTGAAATGCAAAACCATGCATAACTTGATATGAAATGATAAATATGGAGTTTGAGAAATGACCGAATTGAGAATTGTGACATTCTTCCCATGTCGTGGAATCACGTCCTCGTGATTCGATTAACGATACTATGGTCCGAACCTCGACAAGAGTTCTAAAAGTTCATGCTCGTACGAATAGTCTAAATGATCATGTCAGTGCTCAAGCATAAGGGTTCCTCATCCAACTAATTACATGCCAGTGATTAGGTTTGATGGGGTAAACTTACCCAATATCGAACATAGCCCTCAAAAGACCTTTAGATAGTGACTTGAGTAAACTTGTTTCTTAGCTCAACTTTCGCAACTCATCAAACAAGAACTGTCACTAGATCAAGCTAGGAAACAAGCCTTTTGAATGAAGTCTTTTGAAAGATTCGCTCGATATTGGATTTACTTACACAAATCAAATCAAATCAACAAAATATATAACAACTAAGGTCGATATCAATAGGTCTCAAATTAATCAATGTCGTGAACGTGGTAAGAATTGGAAGGAAGTTATGCACTCAAAATCATGTTGTACGTGAAATAAAGTGGTTGTTCAAAGGAATGTACCCGTTACGCGTTGCGGGCTTCCTCGGTACCCGGATAGAATGCTCGACCACGCATGGGGAACTTCAATGTTCGATCTTGTGAGCCTTCTATTGCCAACGCCAGTTTGGACGATTACCTCCTTGATTGGGAGTTCTTTCGACTTTGGACGGTATTGCGAAGGTGATCTAGACTTCCACACTCGTAACATGCTTTTCTCGCCTTGACTTCCGCCTGTTTGAGCAATTTCGCGAAATGGCCCGTCTGTCCACATTTGTCGCACCTTCTAGCCTCTCTGGTGATGATAATTACATCGAGTACACAAGGATGTGGACTGTATATCCTTTGCGCTCTGGGTGGTCGCCCATAGTTACGGGTTATTCGCGCCTCTTGTTTTGCCGGTTCGGTCTCGGCTTCCACGGTGATCCTCCCGCCGCTTTCGTCCATTGTCGTTTGCTTTTGTTAGTTCTCCGACTGATCACATCATTTGTCAAGCGATCGCCATACCCACGTGCTTGCGAGTGGTTGGGTTCGACGAGTGACATCCCTCCTAATTTCCTGTATCAATCCCCATATATATCGGTCGATCAACTTCTCCACGTGGAAACCATATGAGGAACCATCCTAGTTAACTCGTGGAAACGGATCGTGTACTTGTCGACTTCTACTCCAACCATCAAGTGATTCCAAAATTCCGCTTCTAGCTTCGCACTTCATCTTTTCTGCGCAGACTCATCGCTTAGTAGTTTCTTAAATGCTTCCCAAGATAACGCATTTGCAGCCCTCTTCCTCTAGTCTCGCAATTGGTTGTTCCACCAGTCAATGCTCGACCACAGTAGACCAACAGAGAACTCAACCTTGTTTCCTTCAAGACATTTCGTGATACTAAGTTTCGACTCAACATTCTCGAACCGGTTAGCGATCCAATGGCACCCTCGGTACCATGAAATTCCATTGGCTTGCATGTCATGAAAGTTTTGTAGTCGCATCCTTGACCGTTTTGAAGTACCTTCTCCGTTGTTGGTTCGCCTAGCATCGAGATGTGTTATAATTTGGGTGAGTAGATCCGCTATTCCAGCGTTGTTGTTGGATTGTCATTGTTGTTTGTTGCATTGTTGTTGCCTCCTCGAGCGTGTGTTTCTTGCGACCATGATCCTACAAAGGACCAAAACATCGGGTTGAGTAAACGACATTCGAACGAAGTCGATGAGGTGCGAGCGGTGGTAATGTGTTATAGTGATCGAAATATGACAGGAACAGAGACATGCTATGTCTAATAAGTCGAAAGATGGAAAAGAGAGGGTATAAATAAGATACGGTAACGTAGACGTGAACGTAAAAACATGCTATGCATACCCACCCGACCAATGCAACTTCAGGTGACTAGACTCTAAAGACTCGACTAAACATGATTTAAAACTACCACTCTTATCATTGCATGGTTCTTCATAAATTAGACATAGTTGATCAGGCTATGTATAATTTATGGTTAACGATGCAACGATAGGACTAGTTGACTCGGATGATGCTCGGTGTTAAATTAAAATTTTATTCCGGTTATAGTTGTGATTTTTATTTTTGAAAATCGGCATTCTCTATAACCTTTAGCTCGATACCAATCATCACACCTCCGGGAGGCGGAAACACGAGGTGTAACGGAGGAACATAAGCACAAGATAATAGAACATACCAACGTTAATATTTAAAAGAAAGAGTACACCATTACATTACCGGTTTAGCCGATATCGGCAAATATATTACAAAGTTTAGTTCCCAAAATATTATGTTCTATTACATAACGATTTGTAGTGACATGTGAAAACTTCATTATGCAAGACCCGGTAGAAAAGCTTACTAACGATCACACGAAATGCATGAGAGAAAACGGGTCAACTATGAAAATAGTTGGTGAGTATACATGTTTAGCAAAATAAGAAACTCGTATGAAAGAGTCCAAGGTTTCGGTTATCGAAAATAGTCCACAAAGCAAAGGAATTGTATATCCACTCGGTTCAAGTTCCGCCATACAAAACTTGCAACTGTGTGTACACAACCCATTGCACAAAATATAGCGTCAAGTAGTCAAGTATAAGCGGTCATAATAGTTCACAATATAGTACCACAAATATAATAATTCGTGGATGCTCTGATGAAACCAAATTATCTTTGGGTGCCACTACCCAAAGTTATGTTGGGTGCCTCTTCCCAAAGATATACTGGGTGCCTCTTCCCAAAGATATCTTGGTGCCTCTTCCCAAAGATATACTGGGTGCCTCTTCCCAAAGATATACTCCGAACATAGGAGTCTTTATAGTGATGCTCGAACATAGGAGACTTTATAGTGATGCTCGAACATAGGAGACTTTAGGTCAAGGTCATAACATGTACGGTTCAATAAATTCCAACAAGTCATAAATTCATAATTAAGTTCAAGGATTTGATTCGAGTTCACAAGTTCTAGTCAAACGAGTTCACAAAAGTAAGAATCAATTTAATTCAAGTATGGTTCATGCATTTCACCCCAAAATATAGTAAAAGCGGTAAAAGGGATGTGATTACTCACTTGGTGAATAGATGCGATGACAAAAGTGGTTACACGTAAATGTAGCGTGAATCTCTAACCCGACCTATTATGAATGATATGATAGGCAATAAGTCATGATGTAATGTTATGCATGCAATCGGATGATATTTATACCACTTATGTATTTTTGAAAACAATACTTCTCGTCGAAAATATAATCTTTTAACGTCTTGACCATTTTAAATTACTTCACATGTATTTACATTGAAACGATATCCTCGATAGACTTTTAGTGATTTATTAAGAGAATATAACTTTTCGCCGTAAAATAATGTCGTTGAAATTTCCATGAAAGTGACAAAAACGGCCTCTAAAAGCTAGTCGTAAAATGGTGCACGTCGAGCGTTAGGAAACGAACTCAACGGTTTTGGAAAGCTCGTACCATTATCTCAAAGTTTTAGTACATACATTTCCATCCTAGAGGTCTCGAACATAAGGAAAAATATAGGTTAAGTATGGTACTTGTGTGTTTAAGAGTGGTTTTCGGTAAACTTTGAGCGACTATATTTTATTCATTACAACTCCGCTTGACGAAAAGTTGGATATTTTGGAAAATATGGTTGGCGAACTTGATTTTACTAGAAGACATCTTTTTATAAAGAGTATCCTATCAATGTTAAAAACGGCCCTCAACATGGCCCCTAGTTGCCGTAGTATATGTTTAATAGAAAATATATTAATGTTGCTAATAGAATAAAGTTACTGGCAACTTGGTTTATCGCGTGTAATTTACTCGTTACAAGTCCGTTTTCTCGTTTTCTATATCCTTAGATTCGTGTCAAAGTATACTAATATATTTTGATAAGTCGACACAATTTATAAAGCTTAAGACTCATTTTGACTCGTAAAGAGTGACATTTTCATGCTGAAATTTCAAATTTATATTTTTCGTCGCCAAATTGAAAAATTCATAACTTCTTCGTTATAACTCCGTTTTAATCCGTTCAAGCGCCACGGTTTCGTTTTAAAGTATATTTTCTAAATATCTAGGCAAAATATTTTTACCTACTGTCGGATTTTCCAGAATTTCAAAATAAGGACAGACCCTTTTCAAAACGTGTCGAAATGAGTTTTTCACGCGCAAAACCTATTCTAACCAATTCAAAACAACTCCGAAGCTATTCTAATCCTACCATACACCTTCTTAGGGTGTCATGGGTTCCTAGACATCACCAAAACTAATATATAACAAGGAGTAATTATAGGATGGATTATATATATTTAACACTTAAAAACCTTAAAAATGGTATAAAGATACACATGAAACTTGCATGATTGTTTCTAAAAAAATAAAATAGAGCAAGTATGGATATTGAAAGAGTAGGAAATATTATTTAGAACTTACTTGTGGTATAGATAGAACTAGCAATCAATAAGGAACTTAAGACTTGAACTTGTGATGAAACAAACTAGCAAACCAAGATCAAAATTAAGTGTTTGAGGTTGTTTGTGGGAGGTCACCGAACCACGTAAACAATAGAAAAAAATATGTTGTGTTGTTATTGTGGAAATAAGATTTAAGTATACATATCTAATATAACAAATATCTAAGACAAGTAAGCAAAGAATTAAATGAGGATGGGGTTGGCGTGAATGAGTAGGAAAACAAAGAAAATAATATATTGATTGATATCTTGGAAGATGTATTAAAATAAAGTTGGTAGTTTGAGTAGGTTTATAAAGGTGTAAGATTAGTTTGTAAGTTGTAATTTAAAATAGGTATTTGGGGTAGCGTTAACTAGAAATAAATTTTAACGGTCAAGATAAAATATATTGAAGTCATAAAATTATAAAATACATTTCTTGAAAGATTTGAGTGAATAAATATTTATCGGGTTGAATTTAAAAAACCGTCGTAATTTATATAAACATAACAATTTATATACGCATAAATTTAAAACACCGGTAAACTAATAATAATATTTTTATAAACTTAGTATGAGTATAAAAATATATTGTGATAAATTTTGAAGTATCGGATCAATTGTTCAAAATAATGTTTACGCGATAACGTTTATTTAATAAGAAATTATATGTTTAATGTGAAATGCAAAACCATGCATAACTTGATATGAAATGATAAATATGGAGTTTGAGAAATGACCGAAATTGAGAATTGTGAAATAATCAATGCTAAACTTCCAGACACTTATGGGCGTGTCAGATCTACTACACGCTATACCAAACCGTTCTATGATTACTAAACGCCACAACAAAACACCGCTTGAGCTTCTCCACAACCATAAACCGTATCTCAAACACTTTCATGTATTTGGCTCCTTTGCTATCCGAATAATGATCGTGATGATTTTGGAAAGCTCAAAGCCAAAGTCGACATTAGAGTCTTTATCGATATTGCGAGAATTCTAAAGGTTATCGGATCTAGAATCGTCAGACAAAACAAGTTATGGAAACGATTCATGCTCATTTTGATGAACTTACGGAGATGGCTTCGAGTATAACACTTGGAACCCGGTCACAACCGCTTAAACTTCCCCAAACCCCATCATCACCGATCAAAGCCCCACCACTCACAACAAATGGAAAGGTTATTTGTTCACTGCTCGGTGGCGATATTGATGAACGTGCTCGTGTGTATCCGTTGTTTCACCGCTCAACCCGATACTACTCTCATACCGATACACTGCTACAACAACTTCACAGAAGCACCACCGCTTGACTCCACCACAACAATTGAACAAACCGCCTCAACAATGATGAACCGGTGATGATGTTCTTAATGAAGTACCCCACCGCAAATTTTGATCCAAATGCTTTTAACCCGCTTGCTAATGAAACTGCGCACTTGATGTCGCGGAATCATCAACAAACCATTTGAATCCTCGTAATCTGCACAATGTATACCAACATCAACCTCTACACATCGATGGACAAAAGACCATCCTCCGGCAAATATTATTGGCAACCCGAATCAACCACGTTACGAGACAACGTCTTCACACGATGGTGAACATTGCATTTATGCACTCACCGCCCCGCTAACTGAGCCTAAAACATTAAAGACGCAATGACAAAAGACAACTGATTGAATCCATGCAAGAAGAACTCAACCAATTCAAATGTCTTGAAGTATGGAACTGGTTGAAAGACCAACAGGGTCTACGCTATTGGTCTCAAATGGATTTGGAAGAACAAATTGATGTCAAGGAACGAATACTGAAACAAGTCACGCCTAGTTGCTAAGGGTTATCGTCGGGAAGAGGTTATAGACTTTGTAGAATCTTTTGCTCCGTTGTTCGCCTTGAGGTCGTTCGGATATTTCTCGTTCGCGGCTCATATGAATATGACGGTCTATCGTAGGATGTCAAAACCGCGTTTCTCAATGGACAACTTAAAGAAACGGTTTATGTCACCCAACCGGATGGATTCATTGATCCCGAGTTCCCGAACCATGTCTACAAACTCAACAAAGCTCAGATGGTCTCAAACAAGCTTCTGCATGGTACAATAAGCTATCATCTTTCCTCATTGCTAATAATTTCACAAAAGGTTCGGTCGACCCTACTCTTTTTATACAATATCACGGGAACATATCTTAATTGTTCAAATTTACGTGGATGACATCATTTTGGGTCTACACATAAAAAGTACTCAATCGCTTTTGCAAAACTAATGAAGAAAAATTTTGAAATGTCTATGATGGGTGAACTTACATTCTTTCTAGGATCGCAAGTTCATCAATCACCCCGTGGTATTTTCTTGAGTCACCCAAATATGCCCTTGAATTGTTAAACAAATTTGGAATGAAAACTGTGACACTTATGCCACACCCATGACTCATACCAAGAAGCTAGACGATTTACATGGGAAACTTGTCGACCCTACAAAATACCGAAGTATCATTGGGTCCCTCATGTATCTAATAACCTAGCATACTCGATATTGTCTTTGCCGCTTATCTATGCTCCCGTTATCGATCGAGACCAATCAAACCCACCTCTCTTAGGCTAAAAGAATCCTCCGATACATCAAGGGAACCATTAACTTGGGATCCGTATCCGGGATTCGGTTTTGAACTAATCGCCAGACACCGACCACGCAGGATGCTTAGATTTACTGGAAAGTACTTCAGAGCATTACAATTTCTTAGTGATAAACCGGTGTCCCGCAATCAAGAAGCGGGATTGTACATCGCCATCAATCAAGGTAATATGTAGCCATGTCGGCGTGTTGTGCTCAAGTCATCTCGATGAGAACATAACTCAAAGACTATGGTTACGTAATTGATGAATCCCGATGTCTCGCGACAATCGGAGTGCCATTGCGATCTCGTGCAACTCGATTCAAAGATTCAAATCAAAGCACATCGATCTTCGCTATCATTTCATCAAGGACCATGTAGAATGTGGTAAAGTTGAATTATACTTAGGTACAGAATACCAATTGGCGATCTACTCACCAAAGCCTTGCCTCCCGCTAGGTTTAATGAGTTGGTCCACTGATTGGTATGCGGTGTTGACTCAAGAGAACTGGATGACCTCTTAAAATGCCTTAAAACCTCACAAACACCACAATCTCTTTTGTAAATATTTTTCAAAACAAAATATAAAAATATAAAATCGATAAAACAACAAAATATTCTTCTATCCATATTTCTTCAAAAATGGCAAGCACACTTCTTCCGTCAACACTCAAATCTTTCAAAATTCAAAGATTTTTCCGATCAAGTGTTGAGGGGAGAAAATAAATACTTAACTGCTTCAAAATAATTGTGTACTTGCATGTTATACTATCCCTGTTGTTTCTTTAATAATGGTGGTCACATTGGTTTCTCGACACTCCTGACTAAAATTTATAACCTTTCATTATTTCTTAAGTCGAGGGGAGTGTCACAAAGTTATTTCCAAATATTCTTCGCTTGGTAACCAAAATGGAAGTTAAAAGGCTTTGAATGAAAAAGGAAATGGAGGGACCGAAAGTGTCAAAAGCTTAAAGTTATTTTTAATAAAAACACTTCACCAACCTCATTTATTTCATCGCATTTAATACTCACCAAACATATCCTACGCTTAAAATTGCTCAACAAACCGTGTTTTGGATCATCAATTTGTAAGTTGTTTCATAATCTTAACATGTTTACAAACATTGGTTTTTATTTTATACTGAATCCAACGGTCAAATTTTGTATATGATTGATATGGTGTTCTACGATACGCGTATGAACACATGATCAAGATTGTGTGTTTATGGTTAAAAGATAGTGTCAAAACGCTTATATAACATAAATGATATCATTTTATCCTCAAAATGCACCCAGATACACTAATTGATGGATTTTGGAAATTAGGGTTTATGCATGGGTTTGGGTGTTTTCACACGTGAACATTTTGGTGATAAAGATTGTTGTATGAAGTTGTTTTCATTATGAATTGATTATATTTTAACCCGTAAATTACCCGTAAAACACTAAATGATTAAGAATTGAACTTTAGGGTTTAATGTTCTTCACATTTGGGTATTTTTGATTCATCGCGAATTGAATGTTAAAACTTGGTCATTACACTCACATGACATCTTAGAACTACCGTAAATATTTTGGTTCAATTCCTATGGTTAGATTTCATATGTAATCTTTGAGCTCTAGGGTTTAAGTCTACGATAAGTTATCTTACGCCAGAACCGCTTGATAAGTTTTCATGCCATGTTCGTTATAGAATGAGTGTATGTGTTAATATTGATGTTATGATGATTTTATTTCGTGTTTGCTACACGAAAAATCGTAATCAAGGTTGTTAGATAACCACGATAAGGATCACCCACGCGTAGCATGTTATCCGTAAGAGAAATCTTACGCGTAGCGCTTACGCCGTAAGGTTCTACAAAGGACTACGCAGATCCTCGTGAAGGATATGCGTAACAAGGACCCTCACGATAAGGTCTACTCACGAGTAAGCCTTACGCCGAAGGTTTTATATACGCATATGCGTAAGCTTTACGCATAAGGTCCCCTTTTCACGCTGTAATATTTCTTACGCCGTAAGTAAGGATCCTACGATAAGCTTGCGCTCACGCCAGATACTTATCATGTTTACGATAAGCTACAATTTCACGCCTAAGCCTTGATCAAATCTTCGTTATGAATTGTTACGCTGCAAACTTGTAAATAAATGAATCATAACGCCATGAAACCAATAATGTCACTAATAAGCTTAAACGCTTGATATGTTGTGAAAATAAGTGATAACATAAACTTTAAAACTTAAAAGTTAACTAACTCATAAACTTATCACGACGTCATTGGACTATTGAACAAACAAGTGACTTTGGACTCAGAATAATCATTGACATTGCACATTCAATAATTAGTCTATAAAACCATCCGTTGACTAACATTATGTCTTTCGATATGTTGGTTCTTTGACTAAATGTATTTCGATCACGACATGGAAGCTCAAATGAATGTGGATGCACCAAATGTTCTCACCATTACCGATATCTTCCCGCATGGCTATCCAATGAAGATTGGAAAGAAAATCTCAGAGTTGACTTTGAAACTCTCACCGCTTGAATCTTCTTGTCTCATCAGCAGGGATATTCAAGAATCATCCCTATCGAACATGCTCACCAACTCGCCACTGTTCCGAGATCTACATACAACAATTCGAATACAATGCAGGGTCAAAGGTCAAAGTGCGTAATGTGACACTCACTCACAAATAAGTTACCATCACACATGCAGACTTAAGGTCGTTCTTCTCATTCCCGACATCGAGCCAACCGATTCAATGCCACACCCATCAAGAGACGGCTCGCAATTCTTGATTGATATTGCATGACGAAGCTTCGTGGGTTATTAATAAGCATTCTCACGAGATCTTAAAACATTCCTAAGCCTTGAGAACCCTTTATATCATCATCACAAAATCCATTTCGGGTCGTGACAAAGGGCTATGAGCATCACAAGCTCAGAGAACTGCAAATCTTTTGGCTCGATCAACATGAAACACATCAAGTTGAAGCTCGATATGGGATGACATGATGACATTCCTCAAAAGCTTGGATCAATGATTCCGATATCGATATACAAAACTGCTGATCCAAAGAGCACTTGGATACAACCCCGATATCCCCAAAGAATCAATGACCCCGACAATCTTGACGTGTTGTCCGAACCCACTCTAACAAATGACGAAGGAGTCAACTACCAAGAAACAAGGAGTTGTGTTGCCGGATCTCCTTCTCTCGGATGAACTCAAACAATTTCTACTCTTATAAAAGATATATGACACCGTGAAAGAGAACAAAGTTGGCTTTCTTGATGAAAAATCTTCCGCACGCCCGCAAGAAAAACCGTAAGAGGAAGTGCAGGAAGTGCCATAAGCACCGAGAGTCTCGTGAAGTTCCCAAGAGGAATCCTCCTCGTAAAAGGACTATTCTGCCTAAGGAAGTTGTTCCTATTCCCATTCCAAAGCTTGAACCACAAAGAAAGCTAGTGGGACTAAAGCTCAAGATACACAATCGATCTAAGAGGTCTTCATCTCGAATCAAGAACCAAGCACCTCCTTCAAGAGCAAAACCTCCCACCCACCAAACAGATATAAGCAAAGGAAGACTCAAAGGATTGAGCACGAAGAGGAAAGCTCGTAAGAAGAGCCACCGAAACCGATTACAGAAGAAGTTCAAATTTGTTAGACTCTAACACGCTATGGAAGGAATTTGCTAAAGATCAAATGGGTGGCCCTTGAGGGTCAAGTGGTGAAGTTCAACCTATACCTGATCCTCGATGCGGTTAATCGACCCGATAAGTGGAACTGTGCCACCACTTTGAGCAACAACAAAAGCACGTGGAAGATTCTACCGAGTATCACATCAAGAACCGTAAACTAAAAAGTCCGAGAAAGATAAAGATGTTGATTATGATAAGTTCCTTCCGGATAGTCCTACACGCTCTAAGGAGAAAACTTCAACCACCAAAGGACCCGAGTCTCCTCATATCTCATCATCATCGGATTCATCTTCTCACCCTCACCACCACCATCAAAAAGATCAACCAAATCAACATCCAAATCAAGAAGAAGCCAACCGCATCTTGGATTTCTCATGCTAAGACACGAATCGTTAAAGTCACAAACAGTCGAAGAAAGACGTGCTCTACAAGAAAATGAATTTCTTCACGATCGATACATGATCTTCATGACGAGAATGACGAGATGAAAGTTGAAAGGAGTATGTTCAAGCTCATGAAAGATGATCTTGATCAAAGGTTACACTCACAATTACCTTCTTAACTTTGTTCCTAAAGTTACAAAGGAGTTATTCACCAAACAACTCTATCCGAATCTACTTCATCCGCCAAGGCATTATGAAATCAACACCAATGCACGTGAACATCAATCCAGCTTGATCCCATTATTTTCTCGGATGTCGAAGTTAGTTGACCTACCGGTAGCTCAAATGTCCAAACGATCCGCAACACTTGCCTCTCATGAAGGTAAATTGCTTGAAGCGTTGTCGAATATTAACTCAAATCAAAGATGCAGAGTAGAAGTTGAAGGTCAAACGCCCAAGAGACGATGATGACAAGGATAAGGATAAGGACAACGAGCCCAAACGCCCAAGAAGTATGGTGAATCATCTTCTATGCAACCTCCACCCAAACGGACTCGCCAACAAAGATCTACTCCTCGCTCTTCTACCGAAAACCTCAAGATTCGAAAGTTACCACCCCAAACTCGTAAAACCGGTGATCACTTTGAGTATACGGTGGTGACGATGAAGAAGTCTCTGAGCCCCAACAACAACCCATCTCTCCCGACACGCCCAAGAAACCGTAAACCTCCTAGGCCAAAGAAGAAGAAGAAGAAGCGCCTATGATCGACGCCTTATCATGGCTAGACGAGGATGATATCAATTTGAATGGTTCTCAAGCTTGTTGATTCCACTCCTACCCAAATCAAGGTCAAGAGGTTCCGAATGTAGTACATTGGAGCATGCGAAACTACTACAAGAAAAATTCCGTGAAGAAGATGACGAATCCGAGTTGAAGCAAATCAAGGATGAAGCATTTCAACTTCTCAAAGACAACTCGGAAAGTGCTATTGAAGTTGAGTATCACCGATAATATAGCACGAGCCATGTCTAACAACATGGATCGGCTCAACCCGTAAGCAAACATCGACTTCACCAAATGGGACAACCCTCCATATTACACCGACCGTCAAAACCTCTACCAACAATTGGCCAACCAGATCGACCTAGGATTCCATTCCGATATTTCTTCAACAAAGATTTGGAATTTCTTCTACACGGTGGCGATGGTTCAAGGAAATACGCTACATCTCGACACTTCCATTCCGTGCACCATATACTCTAACCGCATAGCCATCGAGGAAAGGGCTAACCACATGTTCTCCAACAATGTAGAAGTATATGACCGTGATGCATTGTATGGGATTCACCGCTGGCCTAACGCGATTAATCTACTACAAGTCGCCAGTGTTCAAGTCTCAACATGAAGTGTTCAAGATTAAAGCAATCATGGCTATTCAACATGTTGATCTTTCGCCTAAATGGGACTACACTTTCTCAAGAATATTGTGGTCAAAAGGCAAGACGAAGGGGATTATGCATTCTCTCAAGCGGACTTTGAGAATTTGTCTATCAACAACATTGAAGACATGTACCTTACCAAAGCATGTGGTCGCATGAGACAATTTTCAATCAAGTACAACGTGAATTCATCAAGTCCTTGCTTATCTTCATCAAGCATAGTCATCAAAGAACGTGTAGAAGATCTCCACCTGCGGTTGAATCATATCGCACCGTGTCAACTTCACTCCACCTCGCCTAGATCTTCCGACATTAACCACTTTCAACACACACTCATCACCCAACCATTCGAGTGGTTTACATTAGTGAAACACATCGCAATCGCTTGATGGCTTGTAGAGATCTTCACAAGTTTGGGGATCACACATTGAAGAAGGTTGGGACGGATTGGCTTATAGGTTGAAGGATATTCATGAAGGTATTGGGTCACAAAGCGATGGAATTCCAAGGAAAGACGGATGTGAGGAGGATCATCGAAAGATTGATGAAAGGTTGTATCGACGGACCAGCTTCGTAACTCGAGAGCTTTGTAGGCGGTTGTCCTAGGATTGCTCTCGTTGGCTATCAACGCCCAGCTCGCATTCCTCGAAACATTGATGGACTTCGGTACCCTTGAACTATTTCTATTTCATTATAACTTTGATGTGTGATTATATATGTCAATGGCTTGTGCACACATAACGATGTACAACCCGTCTTGTAATGAAAGGACCTCGTGGTACGCTTCACCACAATCCTTATAAAAGGAGCGAAAGCTTCTTACTTTTGAGTAAACCTATCAAACCTTTCATTTTTCAAGGTTTTGCTCAAAAGAACAAGTACTTCTCCTTATGATTTTCAAAACCTCAACCGCTTATATCACTTGTTGAGGGGAGTATTTGAATTAAAACTTTGTTCACAAATTGTTCACAAGTGGTCATCTTCCCGCAACACTCTAAATGGTCATATTTATTCTCAACTTTCAAAATAACATTTTATATGCCATTTTTAGGGGAGAAAATTATGTGATAAGAAATATGTTGTGTAAATGCAAATGAATCTTTGTGCTATAGACTTAACCAACGAATTTACGATACGTAATCGTTAGTAACTCGAAAAGACTTGTCCGGGACGGTAATAATTTCAAGCTAGTTCGCTAGTGAAGTAAACGTGTCTCATGAAGGACTTGTCCGCATAGAATGTACCATTCGAGAAACTCTTGGTAGACATGAACTCGACGGGTTTGAAAACCTTCGAGGTTTGTCTACCCTTCAAGGTAGTTATTAGAGCTAGTTGTCACCTAAAAGTCGACAATGTAACTCTTTAACTATGCAACGAACCGTGTCTCATGGAGATTTTCTATCTTGAGTTGATCAATTCATAAAGTGCGCTCTTTCCTCACCGTGCGATTTCCGTAAAAACTCTTAAGCACATGTGGAGGGAGTATTTCAAAAGATCAAACTCTTACAATAGTAAAAATGTTTTTCAATCATAACCGCTTGTGAGAGATTTTCTTGAAAATTGGTTTTATGGCAACATAGGTTAGTCATGGGGTTATAAGGTGACTAAGGTTAGGAATAATCGTCTATGATCCGCCAGAGTTTGAGGGATCTACCCAAGGACATCACAAATAGTTAGAATTTAGAAGTCCTTAGGAATGATTGTAAAAGGAGAAATGAGAATCGGAGAAAGAAGGAGTTGAAGAATTAAAAAGAAATGCAAAGAAAAGGGTGAAAAGAAATAGCCCTCCAAATTATTCAACTTAGGGCGCACACCGGTTCAATTCATATACTACCGGGTTGTCACTTGATGACGCCGATTGAAGAATAAAAGCCATCATGGACCCAAAGGACGCATGCACTAAACCTTCTTAGCCACTCAAGTTTCTCTCAATGTAAGCTTGTTTCATTCTCATAGGAACCCTACATAATCTATCGGCTTTCTTAGAGAGATTGCCGATATTGAAAAGGAGACCCTCTCCCTAGTCTCCGCCAGAAAACCAAAACGCACTATTGAGTCTAGAGCCACGAGATTCATCAAAAGATCTCTTAGGAACACTTGACATTTCATCACTTGATGTTCAACAATAAGAACATCGCGGTACGTTATCGAGTCCTTCATGGATCTTAGCAATATGTCGAGAACATTTATGAGAGGTTCACAAATGTGATCCTCGGTGATTGAATGGAAACTCTTGCCGTGGTCAACATCAAACACCGACGACAGCAGTCACTTGGTAACTCCCATGGATTACGCTTAGTGTGTCTCAAACGGTCACTGATCATGTGAGTGATACTTGCACCTCGGCGACTCATCCGAACTGAGGTGTACTTCACATCGTGTTATCTCACTGTGGGACTCAGCTTGAAATGGCCTTTGTGAGAATTAGAGTTGTGTTTTCACACTATGTCATAACACTCAAGTTCAAACTTGTAAGCGCGGAACCGCTTATTACTAACCGCTTTCATGTTTTCCTCTTATGGAAGCTCGAGCGGAATGATCGTGCAGATTCTTCACATGCTCATGCCAACATCATCACTAATGGAAGTTCTATCTAAAAGCAACACAAAGTCGAATGATTCTTCGTCAAGCTAAAGAATCTACAAAGTTAAAGACTTAAAGAACTTCATCAAGATCGAAATTCAACGTCAAAGAACGTGTGAGCATGTTGAAGAATGACGTGAAGACATGTAGCGTAGCAAACAAGGCACTCGAGGCGGACTTGATGCGCATAACAACAACATACTATCACTACCATCACAAAGAACAATGATCAAAGAACAAAGTTAAAGATGCCATCAAAGCAAAAGCATTTAAAGAAAACAATTTCTACACCGAGGAGATTGTTCGAATCAAGGCAATTCTTCTCACAAGAAAGAAGAATGTCGAAGACGCCAAAGCTACTATTACATCAACGCCTTCACTGCTCATATTCATTCATCACCAACACTTGGGGAGATTGTTGGAATCACTCCTAAACCTAAATCAATTGTTAGTAATTCACATGTAATAGTTAGCTTAATTATGGCCTTTATGTTTGTTATTAGCTTAAGCTTATGTAGAAGGCCCATGAGCTTAGGCCCATGTCCATTAAGGAAAGGAAGGGAGTAGGAGTGTTGCCCTAGCTTCCCTTCCTATAAATACTCATGTATAACCCTCACTTGAGGGTTGGTTGTTCAATTTATCTCTTTCACATACTCCACGCTTAACCATTCTTAGTTTCTTACGCGTATGTGTATTTGATATTGTTCATCTGCCTTTCTTCTCCTCTCTACTCTTTCTATTGATGCTTGTGTTGTAAACTTAGTGACCTAACAAGACTCTCATTAGCCATTTGGGATGTTCAAATTTCGTGCGCTCCTTCTTAACCTCGCCTTCCCGAGCGGAAGAAGGAAGTATATCATGGTATTGGGTCAAGGAGTGATATAATGTGAAAGAGAGGCAAACAACACTACCGAAAATTATGGTCTCAGTCCTCTGTTGATTGCACCCCGCCCCCAAAGCAAGTGTACGTCTACCAATCCCGGCAGATCGGGTTGATAGACGGGTTAAAGGTAAAAATGACAAGCTTACGGGCGGGATAAAATAAAGAGCAAACCATAAAGAATTCACAAAAATCCCATGCTAACGTGTAGGGGATGATTGGTCTATTTTGTGACAGCTTCTCCTCACCCAATTCAAACCTATCACGCCAAGTGTGGATTTGTTTTTGTGAATTCTTTATGGTTCTACCATTGCTCTAAAATAAAAGTCATGGATGAAAAAGCTACCCACTAAAAGCTCTTCTAGTACCGCAGTAGGGCGGATTTACACGAAACCCTTGAAAGGCCTATCAAACTTCTCGTGGAATCCCATGGAAAAATACTGGCCGCCCACGAGGAAGCAAGCCACGGAAATCCTTCAAGAAAATGATAGAAAACAAGAAGGATTCCGCCATCACAAGATAAAGGCAAAATACCAACACGTGAAGTCGCTACACTAACGCTAATGTAGTTTTCTCGCTAGTATGATTTTGTCGGTTTAATATGTAAGATTCTAGAATTTCTTGGGTAGGATGTTTTGTATTAGATAAGTATGCTAAGTATAATTATCCTGTAGAGTACATATTGTATATTGTAAAGGACTCCTTAGCCTATAAAAGGAGGTCCTAGGCTAGAGTTTGATATAACTTTTCGTCATATTTAGAGTCGATACACTTCAAGGTTGTAATCACTAATACTATTCGTAGTATTCATGTATTAATAATATATACAGTGTTTTATAGACCATAACTTATTGTAAAACATCAACATCTTCACTTTGACGTAAGCACATAACGCTCGTGTTATTAGATGTGTAGAGTGAGTTGATTATTTTGAGGTTTATCGACATTTCTAAACGCCAAAAAATGGTACAATGCTTTTATGCTTGATTACTTAAATTAAATATTTGTAATTATAAAATGAATTGGTTGTATACTTACAACTGCTAGTTAATTTTACTATCGCTAGTTATTCGACTCGCTAGTAAACCGAATAGATTGTATACTTACAATTGCTAGTATTATACGCACAACTTCTAGTTATTCTAACAACTGCTAGTGATAGAAGTTGCCCTACCTACAACGCTTAGTTGCCAAATTGATATTTGGAAACAATCGCTAGTTGGCGAGATGAAATAAAATGGATAATGGCAACAGAGGAAATACTAAATACGTTGACATACAACGCTTCATATGCATTTACAACCTACTACATATTACGATTACTACATAATTATAAGTTTAATGGTTACATATTATATAACCCTTGATAAACAGACACACCAAACTTTACGTACACAAATTTAATTGACACGGGATATTCAACCCATACATAAAACTACAACCACTAGAACAATTTTACAACGGTGTGATGGAAGATCGGGAGTTTCAACGACTTCCCAGCGAACTCCCAATTCTTCTTGATATTATCATTACCATCGTCCATCAAATCGCCGGCCCCGATATACATTTTCTTTAACGACGTGGAACAAGCAAGTATAAACTTTATTATGTGTAATTCATTCTATGATCTAGGTGCCCATGGTCGAATGTGGTTGTGTCTAAATCTAATGAACGTTGTTCCAAAGGTAAAACACTAAGCGTGTGTGGAGCACGGAAAATCAAATAGTATTGAGATACAAAACATGCCGGTTTATATGTTTATTTGATACGTATGAAATAAAGTATTACACTTACTCGGTTTCTAGCATTTTCAAGTTTGAGATCCGCGAATCATTTGGACGATGAGTGACACGATATGATCCTCGCCAAAATCAACTCCTTTAAGATTCGGATTAACGAGGATACAAACGAAAAGGGACATTCATCCCGGAATTACCATCGCGCATCAACTACAACAGTCGACTTTTGGGTTAGTTTCAAAGATTAAATGTCGTTAGAGTTACACATATATTTAACATTGTAAAATTAGAAGTGTAAATCTCAAAGCGGTCTTACTGCAATAGTCAAAATCCAATGTAAGGGTCTTGTTGGGAATTATGCAAAGAAGGATTTCAACAATACCGCGAAGGATTCTCATTGAAGTAGAAGCGAGTAATCAAGAAGAGATTCATGAAGAATAAAAGCCGTGCCGTGTTTCACTAAGAGTGGAAGTCGACTAGGATCTGCACATGCTTTATTAATTAAATGCTAACCCATCATTATTCTTGAACCGCCCGAGGTTAGCATGGGTATTATTGTACCGCTCAATATTCTTTAGTGATTAGTCATTAAATGCATGCTTGCATGTTTAGTCGATTGAGTGGTAATAGTTTAGGTTCCTTATCTATAAAAGGAACCTCATAGTTTGTAATAGATAACTAATTCAAACATAGAGTTTCAATAATAAAAGATCCATATAGGATCTAAGTGTTCTTAGTTATAACAACTTGTATTTACATTCCGCTATAGAATACGAGTTGTAGAGATTTTCTATTAGTTTGCTTATGATTACATAGGCAACACTAACGATCCACGAGTGCTCAAGATCCGCCAAGGTCCGTGCTGTTCAACAAGTGGTATCGAGCCTCGGGAGAGTCTCTACGATCTCGAGAACCATATTTACCTCACCCCATACAACCAAAAACATATTCACCATGCCCGAACTGATGATGAATCAAGTCACCAACAACAACATCAAAACCACCACCTCTATGCAAAGAACTTAGTCTCTCCAACAAGAATGGCAAGTTTCCTTATCCGAAAAGGAAGAGTATGATTTGTGTACCATGAAGATGCGAACTGGATCTCCAATATTGATTGGAATCTCGGGAGATTATGAAGAAAGGAAATAGTCCAAGAAGACTATCCTGCATCTTGATGGTAAGTTTACCATTGCTCCTCCCAAAACCGTCAAGAGATTCTAGTGCAAGTAGATAGCACAAAGTAAGAACCATCCTTCTTCAAGCTATTCTCGAAGATCACTGGGTGATTTTCACCACATGGATGATGCAAAGGACATATGGATGGCACTTAAAGCAAGGTTCGTGGCAATGAAGAGTCCAGAGAATGAGGAAGTCCATGCCGAGACAACACTTCCAAGAGTTCAATATTTCGAAGAAGGTATCCACAAGGGATAATGACGTGTTTCACAAGATTTTGAGTCGCCTAAACCAAATGAATGTAAACCCGACAATGATGATTGCAACTCAAAGTTCCTTCGATCTTTGCCTCCATCATGGTTACATGTTAGTATAGCCCTAAAGGCTAAAGGTGGGTTGGACATACTCACTTTTGATGAGTCAGTACAACAAACTCAAATCTCTTGAACTCGATGTCGATCTCCTACCGTGCATCCTCTTCTCGGTCATACTGACTTTTGTTGGGACATCTCACCCAATATGATGATGCATGCTCCAAGTCCAACTTACTTACCATCATCATCTTATCGTCCCACTCCATCATATCCTCAAGCTAAAGCCGGTAGTGTATTGGAGGATGTTCTTCATTCATTTGTTGTTGATTATGATACTCAAGAACATCTTGTATATGAAGATTTTGACCGTGTGGACCCACTTGAGATGGAGGAGATGAAGTCGAAATGGCGGTGGCCATGCTTTCGATGATATCAAAAGGTTTGAAGAGAAGTCGGGAAGAAAGTTTGGCTTCAAGGGAAAGGATCCATTTCGTTTGACAGGAGAAAAGTCAAGTGTTTCTCTTGTCACCGATGGGTCATTTCTCGAGGAATGCAAAGACAGGAAGAGTGGAGAGGAGCTAACTACAATTCCTATCGCCAGAATCGTATGGAGCTAGCACTTCAAAGCCTCTTGTCACCTTGGATGAACAGTCAACTGGCCGCATATGAACCCGTGAATGAGGAAGTCACGATAGAGAAGCTTGGATTGTCGCCGATGTACTTCAAGATAGGCATGATCGGTTTGCCTTGATGGGACTCTCTCGGTACACAATTGTATATTTGGTTGTAGTGAAAGATACAATGAACTTAAAGAAGCTTATGATACTATGAAACCTAAATACAATGAATGCTATGTTGATAATGAAGCTTATAAACTTTTGTTAAAAACATTAGAAAGACAAAAGTATGGTTTCAAAAGAATCGATAGCTTATGAAGAAAAGATAAAGGTGCTACAATTTGATCTAGATATTTCTAACATTAACTTAAAACGACCGAAAAGGAAAAAGTCGATACTATTGTCGAGAACCTAGAGCTTAAAGAAAAACTAGTGAGGAAATAGCTAGACATAAACAATGGTTAATATCAGTGATAATCTAGCTAGAGAACTCTATAATAGTCGGTCGGTGAACTCGAATAGGTTTAGGTTTTCAAAAGTATGTAGGATTGGAAGCTAGGCAAGATGGGCGAAATCTACACCGCAGTGCTTAACACATTTTAAAAAGGAAGGTGATTTACATGTCGTCCTCGGACCTATTAGAGGTGAATTCATGCCCATCGACCGACCATTATCGCTGACTTTGATGGATCACACCATCTCGATGGCAAAAGTCAAAAGACTTGCGGACACCGATGCTTCATCTTATGACTTTGTCTCTTTCTCTCGACAAAGACAATTCATCGGATCAAGGGTCTACTTTCACCGTGATTCAAGTGATAAGTCGACCTTCCCAAGCCCTCACCGAGCCTACACCCAAGCTCGCACCCAAGTCTATCTACAAGCCTTCTAGGGTAGCTCCGAGGAATCAACTTCCAAGCTGTTTCCAAGACTTGTCTTTACATCTTTGAATAATAAGTCTGTTAAAAACAATTCCTTTTATGTTTCTGGTTTAAGTTCTTCTACATGTAATAGAACATCTTCTTTGTTGAATAAATCTTCCAAAAGGAAGACATGTTTTGTATGTGGAAGTAAACTTCATTTAATTAAGGATTGTGATTTCTATGAGCAAATATTGGGTGTATGTGCTACTCAGAAGAAACCTAGACCAGTGTGGACCAATGTTAAGAATATTCCACCTTATGTCCCATTGTTACTTATATCGACTCTCCTGGAGGAGATCACCGATAGACCTTATGTGCAACCTACTAGCCCATATTTTAAACATGGTTATTGGCCCGCATATGTTGACTCTATGAATAATGGAAAGGATGTTGGGGTACTACTGTCAAGCCCTCAGCAGGTTGTTCTTGGAATGATAAGGGACCTAAATTTCAATGGAAACCCAATAACAAAGGTGGATCTTTCTCCTCTGTTAGGATCCCTTAACTGCAAAGTTTAAGGGGAGGCATAGGCATCAGGGGAGGAATTTGTAGTAATCTTTGTATCTCTGTGTGTATATTTTGTTTGCTAACACTTATTTGCTATAATCTTTTAGTCTGTTTTGTCTCTGTTTGTTCTTGTGTGTCTCTGAGTTTGTTTTGCAGAATGCCATGTTCAGTTCTAATTCATCAAGTAAGCTAAAAGCTTGTTTCCTCTGAAAGCTAAGTAATGAAGTGAGCAATGTGTTTCCACTGAAGATAAAGTACTGAAGACAAGTTTTGAAGTTAAAATTGTTCATTCATTCATACAAATTACAGCTTACAGCTTACAGCTTACAACTTACAATCAACTTCAATGCAACTACAAGAAAAGCGCTATACATGATCTACTAATCCTAATCTAGTTCATATCATCTATTCCAACATCTAAAGGGCTGTTGGATATGCTTGATCGCTCACATCTTTCACACTAGATGCTGGATATGCGTTTGTAAAATCTTGCATAACCACCCATTCCTTCTATCTCGATGGCTGGATATGCATGACCGGTACGACAAAGATGCTAAGGATCAAAATGGAAAGATGGATTGATGCAAACGATGAAGATGACGATGACCACACATGGTGTTGAAGAAACATAAAGTTTCGTTTGTGCTTCATCTATCGATTTCAACCAAAATGCAATCCATCCACCTTCCTTTAGCTCTTCCTCTATACGAAGTGTGAAGATGCACCAAAGATTGGCGCAGGTAGAGCAAGCACCACCTCTCTTTCGGCACGAGGCCTTTGTGAAGGTTGAGGTGCTGGAGATTGGGAGTAAGAAGTTATCTCAGTAGTGGGTTCCTCCGAGTCATCAGAAGACTCACTTAGATCCACTACACTGTCATCTTCAGAAGAAGGGAGAAATGGGGATGTCAAAGGACGAGGGTCAGGTGGACATGACCAAAACTGCAGGAAATCACTGGATGATGATGATGATGGAGAAGAGGTTGGGTTAACAACCTCTAGTTTAGTACTCATGGTTGGTTGTGGTTAAGTTTGGAGCATTGTTGAAATTAGGGTTTGTGATGATATTTGGGGATTTTTGATGACGAGAAGTATGCATTGGGATGATTAAATAGATGGATGCAAGGGTTAATGCAATTTAATGCGAGTTAGATGGCACAGTAATTCTAGAATCCTTCCGAAGATATTCTAGTCTTGGGGTGGTTTCGCCAAGCATATTATTTCATTGATTGGCTATGTGTTTCATCAAGCGTTAATTTGTCGTTGGTCAAGTTGAAATACACGAGGATATGGTCAACTAAAGTTCTCATACTTTTGACTATATTCTTGGTAACGGTCACCATTCCTCTAAACGCTTTTCTTCCACTTCAAAAGAAACAATTCCCTCTTCAGTTCAAAAATCATAACCCTAAAATCACATATCTCTCATGGCTCTTCAATTCAAGAAAGATCACAATAAAGTTGCATTTCTGGGTAAAGAAAAGGGCAATGAATTGTATGAACCAATGGTGGAGTTCCTGAAGCGGTCCAAGATTCACTTTTCCCTAACACATTCCCCTGATGCGATTTATGAATCGTTGGTTAAACAATTTTGGGAATCACGAAAACGAAGTGAAACAGATTGTTGCTTTGATTGATGAAACAGAGCACGTGGTGACGGAGGACCCGATAAGGAGAAAGCTTAATTTGGATGATGCTTGATGGGGTTTATCACTTAAGTACAGAGGTTATTCTCTCGGTGAGAGCCATTGGGTATCAAGGTACAAGAACGGACATATGGTTGAAAAAGCATTTTGCCCTATGTGGAGATTTTTAGTTCACACTGCTTGATGCATTAGCAACAACTGAGCGTGGGATCAATTCTCTCACGCAATTGGCTTGTGGTATTGTGTGTCTATCTCAAGGATAACCTATAATTTTTCTAAATTTATTTTGATAATATGGTTGAAAATATAAATAGGAAACAACATAAGTTTTAATGTACCCTAGATTCTTACAAATAATCATAGATACCTCTACCCAAGTCCGTGCCTTTAATCCCATAGGAGCTCTTTCAACTAAACTATTTGCCTCTATGAGAACTAACTTTGAGGGGCACATCATCCGTTGTCGTGACTATGTTGCCTCATGGCAATGAGGTCACGATGAGGAAAATGTTGCTAAAATCCCACCCTCTTCAAATGTTGCTACTGATGGCATTCCATCAGTTAATATAGATGAGGGTCCCTCTTTTACTGCTGAAGCATCTCATATTGCTCCTGACCATTCTCCACCTGTACCATTACCCAGACCGAGTCCACCACCTACACAGGCTTCAATTGATGAGTTTGAATCTGACCAGAACAGGATGACCACACCCAGTCCTCAAAGGGAACCTTTTGATGAAGTACCTCTTCACTTTGAGCATGACCCTATTTCTACTGAAAGGTCCAATGAAACTCCCATTACCACAGAGCAATCTGCTGGTGGAGCTGAGGACCCTATTACTCTCACATCTGTTTATGCTCTTGTTAACAGGTATGCAGCTGAGGTGACTGATCTCAAAAAGGAGCTTACAGAGACCAAGTCTACTCTTGGTGATAAGATTGAGGAACTGCAGAATAAAGTTAAGGACCTAGAGAAGCGACTTGAAAAGAGTAGCAAAAGAAAGTTAGTCATTTCTTCCGATGAGGAGGAAGAGGACTCGGCTTGCTTCTAAATATCTTAGTGATGTGGCTCGAGATAGTTGTTCCTTCCTCGGTGGTTCGAATCCTCAAAGGATGAGGAACCCGTTCTTTATAGAAGAAGAAAGAGATCTCACTTGCATAAGGGTTCTGTCAAGTCTCCAAGAAACCAAGTGTTGACAATACTACATCTGCCGAGGTTCAAATGGAGGATATTGCATCCAAACTTATCATCATGTACTGCTCAAGAACCATCATGTCCCACCCTTCAAACAGATGATCAAGTTGTATTTCATGTTGGAAGAAATTTTATTTGGATCCTGGAATCGATATCCTTACCACACATTGAAGATCTCTCTCAAACGATTCCTCCAAGTTCAAATTGGTGATTCTCCTCCAAACGATATTGTTCATGAGTCTACTAATAAAGAGGAAGGTGTAATGATTGAAGATGAGCTTGGTCCAGATCTGGTATCTGAACAAGAAAGGAGAGGACAAGAAAGCAGATTTGCTGAGTTTGCAGATCAGAAGAAAAGTGAAGATGTAAAACCCTAAAAATATAAACGCATAATAAAGACCAAAATACCCTTGGAATCGAAAAGTATAAAATACGTAAAATACGTTTATAATCATTTAACGAAAATTAAAAACTAACTTACGAATAATTAGAATTTAACTAAAATATGTACGTGATCGATATTTTACGACGAAGATTTAAACGTTTCGCTAAAGTGTTGGGCCTTGTCATTCGTTATTTGGTGAACCATGTTGGGCCGATTATTTTGTTCGTTTGGATCAATGGAGCCGAGAGCCAAGAGAGCCCAAAGGGCGTGGGTTGTTTGTTCGGTTGGACCCAATGCCGAAGCCCATACCCACTCAAAATCCCTAAACCGAAAATTACTAGCTATAAATACAACACATAAACACAAAATTGAAACCCTAGTTTTGTTGCCTCTCTCTTTTCTTTCTTCTCTATTCGGCCGAACCCTAGACCTCTTGGTGTCGCGAGTTTTGTTCAACAAAGCTAAGGTATAACGTGTTTATTCATCTTCCTTTGTTACACCTTATGTATATATATTGTAATATGTTTCGTTTAGTCGAATCTTGTGTTTTTCTTTTGGGCGAACCATATGAAACCAAGAACAAACCATAATAAATTGAACCTTGTTAAGAGAACATGTATGTAATACGTATTATTGAATCGGATCATAAATATATGTTGAGCATAAGAACCAAATCACATATATATAAATGTTATCATGCCTAATAAATTCGAAACCCTAATTGGAATGGAACCCTAAGTGTAATTAATGGTCTAAACATGTGATTATAATGGTTTTAATAAACCCTAAAACTGGACAGCATCATATGTCGAATTTATGTGTGTCATAGATCGAATTTTATAATTACAATAATCTGGGTTTTTGGGGGAAAAGTTTATTTTATGTCTTAGTTAAGTTTTCCAAGTGGTTTGGTCGGATTTGGAGTTGTCTAAGTCGTATTTTTGAATTTTACAAAATCAAGTGTCAAAGCTGAGAAAACGGGTCTGAAATTTAGTTGTATTGTTTGATTTTTCATTTTCAAACCATAAGGAATTGGGAGCTCTCCTTTTACAGGAGTGATATTTAGGACATAAATGAATTTCTGGGAGTTCGGGATTTTTCCAAGGTGTCTAAACAGGTCCAATAAGCGTAAACTTTTAAGGTGTATTTTCGATTACTTTACGGACAGTATGGACTTGTGATTTTCCATAGGCCATTTGGCATAGATATAGAACCCACCAATTTTGTAGAGTCTCTTAACTCATATGGGAACCCTTGTAATTTTGATTGATTTCATTTGAGCTAAGTAAGTATTTTATAAAAATCGCTAAAGTCTGGTCCGAATATGAGTTTAAGAAACTGAAAGATAAAATATGATATCAATAGGTAACACACTTACAAATGCATAAGAAGCTTATAAAATGAGAATATACTTATAACTCTAAGAATGTTAATGCGATTAATCCGTCATAGCTTTAATGATGCTAATAAGTATTAAACAAATCATAATCCGTGTAGATTCGTTGAAGAAGACGCGACATTATATCTTCGTGATTCACTCGTTTGTTTTTCTCTCATTTGCTTCAAGGTACGATATTCGACCTTTTAGTAAAGGTTCCTTATGATGTTCTTTTCGTTAGCTTTCCTATTTTACTTATTAGGGTTTCGATGCCATTGCTATGAATCCTTTCACGATTGTTTGACTGTTGCTTATCCGAACTTATGTTTTATTGAACCATGCGATATCCGATTTGAACTTTATGTTAGGAAGACTTTGATGTGCATATTTGTTGAACCTTGTTATATTTGAATATGAACCTTATGATATGAGTTATCGATATGTTATTTGCTATGAACACTAATGTGTCTTTTGAGTCATTGTATTATCGAACTTTGATTTTGAATCATAAAACATTGATTTTGAACTATATGATATGAAGACTTTGATTTTGAAAACATGATTAAACATTTGATAAAATATGATCTATGTCGGTTTGACATTCTAATTTGACCTAAGTTAGTTTGACACCCGAGCCAAATAATAACTAGTCATGGGGTTCCATGTCCGTGTCGTTGATGCACCATTGACATGACTCTAGGCGATGAGAGTGAAGTTCGCCACGTCCCTTATCTATTATTTGTTATGAGCTCAAGTTATATTATATTATCAATATATGTTTGTGGGCGTATGGATGCATCCTAGATCCGATCATTGTCCGATATGATTTGTCTAGGTGAATGATGTCGTGTGCAATACGCGTCTTCATAAAACTCGAGAGAGCTAGCTACTCCGACTTATTTTGAGATTGTTTCTATATAGTTATGATGTTTTGATATGATATGTTAGGGCTCGTGGTAGTTAACTAAATCTTTATTTGTTATTTCTATGTTAAGTATTCGATTATGATTCGGTATGTTCAAGTGTTAATAATTATGTGCTCGGCTTATTATATGTTATTATATGTGGTTATGCTTTTGCATGTTTATGTGACTACCGTCTACTATGCTAGGTTATGATTAATATGTTTAAATATGATTCGCATGTCATCATCGATGTCATGTTAGTTTATCGTCATGTGAATTCGTTGATCTGTGAGATGAATGTGCTAGTGTGAAAGTGAGTATTCTATAAGTTTAGTATGTATAATTTGTTCAGTTAATTTTGTGAACTTTGCTTATACGTTAGTGTTTTATCTGCTTATGTGATCTGCCATGCTTAAACTCTGCTGATGTTACGATTTGATCTGAGAACTGGTTTAGCTTATGATATCTGTTTTGATAATTGCTAATGGTTATGCTATGTTTTGTTTGGTCTATTTAATTATAGTTTGTCTACTATGATTCTATTTGTTTGTGAGACTGTCATGTTTTGGACTGCTATTTCCACTGCTGCAATATTGAATTAAGTGTGTTAAGTGAAGGTTAATTAATTTGTTGAATGCCATGTTTATTTTCTAGAAGTGTTTCCGTTAGCCTTAGACTTTTCGTTTGGTTTATATGTAATCTATTTCTTCTTGATATGTTAAGTGTCTGGTTGTTTTGATGTGTTTGCGTTGGAGTCATCAATATGCTATGTGTTTGTCCTTGATTGCTAATTGTTTTCTTTCAGATTTCTGTGCAATTGTGTTTCTACAGAATCCTCAATGATTCATTATTCTCGTTCCGCTACGATTTTGTTATTCGTTTCTTTGTTCAATTCGTATTTATGTTTTGTTTAGTTTTTGTTTCGTTATCTCATTCACCGGGCTTTGTAAGCTCACCGCATTTTCTTTTCTTGCGGCGGTATTTTAAGCATTCAAGATAAGCTTATGGGATAGGCGATATGGGTTGAGAGTAGAGTGAGAGCAAGATTTGACCATAGAGATCTTAGATTTATTTTGAAGTTTAGCTATTTATGTTTTCTTTTGAATATTTTGTAAAGGCTTTCGCTATTGTATAGTATTTAAAGTTCGATATGAAACCGTATTTGCGATATCTTTACCCTTGTCGGGTTGGGGTGTTACAATTATGGTATCGAGCTCAGGTTTTAGGACCCTTAGAGCTTAGGCTATGACCGTGAGGATTGGGTAGACATTAGGTTTCCGTGCATTCGACATCTTTCGATTCCTTTTGATGGTCGTTCGATTTGACTTCGATATCCTTTTGCCTTCACTAAATTGGCCTCCTCTGTTCGCATCGAATTTTGTTATTTTGTTTTCGCCGTCCGTTTATCGATCGTTAGATGGAGACTACCCGCAGAGCCAAAGAAGATGGTGTCGACCTGCGTTCTTTGCAATGCCTCTGTCTTTGGAGAGGTTCGAAAGCGAAGCCACACTGCCCGCCGTCTTTGTTGGAGACATCGAGATCTTCTTTGGAGGGAGCTGGACGAATCAACCAAAGACGCAACGACGAAGACATGATTCAACCGGTGGATGAGAAGATTCATTTACTTCATATGATTTGGGCGCGACGTGTGTTACTCTGATTCGTTTGTCACGCGTTTTGAGGCGGTTTGATATCTTGCTACGCGATTTTGATCGGCATTACCTATCTTTGATTCGTTCGGAACTCGGTTTAAATCGTGAAGTTTATCGTCTGGCATTTTGTTAATATTCCAGTTTTCTTTTGGATCGTCAGTAATGAGTCATGAGGAACTGTTTTGTGCATTGGTGGCCTTCTTTTCTTTTGTGGTATGGTAAGTTGTCTGATGTGTTATATGCTGCATGAATATGTATCTAGTCTGTTATAGTATGTTATTTGCTATCTGTATACTATCCGTATGTGATATGTTTTGTTATGATATTAGTTATGTGGTTTGCCATGACCCGGGACAGAATATGATGACAATAAGAACTTGTTATGTGATGCAAGTATTATGACGCCTGATCAACGTGATAATACCGAGATCATATAATTTGAACTTATTGAAATTATATGACGTCTGGGGAAATGCCTGTGATTGATACGTGATTGGACTTTGACTTGTATCTATTATTTGTCACCCCTCATGTTTGATTGGAATTCTGTACCTAATTGTTATGATTTGTGTAAACTATGGATTGCTATGTTTGCTCTATATGTGTACGTCTCCGTGTACCCTTATTGTGGTCCTAGGATTTTCGTGAAGTGTTTGAGGAACATTAGATCCTTTTAGGTTGATTATCTGCGACTAGCGAGACCGTTAGGATTCGTCCTGCCTATGCCTATGATTGTTTTCACCCTTAGATACCTGAATAAGTTAGAATTGTTGTTTGATTTCCGCATCTCATCCGTTTTCCGCCATTACTTGATAAGCATATGATTATTTGTTGTAAGTATTTGATTTTTGTTTTGATTTACGAATAGTAGGAGTTTAAATGTTACGATAAGAACCGTTTGTTCTAGGATAAGTTTCGCGTTCACTATATTCCTTGGAATTCTGAAATCCGATTCGTTTTCTATCATGTTCCGTCTTGTTCAATTTCGAGGACGAAATTTTCTTTTTAGAAGGGGAGAGTTGTAAAACCCTAAAAATATAAACGCATAATAAAGACCAAAATACCCTTGGAATCGAAAAGTATAAAATACGTAAAATACGTTTATAATCATTTAACGAAAATTAAAAACTAACTTACGAATAATTAGAATTTAACTAAAATATGTACGTGATCGATATTTTACTGACGAAGATTTAAACGTTTCGCTAAAGTGTTGGGCCTTGTCATTCGTTATTTGGTGAACCATGTTGGGCGATTATTTTGTTCGTTTGGATCAATGGGCCGAGAGCCAAGAGAGCCCAAAGGCGTGGGTTGTTTGTTCGGTTGGACCCAATGCGAAGCCCATACCCACTCAAAATCCCTAAACCGAAAATTACTAGCTATAAATACAACACATAAACACAAAATTGAAACCCTAGTTTTGTTGCCTCTCTCTTTTCTTTCTTCTCTATTCGGCCGAACCCTAGACCTCTTGGTGTCGCGAGTTTTGTTCAACCAAGCTAAGGTATAACGTGTTTATTCATCTTCCTTTGTTACACCTTATGTATATATATTGTAATATGTTTCGTTTAGTCGAATCTTGTGTTTTTCTTTTGTGGTCGAACCATATGAAACCAAGAACAAACCATAATAAATTGAACCTTGTTAAGAGAACATGTATGTAATACGTATTATTGAATCGGATCATAAATATATGTTGAGCATAAGAACCGAATCACATATATATAAATGTTATCATGCCTAATAAATTCGAAACCCTAATTGGAATGGAACCCTAAGTGTAATTAATGGTCTAAACATGTGATTATAATGGTTTTAATAAACCCTAAAACTGACAGCATCATATGTCGAACTTGTGCGTGTCATAGATCGAATTTTATAAGTACAATAATCTGGGTTTTGTGGGAAAAGTTTATTTTATGTCTTAGTTAAGTTTTCCAAGTGGTTTGGTCGGATTTGGAGTTGTCTAAGTCGTATTTTGAATTTTACAAAATCAAGTGTCAAAGCTGAGAAAACGGGTCGAAATTTAGTTGTATTGTTTGATTTTTCATTTTCAAACCATAAGGAATTGGGAGCTCTCCTTTACAGGAGTGATATTTAGGACATAAATGAATTTCTGGGAGTTCGGGATTTTTCCAAGGTGTCTAAACAGGTCCAATAAGCGTAAACTTTTAAGGTGTATTTTCGATTACTTTACGGACAGTCTGGACTTGTGATTTTCCATAGGCCATTTGGCATAGATATAGAACCCACCAATTTTTGTAGAGTCTCTTAACTCATATGGGAACCCTTGTAATTTTGATTGATTTCATTTGAGCTAAGTAAGTATTTTATAAAATCGCTAAAGTCTGGTCCGAATATGAGTTTAAGAAACCGAAAGATAAAATATGATATCAATAGGTAACACACTTACAAATGCATAAGAAGCTTATAAAATGAGAATATACTTATAACTCTAAGAATGTTAATGCGATTAATCCGTCATAGCTTTAATGATGCTAATAAGTATTAAACAAATCATAATCCGTGTAGATTCGTTGAAGAAGACGCGACGTTATATCTTCGTGATTCACTCGTTTGTTTTTCTCTCATTTGCTTCAAGGTACAGATATTCTGACCTTTTTTAGTAAAGGTTCCTTATGATGTTCTTTTCGTTAGCTTTCCTATTTTACTTATTAGGGTTTCCGATGCCATTGCTATGAATCCTTTCACGATTGTTTGACTGTTGCTTATCCGAACTTATGTTTTATTGAACCATGCGATATCCGATTTGAACTTTATGTTAGGAAGACTTTGATGTGCATATTTGTTGAACCTTGTTATATTTGAATATGAACCTTATGATATGAGTTATCGATATGTTATTTGCTATGAACACTAATGTGTCTTTTGAGTCGTTGCTTATATGAACTTTGATTTTTGAATCATAAAACATTGATTTTGAACTATATGATATGAAGACTTTGATTTTGAAAACATGATTAAACATTTGATAAAATATGATCTATGTCGGTTTGACATTCTAATTTGACCTAAGTTAGTTTGACACCCGAGCCAAATAATAACTAGTCATGGGGTTCCATGTCCGTGTCGTTGATGCACCATTGACATGACTCTAGGCGATGAGTGAAGTTACGCCACGTCCCTTATCTATTATTTGTTATGATCTCAAGTTATATTATATTATCAATATATGTTTGTGGGCGATGGATGCATCCTAGATCGATCTGTTATCCGATATGATTTGTCTAGGTGAATGACGTCGTGTGCAATACGCTGTCTTCATAAAACTCTAGGAGCTAGCTACTCCGACTTATTTTGAGATTGTTTCTATATAGTTATGATGTTTTGATATGATATGTTCGGCTCGTGGTAGTTAACTAAATCTTTATTTGTTATTTCTATGTTAAGTATTCGATTATGATTCGGTATGTTCAAGTGTTAATAATTATGTGCTCGGCTTATTATATGTTATTATATGTGGTTATGCTTTTGCATGTTTATGTGACTCACCGCTCACTATGCTAGGTTATGATTAATATGTTTAAATATGATTCGCATGTTGTCATCCGATGTCATGTTAGTTTATCGTCATGTGAATTCGTTGATCCGTGAGATGAATGTGCTAGTGTGAAAGTGAGTATTCTATAAGTTTAGTATGTATAATTTGTTCGATTAATTTTGTGAACTTTGCTTATCGTTAGTGTTTTATCTGCTATGTGATCGCCATGCTTAAACTCTGTGATGTTACGATTTGATCCGAGAACCGGTTTAGCTTATGATATCTGCTTTGATAATTGCTAATGGTTATGCTATGTTTTGTTTGGTCTATTTAATTATAGTTTGTCTACTATGATTCTATTTGTTTGTGAGACTGCCATGTTTTGAATGCTATTTCATTCTTTGCAATATTGAATTAAGTGTGTTAAGTGAAGGTTAATTAATTTGTTGAATGCCATGTTTATTTTCTAGAAGTGTTTCGTTAGCCTTAGACTTTTCGTTTGGTTTATATGTAATCTATTTCTTCTTGATATGTTAAGTGTCCGGTTGTTTTGATGTGTTTGCGTTGGAGTCATCAATATGCTATGTGTTTGTCCTTGATTGCTAATTGTTTTCTTTCGATTTACGTGCAATTGTGTTTCTCGAGAATCCTCAATGATTCATTATTCTCGTTCCGCTACGATTTTGTTATTCGCTTTCTTTGTTCAATTCGTATTTATGTTTTGTTTAGTTTTTGTTTCGTTATATCTTCCTTTGGGCTTTGTAAGCTCACCGCACTTTTCTTTTCCTGCGGCAGGTATTTTAAGCATTCAAGATAAGCTTATGGGATAGCTGATATGGGTTGAGAGTAGAGCTAAGAGCAAGATTTGACCATAGAGATCTTAGATTTATTTTGAAGTTTAGCTATTTATGTTTTCTTTTTGAATATTTTGTAAAGGCTTTCGCTATTGTATAGTATTTAAAGTTCTGATATGAAACCGTATTTGCGATATCTTTACCCTTGTCTGGTTGGGGTGTTACAGAAGAAGTGGCTAAACATATTGCAGATCATTCTACTTCTGTTTTACCTCCTGAGAGACGAAGAGAATTGGATGATTTAGCTACTCGGATGCCTGCTGCACAATGGGATGATCTTACTAAGCAAACCACTTCAAATCCTTCACTTGCTCAAAGCATCTTAGGTGCGGACTTTGATAGTGAAGATTTTGTGGCTCGAATGATGGAACTTGGAGAACAAAGGAAGCAAGAAGCAATGCAAAAGGAAAGCCACTGAATCTTGAAAAGAATAAGGCAAAGAGAGAGAGAGACCTCTTCTGAAGCTCGTAAGAAAGCAGAGATGAGGATTGCGGTGAAAATCAAAGTTGTACGGTGCTTAACCGTGGTTTAACAATGAAGCAAGTCTTGGCTTTACTCGATGCAAGATTGTTTTACTTGTACAATATGATTATGAAGACTTCATCTTCTGCTTTAACACCATCTTCCAACTTGAAAAGAATTGCTGGGGATGAAGTTGCACCAAAGGCCAAAAGACCCAAGTTTGTTGAGATAGTGGATAATTTTGATGATATTCCTCCAAAGACGACCTCTCAAATGGTTTCTTCTGAAGCCACTCCTTCGTCTGACAAGGTCCCTTCTGCTGAACCATCGGCTGTTTCCCCTGATGCACTAGTTATGCCTTCATCTAACCCAAACGTGGCATCCGCATCTTTGCAAAAGAAGGTACTTTGGTTGGGAAGATGCCTGTGTTACTTCTTTGAACCTCATGTTATATCTCTGAAGCTTCTACAAAAGTCACTAGCTCAACCGAAAAGATCTCATCTCTTGAACCAACCACCATTTCCTCTGAAGCACCTAATGTACAAGCTTCGCTCCATCCGTGGGATCTCTTGATACGAAGGAGTGGTTCGATTAAAGAAACTAAAACCACAACCGTCCAAAGCTAAAAAGGCAAGAAAGGTGCTTGAAAGAATGCATGCCCTTCGTGATGATGTCTCACCTAAATCCACATCTACTTCTTCAAGTCCTACTACGAAGTTAATGAAGAAACCAAAGATTTTCCTTCTTCGGAAATCTATACACCGTAGAAGGATGAAGAGGATGGCCAGAGAAAACACACATCTCGAGAAGATCCGTAAGAAAAGCAAGGTCTCATGCATCAAGAATAAGACATCACCCAAACATGTTCCTTTGGACCCAAAGGTCGATGACTCAACCTTTATTAAAGAAGGGTCTCTCTTGATTTTCCCGAGGATATCAAAATGTGTTGGTCCATGGTCTCGATAAATGGTGAGATAAATGTCATTCATCGCTTGATAAAACTTCAATGGAGTTCACCTTTTGAACGAAATACTCCATTTGGTTGACAGGCGGATATACTTACTCTATACACTCGTCCACCAAACATTACTGCAATACTGCACCACAAGGTTCGGGATGTGCTTCTTGGGAGATCTTCATGTCTGATTGACTCTCGATCTCCCAATGGTAAAGGGCATTTCATTTGGAAGAACTCATATCTATGGCGAGTTGAGTCCGGAGATATTATCCCCACCTCGTGTGCATGTAGTTGAGACAAAGGTGGAATCACAATGCGCATGTTTGTTGAAGAATTTATCCATTGTCCAAGAGACTTATGGAAAGGATGATGTGTCGGTCGGAAATTCCTCCGCATCCGATGGGAAATGAAAGACCGGATCTTTGAACGATGGTTGGATTGATCAAGACTCAACTTCGCAAGCTCAAGCTGCATCTTCATCATAAACGGTAATCTACATTGTCTTTTGTAATATGTACGGTCTTACGTGTTGTTTATTTGTTTTGTTTTGTTTGTTAATTTCTTAGTTTAAAAAAAAAAAAAAAAAAAAAAATAACTTTCTCTGCATGTTTGTTGTATTGTGTTGATGGTTTTAACTCACCGGATATACCTTGTGTGTATCACGAGTTGGCTAGTCCAAAAGGTACAACTTTGGTAAAGACACATCAAATCATTGATAATTGTAATGATTTGCTTAAAATCATAGGGTTCTGCAACCACCCATGCTTCATTCTTTGAGAGTTATATGGTCATCAATTCACCATGGTATATTCCTTTTGGAATCCAAGAATTGGCTAGCTCACAAGTATATGGCTTGTGGTAAAGGCAGCTGAATCCATATTTGGTTATCAATTCACCAATTCTAAGAATTGACTAGTCCCGAGCAAGCGGCTACGGTAAAGACACATCAAATCCGTTTATATAGTTGCGATTTGCTCATAAATCGATGGTTATCAATGTACCATAGTTTTCGAACTTAAACATTTGGCTACTCCAGTGAGATGGCTATTGGTAAAGAGACATCAAATCCATTATTTTCAATGATTCACCTCTCACGGAGTTAACACACTGGATGTGATGAGAATAGTATGCAACTAATAAGTCTTGATGTACACTATGTCATATGTTGTTGCAAAGACACAGCGTTTCAAAGTTTGGTCATCATAGAGATGAGATATATTGGTTCTTTACTATCGATGTTTGAGAACAATCCTCTAATCTTGAAGTCTCTAAGATCTATCAAGGTAGGAAGCGGAACTTAACCAAGTCAAATTCCGGTTTAGGGAGGATTGTTGGGAATTATGCGAAGAAGGATTCTCTGTCAATCTTTAGAAGGATTCTGTTGAAGTAGAAGCGAGAATCTGAAGAAGAGATTCTGGCGAAGAATAAAAGTTGTCTTGTGTTTACGCTAAAGAGTGGAAGGCGACTAGGATCTGCACACGCTTTATTAATTAAATGCTAACCCATCATTATTCTTGAACCGCCCGAGGTTAGCATGCGTATTATTGTATTGCTCAATATTCTTTAGTGATTAGTCATTAAATGCATGCTTGCATGTTTAGTCGATTGAGTGGTAATAGTTTAGGGTTCCTTGTCTATAAAAGGAACCTCATAGTTTGTAATAGATAACAATTGAAACATAGATTTTCGGTCAATAAAAGATCCATAGAGGATCTAAGTGTTCTTAGTTATAACAACTTGTATTTACATTCCGCTATAGAATACAAGTTGTAGAGATTTTCTATTAGTTTGCTTATGATTACATAGGCAACACTAACGATCCAAGAGTGCTCAAGATCTGTCAAGGTCTGTCTGTGTTCAACAGGTCTCAAGAGATGGAAGTCTTGTCAGGTGAAAGATATTGGATGCTATGATTGTCGTAACAGTATTCGAAATACCGAATGACAAATGTAACTTCTTCAAATTCCTAAGACTTGCAAGATTCCATAGTTTCATCCCGTTTGTACTCTCAACATCCAATCTAAGAGACTCAATTAAGGGACAACCAACAATTAAATCCCAAACTGTACCGGTTAGAAATTTGACTAAACACAATTCTAAGCTCAGTAAATTTGGAAAAGTAGTGAAAAACACCAAACTAGGAAAATCACAACAATGAATTTCAAGATGTTTCAATTCAATACGCACAGTAAGTTGGGTTGGCAATGTAACCGGTTGTCCATACCGTTTCTAATTGTCAGTCCTCAATTCCTTGCAGTGCCAAAACATAAGCCAATCATGAATCTCTTCATAATTCAAGTCTTCCATTCGCATAAACGGTTTGGGATCTACAGAGAAGACAAACTTTTTATGGGACCCGTAAGTTGATTTAAAAGTCTAGTAACATGCCTCCCATCAAACTTATATGTTAAATAATAAAAGAAATCCTCATCAATTATGACTTGGTGAGCAAGGTCCACTTAAACCTCCAGTTTGTAGATAAAATAGAGGTGCTCACCGCTTCTTTTATTGGCAACCGATTCAAAATGTTACCGATCATTGTATCTGGCATGTTGCTAATATAATCTCTCATACTGGTGATAACATTAGCTCGAAATGACATAGTTTTCAAGGAAATTTTGTTGGTTTTTTTAATTCTCGACAGGAGGTTTTGGATGATGGTTGTTGATTTGCAATTGATGGTCAGAACGAGGGTGTGTTATTATGATCATTAAATGTGGTTGTTGGGTTGGTTCATTGATTCACGCGCCCAAGATACAAGCTTTTCAAATTTGGTCCGTAAAATATTACGAAATGGTATATTTTAGTAAGCCATGGTAATATGGCGGACCTATTACACAATCAATGTCTTGTGAGCATCACTTATTCTAAAACGTCGACGTCTTCGGGTTTGACGTAAGCACATAACGGCATCATGTTATCGGATGTGAAGAGTTACATTCATTTGAGTTGATTATTTTGAGCTATATCGACATTTCTAAGCGTAAAAAAATGCTACAATCGCTTTTATGCACGATTACTTAAATTAAATATCTCAAATTATAAAATGAATTGGTTGCATACTTACAATTGCTAGTTATTTTACTACCGCTATAGTTATTTTTACTACCGCTAGTAAACTGAAGTGGTTGTATACTTACAATCGCTAGTTATTTTACTCTTGCTATACTTATTTTACTACCGCTAGTAAAAGCCGAATTGGTTGTATACTTACAATCGCCGATTATTTTACTACCGCTATAGTTATTTTTACTACCGCTAGTAAACCGAATTGGTTGTATACTTACAACCGCGATAATTTGTTACTATTGCTAGCTATTTTAACCATCGCTTGTGATAGAAGACATCAACGAAATGATGCCACGATCGTTAATCTTGTTGTGTATGGCCGTGTTTGTCTTGCCCGTGTGTAGGTCTTCTCGATACCATTCTGGTGCCCTTGTGTAGGTGTTGCTCTTACTATTACGGGCCCGATTAGGCACATAGTGGTTTAGTCTTTGCTAGTATTAAACTTACAACTGCTAGTTAAATTGTACTAGTGTTGAATGGTAAATCTGTTATTTTCAAGTGTGCATAGTCACTAGTTGGTAGTTATTAGTTGATTGTAGAATACGAATTGTAACAACTAGAAGGACTCCTTGGTTTATAAAAGTAGTCAATAGGGAAAAGAAGTTGCCCTACGTACAACAGTTAGTTGCCACATTGTTTATTGGAAACAACTGCTAGTTCCCTAGATTAAACAAACATGTATAATGGGACTACAGAACATAGGAAATAGTAAATACGTTGACATACAACATTTCATACAGAGAACCTACTACATATTACGATTACTACATAATTATAAGTTTAATGGTTACATAATATATAACCACTTGATTTATAAAATTCACCAAGTACGCAGAAAAAGCTAACCACTCCATGCTTCCTTCCCATACAGACATCGTACTAAAACTACAAAGCTTCATTCCCATTAAGCATGATCCCTAACTTCTGCCCAACAAACCTGTTGAACATGAATATAATGGTGTAAGTTAAAAATAAAACATTAATAGAATGGTAAGTTAAAAATAAAACATACTATAAACAGTATGGTTTGGCTGATTTAACAAAAGAAGAGATTCTTTGTATGGGGCGATGTAGAAAGAACCCGCATCTCCTAACATTCCCATGCAGACAAATCATTCAAGTTCTTTGTTGTACACAAATACCGACTGACCCAAATGATTGTCGTTGTACGCTTCCACTATTGGAGCTTGATCCTTTGTAAACCCAAGCAAATGAACCAAATATAAGGTAGGGATGGCGAATAGGCTTCTAAATGATGTTATGGAAGAACCATTGGCGTCCAACAACCATCCATGCAAAACAATGGAATATCTTCACCAATGATCGTCCCGTAAATCACTAGATAGGTTCCAAGATCGAAAACATTGAATGGAACGGGAGTTCATTTTTTAAAATCTGCGGTAGGTCTATAACTTTAAATTGGCTGGTTACCAAATCAAAAGAAATCAACATATAAATCTTGTAAATAACACCATCCTCATTAGTTAACTTTTTACTCCCAGTCCAATAGATGAAACGACCTACAGTTGCATGACTTTTACGTTTCAATTTGATAGTTTCACGAGGGGGGTGGAAATTTTCAAGGATTGTCCACCTTAACAAGTTCAAAGAAAAGACAGACACATACCAGAAACCACTTTCGAAAACAGGATAGGAGACCTTCACGATCGTCGGGTCAAGAGTGTCCGGACGGACGGCAAAACTAAAACAAATCTTTGACGTTCGATTTGATGCGTGTAAGCGGGACAAATCGCAAGTGATTTTTTGATTGTCGGGTTCCAAATAATGATCATTAGATTAGAACCATAGACAAAACACCAAAGACCATTAGAATTGCCAAGCAGTAATCATAGATGAAAGCATTAAATTTGTATTAAGTGGCGTAGCGATTAGTCATTCATCTAAAGCTAACATAAAACCTTGGTCACCCATATCGAATGTTAGCGTAAATAAACACTCATCGTTACGGCGAACACCGTAATTAAAGATGAAGCTTCCACAATCTATACTAGCCTTCCATAACTTTCAAACACTACGTTCTCGGAGTATAGACTTAGGAGGTAGCCTACGGATGATATCTAGTTGAACATCCAGTGGGATATTGTCAGACATATTTTTTAAACAAAAGCAGAAAGATTGGGATAAAGATATGAAGTCAATAGACCAAAAGAAGAAAGAATGGTTTTGTTAAACAAATTGTATTGAAGAAAGTGATTGGGAACATAAGACATTAAAGGACATGTACCGTGATGTACTTTTGGGCAACCAAATATTATATTCTACTGTATAGCAAATATTAATAATGTATACATAACCAATATAGAAGTGGTTTGCAAACCATAGCCGTTTTTGTATATGTGCACGGTTATTTACAAAAGAAATGCCGTTGATTAAAAAAAATTATAATAATCGACTAATATATAACACAAGTAAAAATACATATAGTAAAAGTTGAAAGAAAAAGACTTCACAAGTGAACATTTGACAATAATTATTGGTCAAACGGACATTGAGGATCGTACCTTGAAAGACGGCTATCAATTTGTGTATTCAACCTTGTGGTTCCAGAAGTATTCAAGCATCCGTTCACGGTAACTAAAGCCCAATCTGCATCGGTGGGTCTAAACAACCACATCAAATCAACCCATACATCCAAGTCTTGCGGACATATATAAAGTACGTCCAAACGGCCCTTTAGACCGAAAATAGTAGATATAAACTTCAATGACTACTTGAAAAGCTTAAGATAAGATATAAAAGCTTAAAGGTTAGAAGTACTTGTATGCTAGAAAATCAATTCAAACAATACCTTAAATATCATAGAAAATAAGTCCTAACAAGCTATAGTTGCTCCATTTGCAAATCAATGTCACACATTGAACACCATTCCTCTAAATATATCTAGAGTATAAAAGAAGATATAATAATTTAGATACAATAATCAATACCGAGCCCGAATCTAGAGTATAAAAGAAGATATAATAATTTAGATACAATAATCAATACCGAGCCCGATTCACATGTTTTTAGCGAAACATAATTGCATCCAATTAAGAAATTTACAAAACCCGATTTTCGGTTTAGGGTGATAACCCTAATTTTGACTTTCATCAAGGAACAACCACAAATGCAAATTTAATTAAAATTACAGTTAAATCGAAGATAAAACACATTAAGTAGATAATAATAAAAGATTGTGTTTGGATACGAGCAATTTTGAGAGGATTTCTTTTTTGACACTTAAGTAGATAATAACAAAAGATTTCTTTAGGTGATTTGAAATACCTGTAACAAGAACAGGCCACTGCAGAAGAAGGTTCAGTTGTGTGGTGGTGCCTCCGGATGGTGGTGGCGTGTGTGGAGGTGCAGGCGGATGGTGGTGGCGTCGGGTTGTTGGGTGGTTGTGGTGGTGTTAGTTGTGATGGTTTATGTGGAGGACAAGAGGTGTGTGACTGTGTGAATCTGTGTTTTGTGTGGGCGTTTGATTTTTTTTTAATGTAAAATGACAAAACTATCCTCGTGTATAAATACAAGTTGCCCAAAAAACATAAAGATGCCCAAATAACAATACAAGTTGCCCAAAAAATAATACGTTACAATACATGACATATACCTTCAAAATACGTACTTGTGTCATAAGTTGTTGGGACACATGGCACCCCCTGGTTGGGTCCAAGAAAATCGGTGGGCAACCGGTCTATTTTCAAATTATAAAAAGGCGTGGTCCGGAAACTGATAAGCCTCAGGGCGCCTGGTCTATTTGACTAATTTTCCCTTGATAAAATTACCACCCCACTCCTAAACCCCAAGATTTTTACTTGTTTTCTAAAAAATATAAAAAAGTTAAAAAGAATCACCCTCAACCTCACCTTCTCGTCATACATCTCTATTCCCCTAGAGAACGATCAACCCCCTGAGCTTACCCATACTACACTGCAACGATTAGATACACTACCTAATGGGTTGTAAAGCTGGCTCGCGGAAAAGGAAGTATTTCGACCCCAAACCTGCTATCAGTATGTGTTTGCAATTAGATGAGAGTTATTGGAGTGATGTGATGGTATTATGGTTGTGTCTAGTTTAGGATTAGCTTTTGTTTACGGACTTGGTTCTTGGTTTTATAATTGTTTCGACTGATGATGGTAACTGAAGTCACAAGAGAGTCGGTACTATTTTGGTTTTGGTCAACCCAAAATATAACTGTGATGTATTTTACCTTTTGCTATGTGACTTTAGGCTTTAAGATTGATGATGGTTATTGGTTAACAACCTAAGTCAATAACGAGTCTGGTAATTTGGCCGTTGGTCAACTATTGTTCGTCTTCCTTTATCTTCTTTACTTTTCTTTTGGTCACCTTTCGGATTTCATTCCAAGAAATCTGAAAACAAATCTGAAAACATATCCGAAAGATCAAATTCGAAAGATCATGTCCGAAAGATCATGTCTGAAAGATCATATCCAAAACCCTTTCGAATTTCTTTACAAGAAATCAGAAAATAAATCTGAAGACAAATCTGAAAACCCTTTCGGATTTCTTTATAAGAAATCCGAAAACAAATCTGAAGAAAAATACTGTAAATGAGGGTTTTTTTTGCAAATCCGAAAGATAAGAGTTTCTTGACAAATTCGAAAATTTTCCGACCCACTTTTCAGACCACTTTTTTACCACAAATATTCTTCACGGGATGGACAAAACAAGTCACGATAAGATGTATACAGAACTCATAAAGTAGGACAAAAGGAACCATGCATAACAGTTTTATAAAACTTGTAAATAACACTTGAAGACTTTGTTCAAAAAAAAATAACACTTGAAGACTGTTTTAACCATGTGATACTTAAACCTTGTATATAGAAACTGTTACCACCTATTTGACAAAGAAATTTGACTAGAATTTCAATATGGTAAAAACAGCTCAATACAAGTGTACGAACCACACATAAATCAACCAAATAACAACCATGGCTCTAATACCAATTGTAGGATCGAAAATTATGATGATTTATGTGGTTCTGGTGGTCGAGGTTGATCAAAAAACATATCCATGTTTAGAGAGAGAAAGTAGAGAGAGGGTGAAAAAAGCAATGTTCATTAGATTGATAAAATGAAAGTTAAACAATGATTTCCCACACCCCTCATGGAGAGTCATGAAGGATATTTATAGGCTCATCACACTACAAGTTTTTCCCGTGTACATAAGTAGTCCTTACGGGTGCAACTTACTACGTATCTAGTCCAATTCACGTGTAAGACGTTATCTTTACAAACTAGCGAAGCTAACAAGTATGGTATTCGTTTATGTGCTACCCGAGCTTCTTGATCTTCATCATTCTCATCGGGTCTTTACCATTCTACACGGGAAACCAAACAACAAAACCATTATCATCCCATCTTTCAAATCGATTTAGATACCATACGTAAACAATTAAACTCACAAACTTCTAAATAAAAGAAAACTGAAATGATAGTATAATAAGAAATTTTACGATCCCACTATAATGCGCAAAATGATAGAAATAAAAATTTTTACGATCGCGCCGCAATGCACGGGGTCATTATGCTTGCTTAAAACAATTTATAAGCGTCTTAAAAACAAATTTCTAACAGAATTTTTTTAACAATCGTATACCAGCTATCTAAGAGTTACACCTTAGAAATTTCTTTGACAATCACATGTAACTAACAATCATGTACGTTTACGTTGAGAAACTTTTGATATTATATAAGACATATATGCTACTAACTACTAAGCATGACATTTACGAACCTTGTTCACAACATACATGAGTTAATCATGACTAATGTGTTGCTGATACATTTATCATGACGGACTTGATTAAAGTTTATCCTGATTCTTAAGAGATGTCTTTTAAGCTGCCAAAACCCAATCTAAATACTCTTTTTAATGATGAAGAGGTAACATATATTGGGTACTCATACTCATTCATCCTTAAAAAGAACCCATTCAATTTTAATTCCGAAAACAAAAGCATTATCACATGTATGTAGAATTGTTAACGGGGTGGTACGGCTCGGTTCGGCTGGAGATTTTAACTATCTATCGCGGTGCGGGTATTTCATTTTACTATCCGAAACCAGATCGTATTAGGCGCGTAACCGGACATGCGGGTACCCGAAATGAGTGGTTACCCGCTGTTCGGGTCACGGTTAACCATTCTAAAAAATTAATCGAGTCGAATTAGACAAACAATAAAATAAATTAGAATGTAATTATGTCATTGTTGTAAAATTAAATAACATTGAATAGATTATAGTCATGCAAATTGCCCTATTTAACAAAATAACTAATACTATTTTTTTGACGTTTATATATTTCAATCACTTTTATCATATGTAGTCCATGGACGTTAGTAAATAATCACATTAGGCAAGTAAAATGCATTATACGATAAAAGTAGTGCAATAATATAATTAAGGGATTAAGTCGTAGAATAGCAATGTACTTTTCAAAGTGTCCGTTTTGGTATGTGTACTTTTTTTAAGTTATAGAATAGCAATGTACTTTTTTAATGTGTTCCAATTTGGTATGTGTACTTTTTTTAACTTTGTATAAGTTGTAGAATAGAAATGTCTTTCATAAGTGTTCCAATTTGGTGCGTGGATGACGTATGACGTGCCAAATGGAACACTTATGAAAAGACATCGTTATTCTACAACTTAAACAAAGTTAAAAAAAATACACGTACCAAAACAAGACACTTTAAAAAAGTACATTGCTATTCTATAACTTAAAAAAAATACACGTATCAAAACGGGACACTTTGAAAAGTACATTTCTATTCTACGACTTAATCTCTATAATTAATACTTGTACATTTTTGTGAACGATTTGTTGAAACCTACATGTATATTATACACGGATCGGTTCGGGTAACCGCAGTTAACTAAAAGTAAAAACCGAAACTGAACCGTGATAAGCGAGTTTTTCCGGTTTCGGATTTTTCTGGTTTCGGGTTTTCTCGGCTTCAGTTTTTTCGATTATCGGTTTCTTGCGATTTCGGATTGAGCAGATCGGCTCCATTCGTCGATTTCTTGGATTTTTTGAGTACCCCTACATGTATGAGCAAGGCTGATTTAAGCATGTGAGGGGTGATCAACCAAGGCCTCTATTTTTTTGAGGCTTTCAATTTTTGAAAGTTTCTTATAGGTATAAACTCATTTTTTAAGGATAAAATATGATTTAGAAAGATGAATGTAACATCGGTATGACTAGAATTAAAATTTTGAAGTTTTCATAGAAAAAAGAGCTTAAGTTTGTGCTTTAATGGTGTAAATTAAGTACATGGTTTTGGTGGGGAAGACAAAACTAGAGTCGTAAGAAAGTGTGTGAGGCCCATAAATTATGTTGTTTTCTCTAACCATGTTTCTTATGAAAGTTTCACTTTAACCCTTCGTCTTTAATAGTTATGATTTAAAACTCTATCCTTATGTGAAGCATAGATTCTTGGTGGGAAAGTTAGAAAAAAATGCATATCTCATGAAACACTATATTTCTAGTTGGATATATTGTTTTAAAGAAATTGAACATTATAGATTGTTTTAGAAAAGTAAATGTTATGAGGCTATCAGCTAATATATTTTCAAGAAAATCCTACATGATATCTTATCTTATCAAAAAAAAAAAAAAAAAAATTCAAGTAACTATTATCAGGCTATCAGCTAATATATTTTTCAAGAAAGTCCTACATGATATCTTAGAAGAATAGAAGGTTTATTTAAACTTGAAGAAGATTGGATGTGTTATTTGATCGATATAAAAACAAAAGTATAATCTAATTACAATAATTGTTTTTACACACACTTCAATTCTGATGTTTAAAAGCCCGTTTTAAAAAGCTGCCACAGTCCGTCAAATTAGACGGCCCTGTTTAAACTAATATTAGTAGGTATGTCTAAATGATATAAAAATAAAAAAAGTAACGGATACAAATTTAGCCTCAAAAGTTTTAGCAATGACAAATTTAGCCTCTAAAGTATATGCAATGATCCGCAATCCAAATATTATACTTATATTCTGACATCATTTATATAATAAAACAAAATCCTTATTGGGAATTTTTCATTTCAAAAAAATCAAACCATACCATATTAAGTAACAATTAAATTAATTAATTTTTTCTTTAAGTATATCCTAAAAGAAAAAAAGATAAAAGTTTTCTGATTTGGTCGAATTTAAGGAAAAACATTATTTTTCACGCTCGTGGTAAAAAAAACTCAAAAAACACATGTACTTTTTAGTTATTTTTCATAATTTAGGGGAAAAAGTAAAATTAGATGAACAAAATCAACAGACTCTTCTATAGCAAAACCAAATGATACATTCATCCATAATAAACAACAACAACACTCGCAACACCAACAATGTCGTCAACAACAGCAACAGTTCATGTTATATAATTATATGCATCAATTAATTGATGTGTATAATAACCTTAATATATCCTTACTTCCGTCATCGGCAGGTAACTATAAGAACCTTTTTTGTATTATTATGAGAATATTGATGTTCAAGAGTTTGAACTGAATAATTTGTGATTATGTTTATATGTGATTAATATGTTAGTATTGTAAATAGGATTGAATATTGGGGGTTAAATTAATGTGAATTGTGAAGATGTGAACTTTTTTCATGTGGAACATAGTCAGAAGGGTGCAAATGGTGTTTTTTTTTTTTTTTTTTATTATTTTTTTCATTTGCAAGCCAATCTTACTCCTAATCAAGTAGAACAAATTTAAAGTAATATTATAAAATGGTTTTAATTATTATATTAAAGGACCTTTGTGATTTTTATGGTGATTTGTTTTTACTATTGATCTGTGTGACTGAAGGAGTGGATGGATGTTTGGCTTTAATATTAGTATTGGATCATTGTATCTTGAATTAAGATCCTTTGTGATTATTGTTTATGATTTCACGTGGTGTTTGGTACTTATACATATGTAAAGTGTTTGCCTGATATAAAAATAAAACAAGTAGTTTAAGTGCCTCTTTGATTAAGATCCGTATTATCAGTGGCAGAACCAGGAATATATGATGTGGGGGCTATTTTTTTTTTTGTTAACAATAGCAACAAAATGCGGAAGAAAAAACTAGAATCGTAATGATAAATCCGAGTATTTTTACTTAGAGATGAAGGATTTATAAGGCTTTAGGGTGTTGAATGTTGGGTTTTAGTATGTGGGTGGGGGGCAATTTGAGTTTTGGTTGAGAAGCACTTTCGAAAAAAGGTCGAAATTAAAAAAAATTACACTAAAATCTCAACTTTTTCGGCTAGCCATGGGGGCCACCGGCCCCTATATTTACTTAATAAATCCGTCCCTGCCTATTATGACGATAGTGGATTAGATTTATTGAAATTTAACATTGAACACTACTTCTGAATTTTTACGATATATATTATTTACTTTAGCTTATGTTGGCGTGCTATCTTAAATTGGATGAAGTTGTGTAGGTGGTTAAGTAGTTTAAGCTAAGTCCCATATGTCTGTACATTTGAAATCAACACCAAGCTAACATGACAATAATTATGGTGCTCCTTTGGGTTATTAGTTTATTTGTAGCTTATCACCCTCGAGGTACTTTATATCCACACCCATAAGCTATTATTTCTAAACTTTAGTCCTGTGTTAAAGGGACTTTTTATGCTACCATTACATGAAAGCTTAGAGTCAACAACTACAAGTCAAGAGATACATATACACCCTTTTTTGCATTTGCAAATCAACCCCTTTGGACCAGTGTTGATCTAAGAAATGCTCGAGTTGTTGTTTCGTTGCGATAAATTCGTGTGTAGGTTCTCAAATGTGTACTTAGAGGTGGTAATTTTTATCCGTTTATTGTGAGTGGGTCAATTCAAGTTATGTTTTATCCATACGAAAACACATAGACATACATACCAACTTCATGTGTTTTCTAACTTTATTCATTAGTGAAATGAAGTTTATGTGCATTCAATTTGATTTGTGAGGCTGTTTTACTGTTTAACATGTGTATAATAATTTTAGAAACATGGTTATGAGTGTTATTGTCATACATACCTTCACCATTTTGGGATGGCTATCGTTTCTATCAAAATCATGGTAAAAAGATTTTGGAAAACATTAACAACCTAAATATAAGCTGAAACTAAAACAAGCCCGTGTTACGCGGGTTAAAGTTGGGTGGGTTTATCTAGCTAACGGCTATGAATTTCCTTACTATTAATTTTTAAATATTTTAGGGGTCTTCTTCAACAATTTGAATACTCCATAAAATAATACTTACGTGTCACATATCAAATTGAAATTCAGGCTATACAAATGTACTAATGGCTCTTTGGCTCTCTATATACGTACACATGCATACTTTTATGTTGTTAGGCTGCTACAAGATGATCTCAGACCCATGGTGTCTGTGAAGGTTACTCCTTAATCTTAATAATGAGGTTGTTTTTTTATTGTTGTTGTGTATGCCTTTTCTTGCTGAAATTAGATTTTAAAGGTGCCATATTTATGAGGGAAAGGTGAGCATTTGTTGAACCTACATCATTTATCAAGTTATATATTTGTTCAGATGATATTTTATTACAACAAGAAACGGATATGCGCTAAACTTTAGCAGCAATTCAGCAAATACATATGTATTGGACGACTAACCTTTTATGACAAAGACATAAGGTGTGCGAATAGTTAAAGACAATTCAGCAAAGACATATGTGTTGGACGATTAAAATTTTATGACAAAGACATAAGGTGGACGAATAGGTAAAGATGCATGCGATAAATAATGTAGTCTGCATAGGTAAAAATTGGCTTTGTATAGTTAAAGACAGTTAATGTACCAATGGATGGTCCCAAACTCGATAAGAATTTAGCACAACCCGCATTTGTGTTAGAACGCTACTTCTGATAAAATGCAATAAAAAGCTTCAGGTCCCATCAACTATGTAGTTCAAGGCTGGTGTTGCATACCCACACTATGCCTGGGATCTAAGACATTTGATCATTCACGGTAGGTAATATGATATTCTTGAAGAGTATTATATATACTTTAAAGATTATCTAGAAGTAAACACATGAAGCATGTCGATCTCTTAGACCAATGATTTTAGAATTAAGTATTTATAATTTTATATGCATCTTTCATTTATTATTCTACAAGCTTGACCGGTGTCTCTACAAGCTTCTTATTTCAATAGTGTGTTCCATCTCGTGTTTCCACCTAAGTTTCAGTTTGAGTTAAATGTGTTTCGTCAATGTGCATAACATGGTTAATAACTGTTCGTGTAATAATCGAAGATGCCCTTTAACAGGGATCATGAAGATCGAAAGATCTATTTCTATTGTTGACTTAAACCACTTAAACTGCAGTTACGGGACAATTTAACATGTTAGTCGTCATTAGCACTTTCAAGCTCCTTTTAGACAGTAATCATTATTCTCCAGTATTTTTCTAAACCATGACTATTATTCATATAATAATCATCAGTTGTAATTGAATAAATTCGTGCATAATTAAGCATTTTATTCACAATTTCAACATCACAATGCAAACAAAAAAAGCCATTTGAACTGGAGGTGGCAAGATGGGTGGGCTAGGCTGGTTGGGATAATGGATTAAAACATGATCTAATAAAAATGGTCCATGTTGGTTTGAGCCAATCCACTAACACTTTTTTCTCATGTCTTATAATCTCTTATATTTAGCGAAGTACTTCAATAATGATTAATAAACAATATTGTTTCAATAATAATGTACTTTTTAGAATGAAACGCTTTAGGAGTGTGTATAAATTTAGAAAAAGACTTTTGGAGACTTTCAAGTTTCAACCTGTTTGACCCACCCAATATCTTTTAGCTCATTTTATTTGATCCCTCTGAGATTAAACACAACCAAATCACCCGATTAATAAGTAAATATGTCGAATTACCAACTTATAGAATGCCTTTATTGCACAGGATAGTACCTTTTTCACATGGGGGTCACGTAGTAGCATTGGTTCGATGGATAATTCTTTTGGACAAGAAAGTTATTCCCATCGCAGGAGTCAAAGTGAAGTTGCAAACAATATAATTGCAATAAGGAATCTGTTAGCTCTACAAATAGTGCACAGTATAGCTCATACAATGTCTGACTCTCCTAGATTAAGTCAAAGACAAGATTCTGGAAAGCATATGTTGACTCATAGACAAGATTCCAGAAAAGTATCACATTATATTCCTGCATCACCATTACGAACGTTTGGTTCCCCCGTTAAATTTATCCTGGAAGCCGAATTGAAAGGGGCCACGGTGGAAGAACTAAATGCAGAAGCAATAGCGCGGGAAAGACATGCACAGAAGTTAAAACTTGACCTAGATTTCTTGAAAAAAAAGTCAAGAGACTTAACAAGAAAGCTGCAAAATGCAACCATGGAAAATGTGTAAAAAAACATGCAACTTGATTCTTCTTTACAATGTGTTGTATGGTCCTTTATTTTTTCTACAGAAAGTATTTGGGTGTGAAGTTGTGAAAAAACTTTTTGTAGTTCATCAGTAGGTCAACAAGTAGCAAGGTAATCTTTTTTCTTTCCAACACAATAGGACACACATTCATAAGTGTTAGGTGCACTTTGATCTTTTAAACATTATGAAGAACATGTGAATGAATTTTGAGGTACATAAAATTACATACATAGCTAGCCTGAAAGAAATATGCAATGCTTTTGAAAAAGGGATGCAATCAATTATAAATTGAGTGCTTGGTGAATGTCATTGCATATTAATGGGTTGTTTCTTCAACGCACAATGGTATTCTATATTGTATCATTGTTTAAATGGTTTTTATCATTATCAAATAAACTCATGAAGCTAGCTAGAGCTAGCTCATTCGAGCGAACCATGAAATTATTATTCTATATCATTAACACACATTTTCGCATCCATTTTATTTTATGTAACAATTATGTTAACCACGTTATCAACGAGGCTAAAAATTAATATAAACAACAAATAACAAACATCATTAAAAGACATAAATTACTCTAATACTTTTAAAAAAGACAATTAACAAACATCATTAAACATGTAATATAAAAAAATATAAAAAAAGCCTCGCGCGTGCGCGGGTATTATAACTAGTCATTACAATATAAGTTATACAAAATATGGAATTAAACCTGGCCTAATGATTTTAGCCGTATAATTACTTTCTCGGTTCCTCCTACTTAAAAGGACATTTCTCAACTTTCATGGACTCTTTCAATGCAATAAACATGTTTCGGCATTTGTCATCCATCAAGTTGGACTTTCAATTGGACTTAAACATTCCCTGCATTATAGCTTCATGCTAACCGAATCGCTTAAAGTGCATTGAATACTCAAGGTCGGTCCTGAGCTTTCTGATAACCACTCCGTCTTTAATTATTTAGGAAAAAATGCATATATATCCCTCCCAAAGTGAATAATTGCATATATATCATTTGCAAAGTTTTTTATGAACATTTTACAATGGTTTTTATGCATGCTTTGGATATACTAGAAGGGTACCCGCGCAATGCGGCGGTGGGTATCCGATAACTATTTTTGTGGCGAGCAAATGTTTTTTATTTTAAACTTCCTTATTATAAAGTAGTAGATAAATGTTTTTCAAAAGTAGATAGTCTAAATTATTAATAGTGTAAATGGTAAACATTTTTATTTTTCAAATTTTAGCATTACATTGGTGGTTTAACTATATTGAGCTTTTCTTATAAACAATTCCATTAAAATGTATCATTATTAGAGATCGGTTACATATGGTTTTAATGAAACTTAAATTTTCAGATTTTACATTCATTTTCTACTTTTCCTTTTATAGTAATGTTTTTGGTCTTAAAATTTTAAAACTTCCTTTAATAGAAAGTCCCAAATGCTTTATAATGTAGTATAGATATGCAATTTTGCATTTTCGGGAGGATATATATGCAAAAGCCCCATTATTTATGATTTAAAACTCTATCCTTACGTCAAGCATATATTTTTGGTGTTAAAATTTAAACAAAACGCATATCTCATGGAAAATTATATTTTTACCTGGGAATATTGTTTTAAAGAAATTAAGCATTATAGATGTTTTAGATAAGTAAATGTTATTGGCTAATATATTTTAAAAAAATCCCTACATGACATCTTATCTTATAAAAAAGTATTTAGAACATTATAGATCATCATAAAATGTTTTAGAAACTCAAAACTTATACTTAGAAGAATAGAATATTTATTTAAACTTGAAAAAATATGATGTGTCATTTGATCAATATGAAAACCAAAGCAAAATCTAATTACAGTAATTGATTTTACACAAACTTGAATTCTAATGTTAAAGGATCCGTTTTAAAAAGGTGGGCACAAGGCCATCAAATTTCATCGGACGACCTTGTGTATGAGTATTGATGCCGATGTATTTAGTTTTTGATGCCCGTAGTCATCCACTTTATAATAAAAAAAAAAGGAAAAAAAAGGTAAAAGTACCGCTAAGCAAACTCACGTGTACAATCATTCCCTTTACACGCACTCATTTCACTCACTTATATTATTAAAAAATCAAACAAAATCACCCCCAAAACAACAATCAAAATCAACAAAGGTAATGATTCTTCTAAATGATTTTTGTTTTCAATTATTATAACTGCTATACAAATTAATCATTTAGATCTGAATTTTGATATTAGTGTACGAGTGTTAGATATGAATCAATGTGTTAAAATGTTATTTTGATATCGATTTCTTATTAAATTTACATCCACGTGTTGGTTAGATACATAATGAACTCTTAGTTAGGGTTTCGAATTATGTTTGTTTGTTGTTTCAAATAAAAGATTTTTGAAGCTACATTATATTAACTCATGTATAGTATAGATATATGCGTTGGCGAGTCATTTAGGTGTTTGAGGGACGTCTTTTTTGGTGTTTGAAGGTTGAGTTTTGGAGGTTTGTGGATAAGGTGTTTACGGTCCTCGTTTTGTTATTTAAGGGTTGTGGTTTAGTGAGTGCGAGTGTCGGAGGGTCATGATTTATGTGCTCTAGCGTCGTTGATTCCCTGTTTGAGGGTCATAAAAGGCTTTTCAAGGCCGTGGTTCAACGAGTGTTTGTTTGGAGGGTCGAGTGTCAAAGGTATGTGGTTTGGTGTTGAGGGTCATGTTTCGGCTAGTGTTGGAGGGTCATAGTTTAGGTGATCAAGGATCATGGTTCAGGGAGTATTAAGAGGGTCACGGTGTAGGTGTTCAAGGGTCATGGTTATTGTGTTGTTAGAGTTATGTTTTAGGTGTTGGATGGTGGTCGTTTATGGAGTATTTAGGGTCATGCTTTCTGGGTTTGATGATAGTGGAGGTTCGCAGTTCTAGTATTTGAGGGCCGTAGTTTGGATGTATGATTATGTGGTTGTTCTAGTTTTACGATTGTGGTCGAAATCTTGTTTCGTTCTGTAATTTCTAGCAACTTGCTAGGTTTTTTTTATGTCATGTAGTATATTGCCATTTTAAAAAAATACACCTCAATCTGAATGTATTTATATGATTCTTCGTGTTATAATATTTGTTAAAAAGTAATTAACTGTTAGGATTTTTAGATTGATTTTGTGATATCGAATGTTTTAAGTGTTGTTTGAGTCATTAGTACTACATAAATTGTTGCATATATTGAGTTATAAGTACTAATTAAATCTTTACTTATTTGGTTGCAGAGCATGGATCGTCCATCAATAAGAGTAAAAGACCTGACAACACCTAGCGGTACAACAACTTCATTATGCAACATAGCTAAACTCATTTCCCACCAAGCAATTTCATTTTGCTAATGCCCTTTTGAAAGTATTATCGTGATTGAAATGCCTCTTGGAGTGTATAAGATACGCCTCTTTGTCTTCGATCTTTGGTGTATCCTCGTCGATTATTTCAAAAGGGAAATTATCATACATGTCATCTTCAAGCAGAAGCTTATCAGCGTTATGTGAATTAAGAATTTTCACCAGTTCCAATTGAGTTTAATTCAGTCGAGTATGATCGTTGATAAGCTTTTGCTAGAATATGAAGATGACGTGTATGATCGTTTCCCTTTTGAAATAATTGATGAGGATACACCAAATATTGAAGACAAAAAGGAGAATCTCCAAGAGGCATTTCAATATCGATAATACTGTCAGAAGGGCATTAGAAAATAGAATTGCATGGTGTAAAATGAATGATCAGCTAAAGGTTGTGTTGCCCTTTGGATTGCAATATTTCAATATCACAAATGGAATTGCTTGGTGTAAAATGAATGATTAGCCGTTGATTTAAATTTTTCATCTATATATTTATTATTATTAACTTGAAACAATATGATCAACATTCAAATTTGCTCGTTCAGCCTTCACTTTATCCGTAAAAACAACATTTCTTGTGTACTGTCTAAAGTAATAAGCATTATTTGCTTCCTCGTGTTGTCCTAAGCTTCCATATACAGATGATTCCTTGTCACCATCTTGAGAATTAATTTTCTTTTTACTCTTAACAGTCTCCACATTTACGCCAGTCTCGTGCTCTTTCAACTTTTTTAGCTTCCTGCAAGTTTTCTTCAGCTTTCCTTAGTACTTGGGTCAGTTGTTCAACCTTTTGACTGCTTATCCTGAATTCATCGTCCACACTAGCCTCGTCCTTGGTCCATTTCTTGGTCATCAGTGCAAGTGCTAGGCTCATCGCTTCAGCAAGAAGCTTCTTCTTAGCAGGCCTAAGCTTGAAAATACACGCCTTGACCTTTGGATTGCAATCTTTCAATATCAAAATTGATGACTTTCCATCACCCTTACTGACGTAACTTTGACGACTTTCCATCACCCTTAATCACTTTTATCTCTTTCGAATTTTTACAAGGTTTTACTCTATATATAAGTGTAAAATGCCTAACATGACAGCGCACCTAGCTCTACAGCAAGCAATTCATACTTGACAACACACCTAAAAAAATATGGAATTGCTTGTTGCACTACTAGGTGTGTTGTCACACCCCAAAAATATAGCAGAGAAAGATATCAGAGGCGTAACTTCATAGCACAAAGTCACCAGGTACAAAGAACGACCTATATATTAGCCGTTTTAAAAAGATACATAATTTGATTCATTAAAACACCATAAGGTTTTCAATACATGGTTCTCAAGTTTCACAGCAACATAAATATAGTTTTTGGAAAAAAAATAGTCAAATGATGTAAGTCCATGCAGAAATCTTTGTGAATGAATCCGCCAATGGCGACACTATGAATGGACTCTATGTATGCCAAACCAAGCAACTTACAGGCTTGAGAAATACATGCTAAAATGTCAACAATAATGTTGGTGAGTTCATAGGTTTAACTAATGTAAACATCAAGTGCGGACTACAAGATTTCAGTGTATGACTATTTTAACAAATACAATGTCTCAGAAAAAGATAATACTATTGTCCTAAGCTCATGACCCTAAAGCCTTAATGTTTATGATTTTGTGCCCCATTAAGTGTTCCTTTCCGTGAACACTCAAGTACCTCAAATGATTATGTGTCCATTTGACATACTAGTCAAGTAGGGTAACTACCTGGATGAGGTTTCCAACCCAATAGATCTATTCATGATATTCGCGCTTACTACGCAATTAACGGTTCATGATAGTGGGGGACTTAATGGAAAGTAGTGTAACTTAGTCAATCAGCAAATGTTGTATGTACATGTGCCCGAAATAAAATAGTTGAAAGTAATTGAGCATGCATTCACACCCCAAAGTGGTTCAAAATGAGTATAAATAAATAAAAATAGGGCTATGAAACTCACCTCAAGTGATCAAAGCATGGTTGTCATGATCCCGATCCTGATCTTAGGATCTTACGATTTTACGATACTGTAAAGCAAAAACGATCCGGATCCTACATAGGATCTTTGCAAGCTTAAGATCTTATAGGATCCCGATCTTGACCATACGATCTTACGATCTAATCCGATCCGATCTTACTCTTCTCGGATTACAAACTAAAAAACAACTAATTTATGGGTTGTTTGTTTGTAGAATTCAAAAAACAACATGTTAATCTTTTTAAACATTTTATAATCATAATTTAGGACAACATTTATATGAAACATTCATAGTATTTTGTGGTTATAATGTATTAAAATTTGTAGATTTGTATAAAATTACATAAACTATTAAGAAATAACATTATAGTAGGATCTTAAGATCCCGATCCGATCTTCGATCACGATCTTGCAAAGACAAAAAGCGATCCTGGTAGGATCCCGATCTTGACAACCTTGGATCAAAGTATTCAAGAAAATATTACGTAGTGGCATGGAAATCCTAAACGCCACCTAGAAATATAAGTCGTTTTAGGGAAATTGTAATATGTACTATATAAGTATGAGTTTTTCCAAGTTTTATAACCCTTATGTACTTGTAGTGAGGTTTTATGACTAAAAACGTAGTAAAACGCAAATTTCACTTTTTGATATTAAGTTTTCAAAAATGACCAAAAATGAGTTTTGCACACGTTTAGCTGGTCATAAGTTGTCAGTGTCTTATTGGTTTTGAAAATTCGAGTTCTGGTGTCAAGTATGCCGCGAGGGTTGTAATAAGTTCAACTAACGCTCTTAATGGATCTAAGTATAAAGTCCTCGTAAATAGACCCGAAAGTGGTCACTCGCGCTTTTGTTCAATACTTTAAAAGAAATCCTATAAATAACTTTATCAACTTTTAAGTTTATCCCGACTTTATTTAAGGGTATCTAATTCATTTAAGCCTATTTCTTTATTTCAAAGTCATGGTTCGTGAAAATAAGTTTTGAGTGTCGTTTTATATTAAAAACAAATAGTGACCTCCTGTTTACATTTTTAGAAAATTTTCGTCGTAATCGGGTTATTTTTCACTCGTTTTCTAAAGAAGACACTTTTTTCAAAAGCCTAGGTTCATCATTTTTGAATCTACTTTCAAAAAATGTAAGCCACTCGGCTTGGTTCTTTACCAATTATTTTATAAAGTCAAAAACGTAAACATGTATCAAAGCTGTAAAAATCAGAATTATAGTCCCGACTAGTCGGGGCCGTATCTCATTCGTTAATTATCGCGACAACTCCGTTCAACTCTCAAATTTTAAGTTAGAGTCTCTCTACAAATGTCTCAACTAGTTCGACTTACCAAAATGCTCCTAGGATAGTGATTTTTATGGATGAATACTGGTACTCAGATTTGTGCTGGTATTGACTAACATTTTTGTATGATTTATTAAAAATACCAAATTCAAGGTCAAAAATTATGAAAAAATTCAGGGAACAACTTAAGACATATATATAAGTTCAAAAAAAATTTCAAGGTCCATAAAATTTTCTATGATAGGTTTTAGGTCGAAACATTCGGCTGAAAATTTGGGACGGATTCTTGTTTTCATAAGTCAACTTTATTTCAATTTCCTCAAACATTACAAGTCTATATAAGTGATAATATGAACATCGAATGTAATGTATATGTAAATATGAGTATGTAAATGAGTTCATGAGCCTTACAATTAAAATGTTGGTGGATGTTTTTTGCAAAAGAAACTCAAGTAACTTGACCAAACTCCAAAACTAAGAACTAAGAATCTTAGCTTCCAAAACCTTTACCCAATAATCAACGAATGAACTATGAACCAAGACTTTTGCACCTTCCTTCCTTGTGGTTTACTAAAGTATGTTTTAGGGAGAGCAAAAGAGACGAGTTTGTGTTTTGTAATGTGATAAATAAAAAAGGAAAGTAGTTGTTTATTAAGAAAAGTAGTACAAGTCTTAGAAAAATATCTAACCAACAACTAGACAAGTAAATTAATGAGGGAATGGGAAAGGATGAGGGGTGTGTGGGGTTGAGTAAAAATTAAAAAAATATGGATTGAGTTTGAAATTTATCAAGATTTTGCAAGTATCTAGTAGATTTTTTTTTTTTTAATATTTGATATAATAGGTATAAGATTTTATTATGTTTTGTATTAATATCATAAAGTTGGCTAATTTTCACAAAAAAAGGATAAAATGAGTAAGTTTTATAGTGTATAAGTATTTAGGTTATTGGTAAAGGTGGTGCGGGTATTGGGTAAGCATTGCATGCATGCGCGAAAGTAACGCAAGTTAAACGATTTACGCAACGTTTTGTAAAACCAAATACAAATGACTCATAAACCATGCTTATGATAATGATAACATACTAGTATAATGCAGTCTAAACTTTCTAGTGTTGGTATGCGTTCCTGGTTGTTTTTCGTTTTACTCGATTTAACTTAACGGTTTTACGTAAAAGCGTAATCTCAAGTGTTTAAAGTAAATAGTTTTGATTTTATACTTGAATAATGACCTGAAAAATATGAGTTGTTATAGTCTTTTCCCGTTAAAGGAATTTCATCCCGGAATTCAATTTTTGTTCTGTCGGAGTGGTGTTTGTGAAGAGGTTTGGTACTTATAACGAATCTGGTCTCCTTGTTCCTAAGTGAATTCATGACTTCTACTGGAATTCCATTGAACCTTGATGATTTGGAATATGACTCTGCTTTAGTCGCTTAATTTCTCAGTCTATAACCTCCGTCTTATACGTTTCTAGGCCCTAATCGTACGACAAAACCATTAATCGTGGTCCCATTAGTTGGTGGGTTATTCTTAGGACGACTAGTGATTGAATTCGACTTGTTGGCTTAGAACGTGGTGTAGGATGAGGTTGACTCTCCATGATATGTTTGGGGTAAAAATTTACTCAGTTATTGTACCCATTAATGGAATGTCTATGAACTGTTTATACACACAATTTTTTTTGCTTTTCAATTATTTAAGTGAAAAGTTTGTTTTAAACAAAATTTAAAGGTAACTATTCCCATCATAAGATGATCCCTCATGAATTAGACATAGGTGATTAGGCTATCTGTAATTGAGGATTAATGATGCAATGCTTGGTTTAGTCAAAATAATATCATGTTTCTTAAAGTTAGATGGTATTAACCATACTTTAAGATGATGGTGGCCAAAATAGTTTATAAAGCAGCAAAACAGTTTATAAGGTGATACCAAAATAGTTTATAAGATAATAGAAAAATGGTTTATAAGACAGTAATAAAATAGTTGATAAGGCAACAGAAAAATAGTTTACAAGATGGTAACAAAACAGGGAGGGTAACATATGTAAATCGTTACAACACGTTGATATAAAATGATAGGTAGTCATAAGTCAAATAAATCCCACAACCCGGGATAAACATACATTAAATCCATACAATACAACAGGGTTCATAGGAAGGTACAAATGCAACTTTCTCAAGGAGCAAAATTCAAGAGGGCCTCGACTTAGGTATTCTTGTTCTTTAGCTCCGGGCAGTCCTTCCTGAAATGCCCTATATTTCCACACCCAAAGAAGCTTCCTAGGGTCCTCTGATTTTTAGGATTTCTATAGTCCTTAGTTTGGTGACCACACTTCTTGCATGTTCGACATGGTTTGCTGTAGTGACCTAAGTGATGAAGATTGCGAGTGTTACAGTAGGGTAAATTCCCAGCATATCCCTTCTTGGCATCTCGTCCAGCAGGATAGGCTCTAACTACTTCTTATCCCTTGATCAATTACTGAATATGATTATCTCTCTGGTTGTCTTCCCACTTTATTTTGTTGTTGTTGTTAGCATCTCGATTAGCCCTAGATCTAACAACCTATCCATCAGGTTATGAGACATCCGGATTTCCTCCTCCAGTGTGTTTGGCTTGGATGAGGTCACATTACCTTAAATACTGGGTGGAAGTCCCCAGATGTACCTCTCAATCATCTTGTCACTAGATGTGACCATGGATGGGCAGAGTATTGCCAGTTCCTGAAAGCGTTTTGTATAGGCGGTTCGACATCCAGATTCCAGAACTCCACTTCGATTTTCTTTACATCATTTCGAGGGAAGTACTTTTCTGTCTTCATTTTCTTCATCTCACTCTATCTTGATTCAAAAGTAGTCTCTAACCCCACACAATGTGCATATGCATTCCACTAGGTTAGTGCACCATCTAGCAGGGTGCACGTGACATACTCCACCTTACAGTTCTCTACACAGTTACTAATGTGGAATACAAATTCCATCTTCTCAAACCATCGATTCAAACTGACAGATTCTTCTGTCCTGCTAAAATTTCAAGGCTTGCAATTCATGAACTCCTTGTAGGAGCAACCATGCATGATGTGCTCCACCCCTGGTGCACTTCTACTAGATCCATCATGTGTAACATTTATGTTCTTGTGGTTTTCTTCATAATCTGTAATAGCTTCTACCACTCGTTGGGCAACGAGCTGCTCGATCGCTGCTGAACTCATGGTCTGTCTCTTTGGATGTATTTTCTTCAAAAACACAATAAATGAAGAAGAGTGAAATGTAGTAAAGACGTGTCTTAAAAGTAGGTGCTCTAAAGTGGCATGTTATAATGTGGTAGGTTAAAGTCATGTTCAATTTTATCGATGTGCTTATAGGCGATGGGTTACGAGGTGACATAGGTGTTCTAAGGCATGGGTCAAGTGTTCAAAATAGTCTTCAGAGACGGTTAATAAGGTGATCAAGGGGATCGACAGACTGTGACGGATTTTAAGGTCATGTAAAACAATGTTATGCACTATCATGAAAAGTTTTAAAGATCATTATATCACTCACAATTTTCTAGAAAATAATTGAGACCATTATATCACTCACAATGTCTTGGAAAAGTTTTAAGGGCCACTAAAATGTATGTGCATGTATGAAAATTTAGTGACTTAGCGCGTGGACTTGTAGCAGAATGTTTATGAGGTAATAGCTATAATATAGGCCTAACAATGCAGCCTAGTTCCCTATAACCGGAGCTCTAATACAATCTGTCACACCCCCAAAATATCGCAGCAGAAGATATCGAAGGCGTGACTTCATAGCACAAAGCCACCAAGTACAAAGAACAACCTCTATATGAGCCCTTTTAAAAGGATACATCATTTGATTGGTTAAAACAACATAAGGTTTTCAATACATGGTTCTCAAGTTTCAAGAAACATAAATATAGTTTTCGTAAAAGCATAGTCAAATGATGTAAGTCCATGCAGAAAATCTTCGTGAATTAATCCGCCAACGGTGACACTTTAAATGGACTCCATGTATGCCAAACCAAGCAACTTACGAACCTGAGAAATATATGCTAAAATGTCAACAATAATGTTGGTGAGTTCATAGGTTTAAGTAATGTAAACATCAAGTACGGACTACAAGATTTCAGTGTCTGACAATTATAACAAATACAATGTTACATAAAAAGGTAATACTATTGGCCTAAGCTCATGACCCCGAAGCCTTGATGTTTCTGGTTTTGTGCCCCAACAAGTGTTCCTTTCCGTGAACACTCAAGTACCTCAAATGATTATGCGTCCATTTGACATACCAGTCAAGTAGGGCAACTACCAGGACGAGGGTTCCAACCCAATAGATCTATTCAAAACATTCGCGCTTACTAAGTAATTAACAGTTCATGATAGTGGGGGACTTAACGGAAAGTAGTGTAACTTAGTCAATCAGCAATGTTTTACGTACTTGTGTTCGAAAGAAAATAATTGTAAGTAAATGAGCATGTATTCTCACCCAAAGTAGTTTAAAATGAGTATAAACAAATAAAAGTGGGGCTATAAACTCACCTCAAGTGATCAAAGTATTTGGGAAATTGTTACGTAGAGTAGTAGCACGGAAATCCTAAACGTCACCTAGAAATATAAGTTTTTTTAGGGAAAATTCAATATGTATTATATGCGTATGAAATTTAACAAGTTCTATCACCCTTATGTACTTGTAGCAAGGTTTTATGACTCAAAACGTAGTAAAACGCAAGTTACACTTTTTAATATTAAGTTTTCAAAAAGTGACCAAAATGATCTTGCTCAAGTTTAACGGGCCATAAGTTCTTCGTGTCTTATTGGTTTTGGCCGTTTCGAGTTCCGGTGTCAAGTATGACATTAAGGCTGTAAAAAGTTCAACTGACGCTTTAAATGGATCTAAGTCTAAGGTCCTTGTAAATAGGCCTTGAAGTGGTCACTCACGCTTTTGTTCAATACTTTAAAAGAAATCCTATAAATAAGTTTTTTTAACAATATAAATAAGTTTATTAACTTTTAGGTTTATCTCGACTTCATTTGAGCGTATCTAATTTGTTTAAGCCCTTTTTTCTTTGTTAAACTCTCTAAATAAAGGTGAACGTGTCTATTTTCATTATTTGAAAGTTCCGGTTGGTGAAAATAAGTTTTGAGTGTCGGTTTATATTAAAAACAAATAGTGACCTTCGATTTACATTTTCAAAAACGTTTTGTAGTAATCGGGTTATTTCTCACTCATATTTTAAAGAAGACACTTGTTTTAAAAGCCTAGGTTCATTGTTTTCGAGTCTACTTTCCAAAAATGTAAGCCACTCGGCTTGGTTTTTTACCAATTATTTTATAAAGTCAAAAAAGTATACATGTATCAAAGATGTTAAAAATCAGAATTATAGTCCCGATTAGTCGAGGCCGTATCTCATTCGTTACTTATCGCGAAGACTCTGTTCAACTCTCAGATTTTAAGTTAGAGTATCTTCTATAAATGTCTCAACTAGCTCAACTTACCAAAATGCACCTAGGATAGTGATTTTTTACGGATGAAAACTGGTACTCAGATTTGTGTCGGTATTAACTAACATTTTTGTATGATTTATTAAAAATAACAAATCATGTCTAAAAATTATTAAAATATTCATGGAATAACTTAAGACATATATATAAGTTCAAAAAATTGGCAAGGTCTATAAAAATTTCTATGATAGGTTTTAGGTCGAAACATTCTGCTGAAAATTTGGGATAGATTCTTGTTTTCATAAGTCACTTTTATTTCAATTTTCTCAACCCCACAAGTCTATATAAGTGATAATATGAATATGGAATGTAAAATAAATGTAAATATGAGTATGTAAATGAGGTCATGAGCCTTACAAAGTTTTGGTAGATATTTTGTGCAAAAGAAACCCAAGTAACTTAACCAAAACCCAAAACTAAGAACCAAGAATCATAGCTTCCAAAACCTTTACCCAATAATCAACCAATGAACAATCCAAGACTTGTGCTCCTTCCTTTTGGTTTGCTGTCATATGTTTAAGGGTGAGCAAAAGAGACAAGTTTGTGTTTTGTATTGAGATCAATTAAAAAGGAAAGTAGTAGTTTCTAAATAAAAGTAGTACCAAGTCTTAGAAAATATCTAACCAAGAACTAGACAAGGAAATTAATGAGGGAATGGGAAAGGATGAGGGCGTGGGATTGAGTAAAAATCAAGAAATATGGATTGAGTTTGAAATTTATCAAGATCTTGCAAGTAGCTAGTTGATTTTTTTAATATTAAATATAGTAGGTATAAGATTTTATTATGTTTTGTATTAACATCATAAAGTTGGCTGATTTTATAAAGAAATGGGAGAAAAATGAGTAAATTTTGATAGTGCACAAGTATTTAGAGTATTGGTAAAGGTGGTGTGGGTATTGGGTAAATATTGCATGCATGCGCAAAAGTTAAGGCAAGTTTAAACGATTTGCAACGTTTTGTAAAACCGAATGCAAATGACTCGTAAATCATGCTTATGAGAATGATAATGTAGGCGAAACTTAGTCTAGTATCGGTATGCGTTCATGGTTGTTTTCCGTTTACGCGATTTAACTTAATGGTTTACGTAAAAGCGTAATCTCAAGTATTTAAACTAAATGGTTTTGATTTTATAGTTTAGTATTGACCTTAAATATACGAGTTGGAAAGTCATCAGTTGCGATATTGAAAGATTGCAATCCAAAGGTCAAGGCAATTACTCTTGAGCTTAAGCATGCTAAGAAGATTCTTGCTAAAGCGACCAGTCCAGCACTTGCAATGATGACCAAGAACAACGCCAAGAACCATGCTAGTGTGAATAATGACTTCGGGATGAGCCGTCAGTTCTCAAGCAGTAAGTAAAGCTGAAGAAAACTTGTAGGAAGCTAAAAGAGTTGCAAGGGCACAAGATTGGCGTAAATATGGATATTGTTAAGAGTAAAAGAAAACTAATTCTCAAGATGGTGGTAAGGAACAATGTGTAGATGGAAGCTTGGGACAAGACGAGAAAGCAGTTATCCATTACATGAGACAATACACAAGAAATGTTGTTTTTACGGATAAAGTGAAAGACTGAACGAGCAAATTTGAATGCTGATCATATTGTTTCTATTTAATAATAATAAGAGTAAATTACACTGTTCGTCCATGTGGTTTGGCCATAATAATGTCACAAGTCCCTAGGCGTTCAAAATTGCATGGTTGATCCTTATAATGAAGTTTTGTAACATCGTTCGTCCTTATCACTAACATCTATTAAGTTAGTCCGCTAAATCTTGTCATGTGCTATGCACATTAGGGTATTGTAGTCTTTTTCCTCCTCTCTTACCTAATTATTAATATAACTAAAGAGCGGGCAACAGTAACCCCCAAACACTGTAGCACAATAAATGCTAACTTTCGTAAGTTGGCAAAAATAGCCCCTGAGGTTTAAGTTTCGTTATAAAGTAAGTCCAAGTTGGCAAAAATAGTCCCTAAGGTTTAAGTGTCGCTGCAAAGTAAGTCCTTTATAGCAATTTGACAAACAAAAGCAATCCCGCTGCATCGCGCGGGTTTCCACACTCGTTTGGACTAATAAATAGATACAAATATTTACTAATAAATAAGTAATTGATTACATTAAAGATCATTTACATACCAAACTTTTTTTACATACTAAAAGATCAATCTCCACCCTCCATCTTTATTTGATCTAATGGATAATATTAATCTCAACAATTTTAAAACTCACTTTCATATTTTTATTTTAAATATTAATATATTTCAAACCGTTAATTATTAAGCGAAAAAGAAATATACCATTCGACAAACATTTAATTATTTTTCTGTAGATAGGCATTTTGATATATACTTTCGAAAAAAAAAACTTTCTTTGTGATTTTCACCTTTTTTATTATGTTTTTTCCGTTACTGAAATTTGCATTTAATTTGAATATTTTAATACTATCACATGTGATATTAGTGCTAAATCACATATGATATGTATTATATGTGATTTAACACTAATATCACATGTGATATTATTAGAATATTAAAATTAGTGTTTAATCACATGTGATTTCTCATGCAAGTTTTAACAACGAAAAAAAGAATGAAAAAAGACTAAAAAACGTGAAAAAAGCGTTTTTTTTTTCGAAAGTATATCAAAGTGTCTGTTTATAGAAAGATAATTAAATGCTCGTCGCGATGATATAATTATTTTCGCTTAACGATTTAAGATATATTTAAATTATAAAACATATGTAAAATATTAAAATGTTTTTAAGTTAAGTCATTGATTTCTTTTTAAATTAAAGACAAGGATGAGTCTATGTAAAATAACTCTCGTCCTAAAAGCATCTGCAATGGTAAAGCTTTATACATGACTTTTAACTATTTGAAAAAGCAATTTGAGTCATTTGAAACATTGAGGTAAAATAACTTGTAGAACCTCAAGCCTTTGACCAAAAAAAAAACAACAACAAGCTATTATCATTAAGTGGGTTGTGCATTAATTGTGAAAGAATTCATTAAATGCATCATGTCTTCAAAGACTCAATGCATTGTAAATGCTGACCGGGTCCAGAGTGGAATATGCATAGACGTTATGTCTTTACGAGCATACCAAACGTTCCAGATTTCCATCTCAACACAACACTCCCTCCTATATATTCTACATACTTCTACAGTTCTGCAGCATCTGGACTTTAGATCAAAACACTGTTTAAAAAAACGAAGGTACGATTCTCTTTCACATTGATATCCTCGACTTTATCAATTTCTTATAGTATCTTAGTTTTGAACCATAATTTCCTGACATTTTTCATGCTTACTTGTTCTACGGTTTTTGTTATGTGCAAATTGAACTCATTACTGAGTTATCTTTGTTTATGTTTATAACATTTTGATGGAAGTTTATTTGGTTTTGCTAAACATAATTATTTTTTATGGCTAGGTTATCATCAATGGCTGTAGTTATGGTTAATTAATTATAGACTGTTTAGCAAAATCCTAAATACATATTTGTTTTCGTGTAATCTTATGAAGTATTACTAGCTAGTATGTCTTTATCTGAATTAAAGTTACTGTGGTAGGATATTCTTTTGTTGCACATTATAACCAAGTAGCTAGTTGATTATCGAAAGGAAAACTGAATGATCTTTTACTCTTATTCTTATGCTTAAATCATTTGAAGATTTATAGATTGATTCTTGACTCTTTTATGCTATAGGGTTTTGTTTTGATTTTTGAAATTCTTCAATGCGTAATAACAATGTTATGAAACTTTTAGGCATTTCTTTTTCTATGAATTAGCATTTTAGTCTGCGTCATATATTTGTTACATGACAATGAATCTACTCCGTATTTCAATTGAATATGTGAAGTTACTGATAACTAGTATTATACTCCGTATATAAATGCATATGCAATGTAAATGACTTGGCGTTACCTTTTGTTTTCCTTGCAAAGTGATGAGGCCATCTACATCAAATTTAGAGCACCAGAAAAGGAATTGGCTGGACCTTCTATCTGATGTAACATCCAATATACTCTTAAGAATTGGTATGATTGACATACTTAAGAATGCTCAGAAAGTGTGCACCGTTTGGCGTAAAATCTGCAAGGACCCTGCTATGTGGAGGGTCATAAATATGAAAGATTTACTGAAATCAAATCTCGTCTACTCATTTGAGAAGTTCTGTAAGCATGTTATTGATAGAAGTCAAGGCCAGTTGGTTGATATCACTTTCGTGTATGACGACAATGATGCACTTTTTCGATATGTTGCTGATAGGTATGTGGCACTGATAACAACAAATGATCTTCTGCATTTCCCTCTAGTTCTCTATCCATCACATATATAGGTTTGAACTTAGTTAAGCTCTTCTCGTTTTTGTGGTTACACATTTAAGATCTTTTAATAATCACGCTGAATTAATGTTATGTTTTTTTTTTTAATTTTTTTTTTTAATAAAAGACATTATAATCAATAGTTTGGAAAATGTCATAATGTCTCACAGAAAGCATCTATATATTATTGATTCTCACTTGCTTCAGTTTTTTACTTTCTACTTTGTTTTCAAATAACAAATATTTTAACATGTATAGTAGCTTAAGTGTCTTTGATGTTTCAAAATTCATGTATATAATGTATATTATTTGTATGTAACTTGAATCTCTAGTGATGATTATGTCATATATATTTACTGACTATACAGTATTCGTATGTTGTCATGTTTACTTTTAGGGTGGTGGCATTCATGCCTTCCATACCCCACTCATACCTCACCACCCACCAATAATCAGGCCCGGATCTTAGGGTGTGCAACATGAGCATTGTACAGGGCCTATTTATTTTAGGGGCACCAAATTTTGTATAACTATATTATATAGGCCCAATTCCCAATTTGTATCCCGGTCCAAGTATGTGGTATCTTTCTTTTAACCTATTCAATTGGCTATAAACTAAAGTCAACCATTTTTTTGTTATACATTGGATTACACAAACTGTAAAGGTTCGCTTTCTTAAACCAAATTTGTGACTGAATTGCCAGAGAGGTACTATCTTTTATTCTTTTTCTATTACTTTTTTTATGCATTTTTCCTTATAGTCTACTAGTACAAGTTATGCCTATGATTTCTTTTTTCGAAGTAGTAGCACTGTAGTAGATAATAGACAAATTGATGGGATCTTTGTGTCTTTAGAATTATCAATTGTTTTATAGTAGATTAATAAAGTAGTAACAAATTGTTTGGCCTATTATATGTTCCGTAAAAAATCGATGCCTTTAATTTTATAATTTATAACATGAATTAATAACAATCGAGAATGGACTGTTGGAGAGTATTGATTATGAAGCTTTAATCAACAACCTTTCTTCAAAGAATACGAGAAGAAGTTCATTTTTCAAAAAATAAGTTACACTTTATATTGTTGTTTGTAAGAGTAATTCACTTATTTGCTGTTTTGTTTTCTTCTTATATTTCAACTTTATCAATTAAAAAAAATTTATACTAGTATTTAAAGTATGTGCTTTGAGGGGCCCAATTTTTGTCTTGACAGGCAAGACTCAAAATCCATGACTACCGCCAATAATATTATTCCACCTAATCTCATACCTCACCATATTTTTCTAGTGACAACCATGATTCCATACCTCACTTATATTTACACACACTAGTACTACTCTTTCATGCTTTCCTTTACCATGCCGATTCGGCAATCTTTGCCGCTCTCCATCCATACTGCACGATACCTCAATGGTAGCAACGGTGTTGCCGATCGGTATGAAGCCAAACTGAGGCATACCGTGCCCCATTGCCACCACCCTTAGCAACTACTGCAACACTTTGACCTATTCTAAGAAGTTAAATGAAAGTATTATTGTTAATGCAATAAGGGCTAATAACCTTTTAAAGCACTATATTTGTCAAGAATGGCAGTTCTGCATAGCGAACTAAAAAAAACTCTTTTAGACATTAAAGTTGACATTTTTGTCTTTCTTTAAGTATTATGACCATTTTACCCTTCGAAAAATATTTCAAGAAAAAAAGAAATTCGAAAAAAAATTCAGAAATTAAAAAAAAAAAAGTATTTCGAAAAAAAATCAAAAAGAAAAATTTGGAAAAAAAATTTCAAAAAAAAAATATTTTGAAAAAAATTTAGAAAGGGTAAAATGGTCATAATACTTAAAGAAAGACAACAATGTCAACTTTAATGTCTAAAAAAGTTATTTTTTTAGTTCGCTACGCAGAACTGCCATTCTTGACAAGTATCTATACTACTTTATAATGCATTTAGGCCTTCTAAAATTAGAAGGCTTAAAATTCAAGACTTTTTACTTTCTCATTATGGAAAGAATTAAAAAAATAAGATAAAGAGGCTTAATCATCGTTGGGTGACATGTGTCACTACTCTAACTAAAAAATAACAAAAAGGAGGAGCCTAACAAACTAAAATAAAGAGCTCCAATAATGGGGTGACATACGTCACTCCTAACTAATTAGTCACATTTATTTTAAATTTAAATATCTTTAATCCGCTTAACTTTTTATGATCTAATTTCATCATATTTTTAAAATTTTGTGCTCTTTAATTCAACATCCATTTTGATATATATTTTATGAGTTTTTAGTTTTTTACATTTTTAGTAGGTTTATTTTATTTTGATTCAAATTTTATAACTTTAACATTTATTTCAATCAATACAAACTTTATTTATCAAAATCATTTACTTTTGGGAAAGTGTTTGACGGAAAGAAATTGTAAGGTCTTTTATATGCGGGAATAACGATGTCACGGGAAAGATTCGGAAACCCAAACAAACACATACAACTAACATATATATTTGGAGTGTTGTGAAATGAATTCACTAAGCGGGTAGGAAATTGCGAGGAGAGTTGGGTTAGCAATTCATTTACTATATTTATCGCCGTCATTGCTGGTATCTAACTAGTAGTGCTTTAAAAGGTTATTAACCCATGCAATAATTATAAAGAAGATATTATGGTTGGATAGTTGATATGATGGAGTAATGTTTGTGATTACAAACACAATATCAACTTCATGTTAAATTGTTAATAGGTGAAACTTCTGTGTTCAGTTTTTGAATAAATAGGTTTGATGTTAATTATAGTTACAAAATGATAACAGGAAAACAATTAACTTTGTGAAGAACAATTCAGCATAATATGTGCATTGAAAATATCTTTTGGGTGAATTTTATTTTTTTAATGGATTTTACATCTTTTTCTCTTGGCTAACTCTTTTTTAACTTGGCCTTCAGTAGAAAATTAAAACTCTAACAGACCTTAGTACGTAACGAGACTGAATTAATGTCGAGATCAAAAACCAAATATCTGATGGCTTTGTATTGGAATTTTTGCTCAGATCTACAATAGCACAACATGTCCCCAATCATTAATGTTAACTTCTAATTTTTTTCATCATGTTACAGATCAAGTGTGCTTAGATATCTCAAGGTCACACGTCATTATAAGTTTCAGTTTGTTAGAGGCTTGGCCGAATCTTTGATGAAATTTCCATTGTTGGAGGAACTCAGTTTTCACAGAGTAAATATATCGAAAGAAGCTATTAAAACTGCCTGTCGTCATTGCCCAAAGCTAAAAACACTTAAAGTGAACCAAAAAGCATGTAGGTTATGTGTTGGAGATGCTAATGAGGAGTCCTTAACGCGTTATAATGAGATTGCTATTGCTATCGCGGGAAGCTTACATGAGTTAAGCTATTGGAAACAAGATGTCGAATATTGGGTTGCAGGTGATTCTGGATGGTTGTCGTCATCTTGAAACACTTGACTTGCGTGGGTGCTATTATATTGATCTTAAGGAAAATTCTCTAACCAGATGCTTAAAACAGATTACTCATCTAAAACTCCCTACTGATTCTCATGAAAACTATCCTTATTATTGTGCAAGACACGACATTGATTATAATCTTGATCAATCGGACTTTTATGACTTTGATCTTCGGAGTCATCTGACGGATACATTAGTCAATAGTTTCACATCACTAAAACCTTTTGGTGTCCGCATTAATGGTGATGATTATCTATTACACAAAAAGGTTAGTCTGTGCTGGGATGCCAGCAATGTAATAGTTTATGTAAAACAAGCTTATGTTTTTTTTCTTTTGCATTTAAAGATACCAACTGTTACTATTTTTTATTTATTTATTTATTTATTTAATGTTTTTTTGAAGGTGCGCAACTATTGGCTGCAAGAAACTTTTGTTGGCCTTGCTCAAGAAACTTACTCGAGTTTAATTTTGGTAATTTAAATTCTGTTGATGCTTTTGTTCTATTCTAGGAGTGACTTTTTGGCTCTCTTTTTTACAACTCCAAACATTGTCTATCATTTCTCTTTTGTGTAATGACTAAATATGTTGGTTTGGTAATTGTTTTATGTTATTGAAGGAGAACGAATTCTCCTTTTTCATCTTCTTTTCTGCTTCTTTAGAAAACTTATATTTTCAGAGCATGATTAGCCCGATTGGCCTTCTTATCAGTAACAATAGCTTTTCTCTCATTTTGTAACAAGTAGTTGAAAGGTTAACTTGTTGCACGCCTAAAACTATCATGGTAAATGTAGAAGTAACCCGAGCCTTCATTGAATGGGGTCACTTACTATCAGATACATTATTGCGATATTGTGATCAGTTGGGTAGAGTTGCTATGAAATGTGAGCTCAGAAATCTAATTATCAATAAAATATAACGACGCAATTTATGAAAAGTGACATTTATTATATCTATAATTATCAAACTGGATTATCCAAATGCTCCAAACTTTCTATCTGCTTAGAAAAATACTAATTTGCCAAACTCAAAACTTCTTATCTCTGCTTAGAATTAGAACATTGAGCTATTCAAAACACTCTTTAAAAATAGGGTTAATGGTCTTATTATAACCACGTAACTTGCCACGTTTTACTATTGTGACAATAACTTCTTAATTTTCCTATTATAACAAAAACCTTTCTTAATGACCCTTGCTTATTATAACCAAAAAAGTTTCTTAATGACTCTTATTGTAACCAAATTTCTTAATAACCCTTATTAAAACAAAAAATCCTCAAAATCACGTTTTAATGACCCTTGTAACCAAATTTAATGGTAGATGTTTTTATCATTTGTAATCTAGATTATTATATGGTTTACACATTACTCAAATTTAAAAACTTTTAATTTAAGGAAAATTTATGCATGCATTATAACGAGTATTGATATATAAATTTAAATGTAATTAAACCTTTAGTCCCCAAACTCAACTTGATTCGCGCATTTAGTCTCAAATTCTCAAAAATCGCATATTCATTCTCAACATTTTTCACTATTTACGAATTTGGTCCGTTTTTTGCTAACGCTCGTTATTTTTTTCGTTAGCTGCAAAGGCATTTTCGTCTTTTCAACATTTCTTGTCCAAACACCCCAATAAAGATCTTTTATTTAACACTCTACAAACAATATCGAAATATTAACCCAAACACCCCTCCATCTGTCTCACCGCTCTTCTTCAACCTCCAACCATCATCACCACCACCACCGTCACCCACCACCACTATCTCTGTCACCATTGTTTGATATGCTTATTTTAGAGCGACGTATTAAATTCTGGCACCTTTTAGTCTTTACAAATACCATCCTCGTCATCGTATATGTGATATTAGAGCGACGTATAAAACTGTTATTAGATCAACAAGTATCATGTCTTGTCACATTGTTATACTCTTACACTAATGTTCATCTCATCCAGGGTTGAAATGAGCTTATTATCAATCCATTCAAGTTTCTAATTATCCAATATATTTCTTTTTAATAAGTTATGCCCAGGCGGTTCGAGGCCTACTAAATGTACTTCGGTATTTGGTTCCAGGTTTCAGCATTATCAAAGATAAGGACTGTTAGGAAATCTTTACTAGTGCTCTTTACATCGATCCTCATCCTCACCTCCCATTCCATTATCCTATTTGCTTTTGACAAAATAAAAAAGCATTTAACAACTATTGTTTATACTTCATAAACAATTCTCACAACCATATGTTAGAAATTGAAGTTAGGGTTGTGATAATAATCTCGAACATCTTCTCAAATCGTGTATGTTCACTTTTCGAATAAAGTATTTCGACCTTTAAGTCACATTGGGAAAAGGAGGGAAAAACGGGTAAGTAATTTGGAGCACCAAATATACCGTTTGTAGCGCAGCCCCTTGACCCCTGCGTTTTTGTCATGGTGGAAACATATCAACTTAAACGAATGTGCACTCCACACTTCCCTAACTCGCAACCGAGTATGCTATGAATTACATTGGTCTCTAGTAAATCGCAATTACCGAAAATAGTACACTAAAATCACTATGGGTTGGTGGAGAATAAGTCCTTCCTGCTGGTGAATGTCACAAGCAAACACTTCTAAAATAGCTCCAAACTATGGCAGCCAAGTAAGTCAATTAAAGTGGCCAAAGACCAAAGTCCAACAAAACAAAGTCAAACCACAGATAGAGTCGATGCATCATTATCAATATTCATAATCATCATTACATACTAAAAGTTTAGAAAGCAGAATATATGATAGGGTTCCTGCAACATGTTTAAGTTTATCCGCATACTTCCATCCTCGCTGATGGATTTACATACCTTTGACAGTTTTGGTCATCCTGCTTTGTTTCCTGAACAACTGTTTGAATATTAAATAATAGATTAAGAAAAAGTGTAATACACGTGTATGAATTAGCTGATAAAAGAAAGAAAAAAATAGCATACCTTCTTTTTTAATGAAAGTGATTGTTTGTTCTGATCCATCACGAGGTAATGCTGTCAACAATGTCGACAAGTCACTGAAGTTCATTTTAGCATTGGAAGAGGAAGACGCCATCACGAAATGAATTTTAGTGTGCATTTGATCTTCTTGTTGAAGTAGCTTTTCATATGTGTACTGGGAAAGAAATAATATGATAATTTAATGGACAATTATCAATAAAAGATAATGAGCATTTCAGAAAAGATGGTACATGATACCTACCTTGACAAGGCTGTCCCATTCTTTACACTCAAGTAAAGAGAAGTCTATTATTAGAGCAAGAGATTGAGGACGGCAACACCAAAGTATACAATCCACGACAAATTCATAAAAGGAAGCATATTCGAAATATTCCAGCTCAAGCTCAACATGCTCAAGTTCCACAGGCGGCCACTGAATCACCTCTGATCTAATATTGTCTAAGCAACCCTACAGGGAATCAATAAATTAAAACTTTGCATTAGGATTATGTAAAAACACATAAATGACTAGTCAAATATAAAAATTTGGGTAAATAGTAAATACATTACCACACTTATACGTAACTTCAGGTCCCTGAATCGAATTTTCTTGTCCAAAAATTGCCTCAACTTCTGGAACCAGTGACCTTTTATAAAATCATCGCGATCCCATTCCATACATGCTTTTGAAGGGACTGAAATCATTTCCTTGCGAAAGTAAAAATGCGAATAGTCCGTGAATCCAAATAGAAGCAAATTGGGGGCATCGATATCAATTTTCCCAAATCACACTTTGAGCGTAGCATAATCGATCTCAGGGAATGACTTGACAGCGTCAGCCTCGTGCATCTATTAGGAAGATCCAAAAACAAATCTTCAAGGAATGGGAAATTGGATGAGAAGTCAGTTAACCCCTTCCCGCGGTAACACAGCTTTGTTAGTTTTTTGCATGAAGTCAAGTTCATAGATGGTGGAGACCCTCTTTTATCGCAATCATATAAAGAAAGATAATACAGATTTGGAGCTTCAATATCTATACTCTCAAATTCACGTCCAAAACTTACCTCAACTTGTTGAAGGTTTAGATGTCCATGCACACAAAATCTTTTTAAACCATAGCAATGGTCGACAGCTAATTCCTCAAGAAAAGGGCAACTGGTGGTTAGACGCTTGATCATTTCCTCATTTAGTGAGACGGCACCTAGGTGCAACACCTTCAAAGACTTAAATCTCACAACATCGACCAACAAGGATGAAGGCAACTCACATTGATATAATTTCATAGAGGTTAATGAAGATGCAGATAAGAGGATGTTAGGCAAACGATACATTTGACGATGATGTTGTGGCACATCAATTACCAACACCTTAACACCTTTTTCAAGAATCAATCCCAGGCATCTGTCAATAATTTCTACATCACTAGGATCCGGGAAAAATGTAACGAGCTTGAATGTGTGCACGCTCACGTTTTGCTCACAAAATCTAGAAATGGTATACTCAACATACTTGAAAAACATATTCTTTTTATCTTTTTCAGTGTCAATAGGGATCCCAGATGATTCTATAACTTCCTCAAATTTACAGAAATTGAAATCCAAAATGGGAAAAGAAGCCGTTAATTCAAACCAGTAGTTAGACAATACACTCATCCGAACAAGCTCTTTAGGAGAATCCAAATATGAAAGTATGTGATGAATGATAAATCCATGAAGCTCCGAAATACGATCAGTAATGTTCTCCATTTCCCTCCAAATCTCAATCTCACTAGCCACAAACTAATGTTTCAATTTCCTACAAAAAGATGCAAAATAGAAACAGAATCAAATTGCAAAACTATAAATCTTTAAAACATATATGTTTTAAGTATCATAATATCAACTTTAACATTCAGGTAAAATGTAGTATGAAGATGAACAATCAAATCAGGAACAATTATTTGAACAGGAAACCCTTTCAACTACAACCTGAAATTGTATATATTTTCACTCAGTATTTCATTTCATAATACTTTTGTGAGTGATCACTAGTTTATTGATCCGCGTAATGCAGAGGTTTATAACTAAGAACTTACAGTCAATATGTACTATGTAAAGTATCTAAGGTTTTTAACAATGGTGTTGTTGCTTCATAAATGATAATATATAAATGGAGCACCTACAGTTAGTTTATTCAAGTATCTAAGGTTTTTAACACTAGTTTATTCAAGGAAATACTTTAAGTATGTCTTAAATTTATATCAGAAAAGATAACTCATAGTTAGGGAAAGGTGATGCCAATAAGCTGGAATATATACTAAATATATAGCACGACAGATTAAACTAGATATAAATATCAAGATGAGGTGGCAGTTTCTACTCATTTAATTATGAATGGATCAATTTGGGAATTTTTTTCTATGACTAACGGTTCAAATGAGTAAAATTATAATAGATTAATAAGTGAAAAAGAATAAAAGAATATCCTTAGGCGCATTTACAAAATAATTTGTGCAAATGTGTTCCGAGAAAATCACCCATTTTGACTCTTTAGCAACTCGCTCAACCCGCTCATTTCCAATATGTATAATTAGTTAACTTTTTATATATTCTACATGGCCATCAATTGCTGAACGTTACCACCTTCGTGCATTCCTTCAACCAAAAACCAAGCTACTCATAACCAAAAATCTTACATGACAAGAACATATAATATGCAGCTGATTATATGGACAACATAATAGGTTAACTAAGTTTTAAACGTGCTTCCCTAGATGAGATTCCGATTGTCTATATGCAATTGGCAATATGTTTTCATTTAGTGTCATGTTCAGGGGACTTATGAGCTTATGTAAATTTTGAAAAGTCCATAAACCCATTTTTTGGATTACGCTTAGCAAGTTTAAGTTCTTAAGCTCAAACGAATAATTAAGTTATAAGCCAATGTGGGCTTTTGTTTAAGCTTATATGGTGGGCTTATGTGATTTCGGCTTATATTTCATAAGCTCATTTTATTTTGAAACTTTTCGGCTTATATAAGCTTATCATGTCGATCAGCTAAGCCGAAATTTTTCAAAATAAGCCGAAAAAATTTGGATTGTGTACTTTTTGGCTTATATAAGCTTCTTATTATGATAAGCTTATGTGAGCTGAAAAGTTTTAAAATAAGCCGAAAAATTTGAGCAATCAATGTGCTTAAGTAAAAGCTCATATGCCCAAAACAAACACCCCATTAACATGAATAATAAACAAAATTACTATAGAAGAATATTTTATACTAATTCTATGGAAGCATTTAAACAAACAGTTGGTGTGCGTGCAACCCAAAAAGAAACAAACCCAAATGACAATAAACATTTGCAGTGTGCTTACCTCACCAGTCGTCATCTCTCACGAACTTCACATTGCATATATAAGAAGAAAATAATAGGAAATAAAAAAACTTGTGCGTTTATTTGGAGATTTATTTTTTTAATTTTCTTTAACTAAACTCACCCCAAAGTATGCCTAGGGATGGAAAAAAAACCGAACCTGATGGAGAAATCTGAAACCCGAACTAATTGGAATGGGGTGGGGCATGCTAATCGGGTTACGAGACGAGTTTGGGACTTAAACGAGGATTTTAATCGGGTTTAGAGCGGGTAGCGGGGAATCTTCGCCCCGCCCAAATAATATACACATATACAAATATATCTATAACTATATAATATTTTGCTAGTATTTACGTAATAAAAATTTATTACTCTAATATTGTTAGTTATTTTAATCTTTTTATAGCTAAGGGGTGGTGAGCAGAGTGAGAGATCGAGGCCTTCGTAGGTCACGGATGACCTGTCTGAGTTTGTGTTCAGTAGCCGGGTATATCGATGTAATGATTAGATCAAATAATCGACTAAATAAGAGCTTTAAAACCTTGTTTAAAAGAGGTGCCATAAGATTGCAAAATTGTGATTATAGAAACTCGTTAATATCATATTTTTAAGTTTTAATTTTTTGCGCTATAATTTATCATTATTTATGTATAATATTATCATTGAAAACTTAATAAGGCTTGTTTGTAACTGATTATTAATAGGTTTTTAATTTTTCAAGTTATTACTAACGATCTAAAAATAATAATAAATGTGAATTGGTGCGGCTTTGGACGAGAATTGCATCGAAATAAGACACCCAGATAAGATACCCGATTAATACAGGGTGGGTTTCGGGGAGCATCACGCCCCGATGGGGATCGAGGCGGGTTTGGGGCATCACGCCTAGTTGTCATTTATATTTCATTATTTAAAAAACAAAAAACAAAAAAAAAACAAAAACTTTCGTTGTTATTTTATAAAGAATAACAAACGAACTTAACTTGTCACTTTTATGATTGTGTGACTCAATATTTTTTTTCTTGTGTGTATCGAACTTTCAAAATTTGATTATTGTGTGTATTTTGTGACCATTTTACCCTTAATTTTTCAAATTTAAAGGGTAAAATGGTCATTTTACATGCGAATAGTCACAAAATACACATAACGATCGAAATTTGAAAGTTCAAGACATACAATAAAAAAAAATAGTTAATACACAATCACATAAAGTGTAAAGTTCATGATTTTTTGTCATTCATTCTATTTTATAAGTAAATGTTAAATTAATGTATTTGCAATCGAATTAGTAATGATTTATTAATGTAATTTGGGATTTACATCAGGTGGTAGGTAAGCAAGCAAACAAGCGCCACACCCCTTCTCGAATAGCAAACCCTATTCTACCGAAAACATAATCGTGACCCCTACCGATATATATTGTCGCGAACAATCTTACGAACCCGATCCAAGAAGCGCACGCCTCGGGCTAAGGAACCAAAAGTGTCAAAAGAAAGGAACAAACACGTGTTGATTCTCGAGCAGCTTTATCATGTTTGTCCACTTTCTTTATCTCACCTTCATAACACTTTTGCCCACCAGTAAACCCATTGCCCTCAAGATCCACGAGGGGACACACCATGAGGTCCACACAAACGTGTTCCCGCCCATCCAAAACCAAAACATCAATGGCCATCAATTATAAATATAAAAGATAAAACCACGAAGCCATCAGAATATGTAAATGAATACACGAAATTATACATATATGAACAACGCATGATATTTCTCTTTATGAGATTAAATGTATATGGAAAAGATTTTATTTTTATTTATTTTTTTTAGCTATCCGCATTCATTAACTACTCGTATTATTCCTCTTTATAACTTTAACTCGCACGCATACACGGGTTTAAAATTTATTATTAACATGAATATAAATATTAAATTGAAAGCACGACTTCACATGTTAGTGTGAGATAAAAAAGAATATCTGAAACACGATAACAATGGGGTCCACCTAAAGGTGATAGGTAGCATTACTTGGTGGTGAAGGGTTCACCTGAAGGGTATATTGGGAAAAAGAATATGGGCTGAAACATGATGACAATGGTGTGGTGGCTGAGAGAATAAGTCACCAACTCACCCTCTGGTCCTGGTGGTGACTTAACTAGCCACCACCAAAAACACTTCAAAATTGCTTGAAGTATGGAGCAAAAAAAAAACAAAGTCAAACTAGCAACTTAAAGTGATCAGCAAAGAAGCAAAGGCGCCATAGACATAGAGTCAACACATCATTATCAATGTTCACATCCATCATTACAAACTAAAAGTCTATAAAGCTGAATACGTACGAAAGGTTCATTGCAACATGCTTATGTTTTTCAGCTTTCGCCAACAAAAGAGAAGTTTATCAGTTTTCATTAGATTCTGCAAGTGATTCCTCCAAAACACAAAGCTTAAATCTCTATCCGCATACTTCCATCCTCGCTGATGGGTCACTTACTCTTGGCTGTTTCTTTCTCCTGCTTCTTGAACAACTGTTTCAATATTATAATATAGATTGAAAATATGTGTTATACTCGTGTACATATCAGCTGATAGAAAAATGAAAGAGAAATAGAGAGTACCTTCTTTTTTTTATGAAAGTGATTCTTTGTTTTGATCCATCATGAGGCAATGCAGTCAACAATGCTGACAAGTCACTAAAGTTCATTTTGGCATTGCAAGAGGAGGACGACATGTCGACATCACTAACTGAATTTTAGTGTGCACTTGATCTTCTTGTTGAAGTAGCTTTTCATATGTCTACTGGGAAAGAAATAATAGGATAATTTAACGAAATAATAAATTCAATTAATTATAGCAAATAAAGAGATTCTAAACCATGTTGAAATTCAAAGCAAGTGAAAAATCAATAATCTTTTCGAGGTTTTAAGAAGACATCCAACAAAAGGCAATGAACATTTCAGACTAGATAGGACATATACCTTGACAATATTGTCCCATTCTACAAATCTAGATATCGATAACTCTAACATTAAAGTAAGAGAATGAGGACGGCAACACCAAAGTAAGGAATCCACAACAGTTTCATATATCTCTTTAAAAGTGTCCGCCTCAAGCTCCACGTGCTCGAGTTCAAAAGGCGGCCACTGAATTAACTTCAATTCAGTAAATAGTAAGTCGACCTATAAGACAATAGGTAAATTAAAACTTTGCGTTGGGATGATTTAAAACCATTTCTTTGGACTAAATACATACACATAAATAACTAGTCAGATAAATGAATTTGGGTAAACATACCACACTAATACGCAACTTCAGCTCTTTAAATCCAACATTCTTGTCCAAAAATTGCCTCAACTTCTTGAACCAGAGATCGTCGACAATATCATGGCAATCATATTCCATGCGTGCTTTTGACGGGACTTCATTCTTTTCAATAGGAAAGAACCAACGTAAATATTTTGTACAACCAAATAAAAGCAAATTGGGGGCATTGATATCAATTTTGTTCAAATCACAATTCGAATATAGTATAAATGTCCTTAAGGATTGGCTTGACACATTGAGACTCTTGCATTCATCAGGAAGAACCAAAAACAAATCTTCAAGGAAGGGGAAGTTGGATGACAGGTGAGTTAACTGTTGGCCTTGTTTGTGGATCTATGATCTCTAACGCAATCAAAATATACCAAAAACAGAAAAACGCTTTGAAACTTTGCAAAAACAATCGCTTTTTATTAAAAGTGTCATTCATGCTTGTTCATACAATATCCTATCTATTTATACATGTTGAAAGGGTACCAGTGAAAAGTCGTGTTGGTTCATATGATCCAACAGTAATATCCCTTTGTTGTAACTACCTAATAAATGTATTTGCAATTGCCTATGTAACTGTTTTTTTAACTGCCGTTTAACTTTGTTCCGGTTTGACTTTTGGGTTGACTTGTAAGATTGGGATTAACCCAATATTCTCCCCCTTAATCACAATCGCTTTATCGTAGATCTTCGGTAGTGCTTGAAACTGCCAATAAGAGGGTTGGTTCTAAATCTTCTTCGATGAGCTTTGTCTCTTCTTGTCTTTGATATCTTCGATCTCTTTTATGACAATGTGAGGCATAATGTATATATTCATTACAATCATAACATTTTACTTTGCTGAAATCTCTAGGCTTTTTCGTTGCTTCATTGTAATCTTGTGAGAATTTTCCTTCTTCACGATTTCGGCTATGTGGTGGAATGTATCTTCCTTTTCCTTGATTATCATGGTGATGTCTTCGACCATTGTTGTTGTGTTTTGTAAACAATATTTTATCTTGATCTTCGAATGTTCTTCCTTTCTTAGCCTTTACTCTTTCTTCGAAGGTTTTCAATCTACCAATAGCTTCGTCTAGAGTCATTGTATCTAGATCGGAGTATTGCTCTATACATGCGACAATATGAATGAATCTTTCAAGTACAGAATTTAGCAATTTTCGTACGCGAGTTGATTCATTAAGTGTTGATCCAAGACTTGTCATTTTTGACGTAATACTTGTCATCTTTGCGGTGAATGAATCGATAGTGTCATCTTTCTCCATTTGTAACATCTCAAATTCAGATTTGAGTGTTTGTAGTTTTGCCTTTTGCACTCGATCCACTCCAATATTTCTAGTCTTTAATTCATCCCAAACTTCTTTTGCGCTTTTGCAATTTGCCACTTCTAATACTTGATCTTCGGGTAGTGATTGGAATAGATATGCCAATGCGGTTTTGTCTCTTTTATCATTTACTTGAGTCTCAGTAGTAGGTTCTACCATTTCCCAAAGACCATTTGCTTGTAGTATGATCTTTATTCTTAAAGACCATATGGTATAATTTGTTGAATTTAACACGGGACATTGAAAGTGGTGTATGTTATCTAAACTTTTAATTTGACTACTTGTTTCACCTTTTCCCATTCTGATATAATAATCTTATAAAACTTTTGAAACTTTTGTTAATAACTTTATAAATCTAAAAACTTAACAATGTAAATCTTAAAACCTTTTAAACTTTTAAATACTTTCTAAAAACTTAAAACTTAGAAACTTTAATCTTTTAAAACTTGTAAACCTTAAACTTTGTATATTTCTTATCTTAAACCTAATAAGAAAAAACTTAAAATTTGTTTCTTATCATAAACCTAATAAGAGAGCTTGAAATTTTCTTATCATAAATTAAATAAGAAAATAATTTAAACTTTTAAAACTCTTAAAACTTTTCTTATCATAAAACAAATAAGAAAAACTTATAACTTTCTTATCATAAAAACTTGTAACTTTCTTATCATAAACCAAATAAGAAAAAACTTTGAAACTTAAAACTCTTAAAAACTTTAATACACTTTTTAGACTTAAATCTAATTAAAAAAACTCAAAAATAATTTAAAACTTAAAACTAAAAAATAATGTAAACTTTTCTAAATACCTATAATATATGAAAACTTAATATACTACTATATAAAAAAACAGAAATGGAAGGGTGGTTTGTGTAAATAATGAAACCTGAGGGGTAATGTAAAAACCCCGTAGCCCCTTTTTTTTATTTTGTGCGCCTCTCTTTACTTATCTTTTCTGTGATAGAAAAGAAAAGCCGTCTCTTTTGTTTGAGACTAAAAAACTCAATCTCTCTCTTATGGGATAAAAACCCGTTTCCTTCTTCTCCTCTCCTTGGTGGTTGACCGCCTGTGATAAGGCTTGGGGAACCCCTCCTTTGTTCTTCTCCGGTTGGTGGTGTTCTTTGTGAGCACTTGGAATCCCACATAATGAAACTAGGGTTTCGTTGAATTGGGGGTTTTCCTGACCGTGTAAGTTTTGGACTATTGGAGATGAAATTGAATCAATTTATGATTCAATTGAAGGTTCAAGGCTTGATTCTTCCAAGAACAGGTGTGTTTCTTCCTTGTTATTCTTGAATCGATTTTGCCCCTTTTTGATGATGACTTGTGTTGTCCGATTGGCTATAGTTTTTGTTTTGTGAATCAGTTGGTTATTAGGTTCTTTGTGCAACCTATCTTAACCTGATTAATTTCTGGGTTGGTTTTTGTTGTTTTTCGGATTGAATGTCTTTTGACAGATTTTTGCAAAACTAAAACGAGATAAAAAATGTTTTCTGATGCCGGTTGATTGATCATTTATCCGTGAATGATCCCTGGGTAATATAAACGTTTCTACTGATAAATTCAGGAAACACAAAAATGATGTTTTTAATTTGTGTTCGTTGGGTTTTGCATAAAATTTTACCGAGACAAAAACTGACTCTTTTGATTCAAAAACAGAACAAAAATGGTATATGATGATTTGGTTAAGAAACGACCAAACCTGCTATGATACCAATGTTGGCCTTGTTTGTGGATCTATGATCTCTAATGCAATGAAAATATACTAAAAACAGAAAAACGCTTTGAAACTTTGCAAAAACAATCGCTTTTTTTTTTAAAACTGCCATTTATGCTTGTTCATACAATATCCTATCTATTTATACATGTTGAAAGGGTACGAGTGAAAAGCCGTGTTGGTTCATATGATCCAACAGTCATATCCCTTTGTTTTAACTGCCTAATAACTGTATTTGCAATTGCCTATGTAACTGTTTTTAACTGCCGTTTGACTTTGTTTCGGTTTGACTTTTGGGTTGACTAGTAAGATTGGGATTAACCCAATATTAACCGTTTCCCATAGTAATGCAATTTTGTTAGTTTTTTGCATGCAGTCAAGTTAAAAAATGGTGTTGACCCTCTTTCATCTCGGTCACCTAAAGAAAGAAAACACAGATTTGGAGCCTCAATATCTATGCTCTTAATTTTAGTTTCAAAATTAATCTCAACTTGTTGAAGGTTTAGATGTTCATGCACAAAAAATCTCTTGAAACCATAGCAATACTTGACAGCTAATTTCTCAAGAAAAGGGCAACTGGTGGTTAGACGAGTGATCATTTCCTCATTTAGTGAGACGCTAATGAGATGCAATATCTTCAGAGACTTGAATCTTACATCAACCATCAAGGATGAAGGCAACTCACATTTACGTAATTTCATAGAGGTTAACGAAGATGCAGACAAGAGGATGTTAGGCACACGATACATTTGACGAAGTTGTGGCACATGTTGATCCCAGTTGAGCAAACGATCTAGTCTAGAAGCTGACTTAACAACCACAATATATTAAACACTATGCGGAATCTAGTGTTTAATCTTAAAAAGAATAACAATAATAGAACAACAGTAATACTAAAAATTTCAATATATTTATTAAGATACGAATACTCTTGACAGTATTAGGGTTTTACAACCTTGAAGTGATCGACTCTAGATATATCAAAAACGTATATCTAACTCTAACATAGGACCTCCTTTTATAGGCTAAGGAGTCCTTTACAATATACAATACGTATTCTACAAGATAAATATCTTTTCTATATTTATCTAATACAAAACTTTCTACTAAAGACATTCTAGAATAATACAAATACTCAGACCAACACAATACTTCTAGCAGTGGTAAATAACATTAGCAGTGATAAGCTTCTTCTACTAGCAGTACTTTGTCTTGAACAGTGGTAACTTTCCTTCTAGTCGTGATAACACACCCAACAATCCTCCCCTAAACTTCATATTTACTACCAAAATCATCAAGTTTCCTCTTAAAGCACAGAACACCTTACTTGGAGGATGCTTCTAAACACTTATCAGGGTTAAGTATCTTCTCATATTTCCTTAGTAACATGTAAGCTTGATCATCAAAAGGTTTTTGTAGCTTTAATCTACCAGACTGTAACATCTGAGTAATAACCTCTGGATGAGCATTCAGTTGAGGATAATCATTTTCTACCAAGATATGAATAACCTCTGGTAGAATTGTTAACACATGAACTCCACAAGACTGATATAGAATCATCTTACAACCTTGCCATTGTAGAGTCCTTTCCATTCTGGTTCATCCTGAGTGGGTTCAAACAAGATCTTCAAATTATAATACATCGCCCTCTCATGATAATCATCTGGACACACATCACCAAATTTGTCTTTATACAGCTTCCAGATGGTCACCAAATCATCTTTATCCATGTAATGAAGCATTTGTAAAAATTTAATAAAACCATAAATTTCACCATTGGTTCTCTTAAACTTCCAACATCCTTCACTTCCATCTTTGACTTCAAATGTGTAGGAGACAATTGGATGTTGAACTGCAAGAGGAACTGCATTACTAACCTCTGGCTCCTTCTCTTTAGATAGCTTTGTAAGAACCATCAGTCTTTCCTTGTTTGCTTCCATGTCCTCTTCAGTCTCTGTATGCTCTGTCTCAGACTCAGAATCTTTATCCACAGCTTTTGATTTATCAGCCTTCCTCTTCTTTCTTCTATGAATCTTATCCTTGATTGTTAATGGAATTTCATAGTTAGCAATCTCTTCAATCTTTCTCAGAAGTGGGTGAATCAGTGGATGTTTTGGCTTGGAAAAGGATAAAGCAAGCTTGACCTCTAGCATCTGTCTAGCTACTATCTGCATAAGTGGATAATCTCTATCCACTAACATATAGAGTTTCTCTTCACTAAGCTTTATAGCATGCACTCCACAGTATTCATATAGTACCCAATCTTGAACCATGTAATCTTCCCAACACTTATCACTTGGATTAGACTCAAAAAGGCACTTTAAATCAGACCATATAGAAAAAGCCATAGTACCTGTGGGGTCCTAACTTGCCATATCTGAATGACACCAATTCCCATAAATTCTCCAAATCTCTTCTTATTAAAAAGAGTAGAAGATTATCAAAAGAAAGATATTGACTCTTTTATCCATCTGATCTTGTCAACTTAATGACATCCTTTCCTTTAACTAAGACAATTCGCCAATCTGTAAGAGGGAACTTAGAATTCAATGGTTTAGCAGAGACAGGATCTTCAGGAATTTGCTCATTAACCACAACAAAGTGATCTAATATTTCTGCATCATCCAGCTTCTGTCTTTACTAGATTCCTCCAAAACATATCCAGCTCTCTTTTGTTCTCCTTCCTTCTCAGCTTCCTTTTCTGAATCCATGGGTCTGAAATCATTAAGCCTTCTTTTGCAAGAGTTGTACAGCTCCTCAACTCTTTCATAAGAACAGTTCTTCGAATTCAAATTCTTCTTTTCACTCACGTGTTTGATGAATTTGATCATTTGATTCCTCTTTTGTTGCTTGGTAGGTCGCTTGTTCTTCTTAGCATGATATTCTTTAAAGTCATTCTGTCATTTCATCTTATTGAACATCTCAACCAGCAACTTTGACCTTGTATCAATATCATACAGACCCCATTCTTCTATTGTCATCTCTTTTTGCAGTCTCTCAGAGGCTTGAAGCAATATTTGTTCCTTATTCCAATATTCAATAGCCTTAAGAGAAGCTTCTTCTTGTTCTGCAGCCTTCCTTTGTTCAGCAAGAACATCAGTATTCCATTCCTCATGTATCTTTTTAGACACCTCTGCATCATGTGCTTCTTGCTCTTCTTTACTCCTAAACTTCAAAGGTGGCTCTTCTTCGATAACAGCAGCTTTGCCTTTTCCAAGATCCTTTGGTTGAGTAACTACCGACTTTTGTACCGGGCTTACTGATGAGTGTGTAAATACTCATCATTTTGTCAATCTGAATCGCAAAACGCCTAAAATGCTCGAATGCATCAAAATACCGAAAATATTCCAAAATTGCATTTTATATGTTTCGATGCAAAATGTTTAAAATCGATGAAAATGAGCAAAGTTTGCATAATTGGCGCTTCAGTCCCCAAGTTTCTAAAATTGTCAAAATAGTCCCCGAGTCCTAATTTCAAAGAAAAATCACCAAAGGTCCTTTTAAAATCATAACTTGTCAAAATTAGTCCTTTGGTGAAAAATATCAAAAGTTTGAGAAAATTACAAGTTTGGTCCTCCAAGTTTGAAATTTGGCAAAATGGCCCTTGAAAATTGGAAAATGGCAAGTTTGGTCCTTGTATTATTGAAACTTGTCACTTTTAGTCCTTGGAGCAACTTTGATAAATGGCGTAGAATGGTCCCTTGAATTTTCGTAAATTACAACAATAGTCCTTGTCATTTAAACCTTTAATACCATTTTGGACCTTGTCACTAAACCATTTGACCCCGCCCCCTTTGACCACTAAGCATTTTGGACCCCTTTTATTAATAACTTACCACCAACAAATGTGGTCAAACTAACCCCACGCCCGCCAAAGTCTCGCTTTCTTCAACATCTTTCCCTCAGAACACCATGCCCCCACCACACTCCTCCACCTTTTCCACTCAATGTTGTTCCCCACCTCCACACAACATCCAAGATGCATTTATTGCTTATCCTCCCCTCACTCAACCTAAACCGCCAAATATCCATTTCCGCCAAAATCCATTCAATGGCCAAGATCATCCTAAAGTCATCCAATGGCCTTAAAAGGAAGTGGGATTTGCTCGAGAGAGAGAGAGAAGACACTGGAGTATAAAAGAGGAAGAAGAGAAGCAAGAATGGGAGTAGTTAGTTTTACAATTTTCTTTAATGTCGTTTTTTAATTAAATGTCTTAGTTTAGTTCAAAATGTTGTAATTTCGCTTTTTGTATCACATTTTAAGTTAAAACATCTTTGTAATGTGTTTTGAAGTATCAATCCAAGTTTTTATCTAAGTTCCAAGTTTAATGTTTATCGTTGCAAATTTAGTTTCAAATTCTTATGAGCAAAGCTTTAGAAGTTTATTTTAAGCTCAAATCAAGCTTATATAAGCTTATTATAGCTTTTGAAAGCTTATAACTCATTTTCAAGCAATATTGGATCATGGTCAATAAAAGTCAACTGGAAACTCAATTTGGCTTGGAAATGGATAATGGTTGATGCAGTGGTGATGTTGGGTTGAAATAGAGTTAGGTAGTGTAGGATTGGGTTTGGTTTAGCCTCGCAACACCACCGGACCTATGTGAGTTGTATTCTATTTTCATTTTCATCCAATATTGCATTTCATGCTTGTATCTGTTTTTGTGGTCACAATTAGTTTAAATGTGTTTATTCGTTGTATTTAAGTCATTCAAACTCGCTTTGATCAATAATTCTAGCCTGTTCAAAAGTTAGCTTCATTTATATTGCATATCAATGTTCACTAAGGGTGTTTGGAATTGCCGATTAAATCTGATTTAGGTTTGCTCAAGAGTTAGAAATTGTTGTCTCATGTTTGTGTAGTTCTATTTGACTCATTTGAGTCTTATTTTGTGCTTGCATTTGCTCCAAAGTCAAAATCATTTTCATTCTGTCTCCACATGCTATCTCGTTGAGATTTTGCAAATCAAAATCTTGTTTTGTGTTTAAAATACTTAGATATAGCTTGCATTAGCCTTATTTCATCATAATACATCATTTGCAATCCAAATCAAGCTTCAAAGTTCAATTTAGTCAACTTTCAATTTGCTTTAAAAGTCAAATCAGAAAAGTCGGCCAACAACTAGAGGAATTTTCATGGACTCATTTCGAGGTCAATTTCAGTGAAACTTGTGGCTTTTAAAAGTTCTACTTGGTCTATTTTCTTATTAGCAATTTTGTATAATTTTGTTAAATTTTCTTTAAGCCCAAATAAGCTTGTCAAATGGGGTCAAATGCCTGCGGGCATCAAGTCCGCATGTGGTTTGTGCAGTTTTGCAGAGCTTGTGCAAAGCTCATTTGAGCTTGTCTAGGTCTTCATCTTTGGCTTATAGATACTCAACCAGTGTCTAGATCAAGTTCCAACTTTTATTTTTATTTCTAGCTTATTCATTGCTTATTGTGCTTAAGTCCAAAGTAGCCCCCAAATTGCTTTTAGCTTATATCTCATATAGTCAAATCTTGCTATCTTGCATATCCAGAGGTTAAGGCTTGTTGTTTTCAGTTGCATTTGGTCATTTTAGCTTATTATAGCTTGTGTATCGCTTTGGTAGGTTTTGGTCCCATTTGTTTATCCAAGTGCTTATTTCATAAGCACTTTCCACATCGCTTCAAATTCCTCCACACAAGCCCCTGTTTTTCCATTTTTCCTAGCTTCCTAATATTATTTTAGAGTTTTCCTGAAATTTTCAGATTTTTCCAAGCTTGTTTGCTATTTTTCTTAATTTAAATTAGTTTTAAGCATTTTAATTAGCATTTAATACAAAAATTAAGAAAAGTTTCAAAAATAATTTTTCATTTTTCTTAAGTTTAGATAAATATAAAAGTCAAAAAATATTTTTCTAGATTTTTCTTAGTTAAATTTGTATTTTTAAATAATTTAATTAGTTTTAAATAGTTTTAATTCCTAGAAAATAGAAAATAATCGTAAAAATACAAAAATAGTTTTGAAAATTCTATTTTGATATTTTAGATTTTCTAAGTCTTAATTTTATTTTTCTAGCTTTATTTCCTATTTTCTTGTATTTTAGGTAATTATTTAATAGTTAAAATTAGTTTTTAATTAATAATAATTAGTTTAATAGTTATAAAATAATTTTCTTTTTCTAAAAATTTTCTTTTATCATTAGGTTTGTAAAATATCATTTTCATATTTTTAGGATTAATATTGTGTAAGTTTCACTTTTTCATTCAGACGTTACGTAGTTTTTAATTTCGCTTTTATAAAACATAAAACAAAAACATCATTTTAATTATAGTGATAGCGTTTATTTAATAGATTTTATCTTTTAATTTCCTTTAATTTGCATTTAAGCCGTTGTAATTTGTTGGCTTTTTCTTTAGTTATAATCAATATCAAATCCTTTTTCGCTCAAATTTCTCGATCACTATACGTTTGGTGATCCATTGCATAGCTCACCGGGACATAACGACCCGGGAACACTATACTCCCCGATCTTCATTGCATTCGTGCTTGAGCTGCTTTTAAGTTTGTTACGGTCCGCCATTCACAAGTGGCGTGGCGGCTTGAGTGATTTAACTTGACTGTTTGCACGCATCAAATTTTTGGCGCCACGCCGGAGTCAGGCCGATTATCTTCCGCTCAGCGATTAGTGATTTGAATATTCACTCTTTGTTTATACCATCTCGTATGTGTTTATATTTTCTTTAAAAATCAAAACCCAAAAGATTTTCATTCTTTGTTTTGCATCATGTTTTCAAAAATACCAAAATATTCCTCTTTACCCTCTTACCCTTTTTGATTCTTTATCCCTTTACCCTCTATCCATTTGATTCTAACTTCTTCTATTCTCATGGAATCTCTCGAGGACTAATTCGGGACGGTTGAAAACTTCGACTTTATCACAAATGTCAAGAATTCGTGTTGTTCGTGATGATCCATTAATTCTGCGTAGGGAAATGGAACGAGAAACCGGGTGACAAAGGACCGTACTTCCTCCGATAATGGAAGTACTAATACGTCCAACCTACGGTTATCCAAAGACCTAAACCCTCAATTGCTCCTAAGCCGCCTAGAATTGATTCTAAACTTTCACGATTTACTAAAAGCAAACATGCGAAATTTAGACCGTGACTAGCAAGAATGACTTGCTTAATCTTCACGCTTCTCAAGAACCGTAACCGAGACCATAACGGAAGTGGTGGAAATTGCTAGCTCTCGAGCACACCACTTGTCCCACCTCCCGATTTTTCAAAATGTTCTTCGAGACTTGATAGTCATTCGGATCACCATGTTGGTTTTGTTGATTCTTTGAATAAACCGATTCCTTCTCATAACTCTCAAATGCAATCGCTTATTCCTTGTGTCGGTTGTGGTGAGCCTCTTTGGTTCACCCTCGTCGTTGGTGTACGTGTGTACAATGTGGTAATGATATTCATAACGGAGTTGTTTGTTTTGTGGTTCGAGGAATTCATTTGATTATGATCCTAATCCGAACTCATTTAACGACCCTCAAACTTTTCCAATTACCCACCACAACCGACTTATCTTCATATAATCAACATATCATTGTGAATTTTGTGGAGGTCCTCACCAAGGATTTGAGTGTCAATCCGAAACACGCTTTGTCTATGAACAGCTTTTCCAAAGGATGCTCGTAACTTTGGTTATGACCAAAATCCATATGATTCACTGTCCAAACTCAACAGCTTTATCATTGTGAGTACTGTGGAGGTCCCCATTTCACTCGATTGTCAAATAGGGAACCCATTTCCTTGTAACAATCATGACTCTCACATGTTTGAAAATTTCCAACCTCCACAAAGACCATACGGTTCAAACTCCACCGAGCCGTTGTCTCAAGAAATCTCCCAAGATTTTGAAACCGCAATGAAAACACTTGATGATATGATTAGTAACTTTAAGAATCAAGTGAGTGGTGAAAAGACCATGGGAGAATTGCTAGTCAAGAACGAGAGGCCCGCCAATCTAGGGAAGAATTATTAGTCCTAGAGCATGCAATCTAAGACGCTCCCAATTTCTTAAGGCAATTCTATATGATGATGACGAGGAGAGTTTTATCCTTTTAAAGATAATATTTCTCAACTCCTCGGCCATTGATATCCCAGCAGCTGAGATTCCATCTCAAACAACTGCTATCACACCAAGCTCCCACTCACTCTCCGAACACGGGGACGAGCATCTTGACACTGCTCTCGAAAAGGAATCGGACGAATTCATAAAGTCTAGTGTTGAGAACCTTGTCCCAATCCCGAGAGAGTCACAGGAACTTTGATCATATGTGTGATTCTCTTCCTCTTGAGTGTTCAAATGATCATTTGGAAACTTTCTCCGATTTTAGCGACGATTGTGCTTCCTTTGGAAACATCGAGTACGTTGAGGCATCACTTCCACAACTGATGTCGATCCCTTCTTGAGGAGTTCTCCGTGAACTCACTCACATCAATCCACTCTTTGATTTCAAGCCGATCCGGGAGAGACCGAAAGTCTCATTGATAATGATCGCTCACTCACTTCTTATCCCAACAATCCAATAGAGAATGTTGATCACTTTGTTCCCAAACATTCAAAGCTACTTTCACCAATCCTCTATTTGAATTCGACTCAATTCACTTCAATTTATGAGAATCCACTCTTTGATACTCGATCGAGGATAGTGATGAGCCCACAATGGAACAAGAGTTCACAATTTCACTTCATGTGAATGATTCTCTTCATGAAGAGTTCTCCGTGAACTCTCTCATGACATATCTCCTCCGAACATGATCATTTCTATTTTGATCTTGAGGATGATATTAGCTCGGAGGAAGGTGTACTCTATCATATGAGTTTGCTTATTAATGATACTACCTCACCCTTCCTCCCGATATGTTCTACATTTGAGGATGAAGAATGGATCTTGATTGTTATCAAAACCTTTCTTCCTTTCCTCAAATATCTTGTGATTTCTCTTCATCTTCACTCCTTCGGAATGAAGACACTATCTTTGACCCCGCATTTTCATTTATCATTTTGAGCCGGTTCTATGTATATCTCATCGGTGTGGAACTTTCACGTGCTTCAAATGTTTGTCCAAACATCTTGAATGAAAGTCCGATGGAGATTGTTTCTTCCACTTTGCTTCCCATGAACCAATTAATTGGGGTCGAGTCAAGCTAGCGACTCGGTAATCAAAAACAAGAGCTAAACATGGGTTTTCACCCATGTGTTCCACCCTAGTGGGGAGTTGCCCCATGTTATTATATATATATAGTTTTCAAAAAAAAAAAAAAAAAAAAAAAAAAACTTTTCTAAATAATGGCCGTAGTATTTCCTTTTACGTTTTTGTTTCGCATAACCGCGGTACTTTGAATATTGAGGGCAATATTCATTTCTAAGTGGGGGAATTTCACGAATTTTATCATATAATTATACCGCCTAATTCCCTGCTTTTGGCCAAAATTTTTTTTTTTGGAGTAAGTGTTTTACACTTACTCATTTGGTTATCATCCGCCTTGTCTAATAAACAAAAGGATTGGCTAATCCAGAGCAAACGGCTCTTGGTAAAGATATCTCAAACCGCTGACGGCTTGCAATTTGCCCAAAATTGTATGGTATTCACCACCATATCCTAAAAAGTGAAGAGTTGGCTAGCCCGCAAGTTTATGGCTTGTGGTAAAGGCAAGGAAAACCATAATTGGTAATCACTCACCAAAGATAATATTGATAATTTATCTAAGAGTTGGCTAGTCCGAGCAAACGGCTTCGTAAAGACAAATCAAACCGTTGAAAGTCGGTGGTTTGCTCAAAATCACATGGTTATCGGTGTACCATGGTTCTTACTTGAACTAAAACATTTGGCTACTCCGTAAGTAATGGCTTTTGGTAAAGAGATTCAAATCCATTAAGTTTTTCTCAAAAGATTGCTAGGACTAGCAATAGTTTAGTGGGGATTGATGAGTGTGTAAATACTCATCATTTTTAGTCAATCCGAATCGCAAAACGCCTAAAATGCTCGAATGCATCAAAATATCGAAAATATTCCAAAATTGCATTTTATATGTTTCGATGCAAAATGTTTAAAATCGATGAAAATGAGCAAAGTTTGCATAATTGGCGCTTCACCCCCAAGTTTCTAAAATTGTCAAAATAGTCCCCGAGTCAAAATTTCAAAGAAAAATCACCAAAGGTCCTTTTAAAATCATAACTTGTCAAAATTAGTCCTTTGGTGAAAAATATCAAAAGTTTGAGAAAATTACAAGTTTGGTCCTCCAAGTTTGAAATTTGGCAAAATGGCCTGGAAAATTGGAAAATGTCAAGTTTGGTCCTTGTACTATTGAAACTTGTCACTTTTAGTCCTTGGAACAACTTTGATGAATTGGCGATTGGTCCTTTGATTTTCGTAATTTACAACAATGGTCCTTGTCATTTAAACCCTTTAATACCATTTTGGACCTTGTCAAAACCCAATTGGACCCCGCCATTACCCTTTACCCACTAATAAGCTTTTTGACCCCCTTTTATTATTAATAACCCCGGTCAAACCAATTGGTCAAACACCCACACCCTTGCGCCAAAACACTCTTCTTCCCACCACCTCACCAAAACCAACCACAACACACTCCCCCCATCACCTTATCTCACCATGTCCCCCACCTCCACAACATCCAAGATGCATTTAATGCTTCTCCTCCCCACACTCAACCTACAACTCGCCAAATACCCATTTCCGCCAAAATGATTCAATGGCCAAGATCATTCAAAGTCATCCAATGGCCCAAAAATATTGTGGATTTTGCGAGAGAGAGAGAAAGACATTTGGAGTATAAAAGGAGGAAGAGAAGAAGCAAGAAGAGGAGTAGTTAGTTTTAATTTTTCTTTAATGTCGCTTTTTAATTAATGTCTTAGTTTAAGTCAAAATGTTGTAATTTCAGTTTTTTGTATCACATTTAAGTTAAATCATCTTTGTAATGTGTTTTGAAGTTTCAATCCAAGTTTTTTATCTAAGTTCCAAGTTTAATGTTCATCGTTGAAAATTTCAGCTTCAAATTCTTATGTACAAGCTTTAGAAGTTTATTTTAAGCTCAATAAGCTTATTTAAGCTTATTATAGCTTTTGATAAGCTTACAATTCATTTTCAAGCAAAATTGGATCATGGTCAACAAAAGTCAAACTGAGCTCAATTGGGTTGGAAATGGATATGGGTTGATGCAAATGGTGGAATTGGGTTGAAATAGATTAGGTTAGTGTAGGATTGGGTTTGGTTTAGCCTCGCAACACCACCGGACCTATGTGAGTGTTTCTCATTTTCATTTTTTAGTCCATTTTGCATTTTATGCTTGTATGTTGTATCTGTGGTCACAATTAGTTTAAATGTGTTTAATTAGTTGTATTTAGGTCATTTAAACTCGTTTGATCAATAATACAAGCTCGGTTCAGTGAGTTAGCTTCATTTTATTTGCATAACAATGTTATAAAGGGTGTTTGGATTTGTAGCTTAATCTGTGTTTAGGTTTGCTCAAGTGGTTAGAAATTGTTGTTTCATGTTTGTTTAGTTCATTTGAACTCATTTGAGTCTTTAATTTGTGCTTGCAAACAACAAAAGTCAAAATCCCATTCATCTGCCTTAATGCTCTTATCTGTTGATTTTTTGCAAGATCAAAAGCTTGTTTTGTGTTTAAAATACATAGATATAGCTTGCATTAGTTTTATTTCATCATTTACATCATTTTCAATCCACAAATTGGATTCAAAGTTCATTTAAGTCAACTTTTCATGTTTGCTTAAAAGTCAAAATGCAAAAACCGCTTGGGCCAACCTAGAAGAATTTTCATGGACTCATTTCGAGTCAATTTCAATGAAACTTGTGGTTTTAAAAGTTCAACTGGTCTATTTTCTTATTAGCATTTTGTATAATTTTGTCAAATTTTATAAGCTTCAAAAGAGCTTGTCAAAATGGGGTCAAATGCCTGCAGGCAGGCATCAAGTCCGCATGTGGGTTATGCAGTTTTTGCAGAGCTTGCATTAAGCTCATTTGAGCTCATCTAGGTCTCATCTTTGGTTTATAGATAGCCAACCAGTCTAGTTTAGGTTCCAACTTTTGCTTTTTAGTTTCTAGCTTATTTTGTGCTTATTTTAAGCTCAAAGTAGCCCCTAAATTATGCTTTTTAGCTTATTATCTCATAATCATCAAATCTTGGTAATTTGCAATCCAGAGGTTATAGCTTGTTGATTCTTGTTGCATTTTGGTTATTTTAGCTTATTTTAGCTTGTGTATCAGTTTGGTGCTTTTTTTGTCCCTTTAGCTTATTCCAAGTGCTTATTTCATAAGCACTTTGCACATCGCTTCAAATTCCTCCACACAAGCCCCTGTTTTTCCATTTTCCTAGCTTCCTAATATTATTTTAGAGTTTTCCTGAAATTTTCAGATTTTTCCAAGCTTGTTTGCTATTTTTCTTAATTTAAATTAGTTTTAAGCATTTTAATTAGCATTTAATACAAAAATTAAGAAAAGTTTCAAAAAATAATTTTTCATTTTTCTTAAGTTAAGATAAATATAAAAGACAAAAAATATTTTTCTAGATTTTTCTTAGTTAAATTTGTATTTTTAAATAATTTAATTAGTTTTAAATAGTTTTAAATTCTAGAAAATAGAAAATAATCGTAAAAATACAAAAATAGTTTTGAAAATTCTATTTTGATATTTTAGATTTTTCTAAGTCTTAATTTTATTTTTCTAGCTTTATTTCCTATTTTCTTGTATTTTAGGTAATTATTTAATAGTTAAAATAGTTTTAATTAATAATAATTAATTAATTAGTTATAAAAATAATTTTCTTTTTCTAAAAATTTTCTTTTATCATTAGGTTTGTAAAATGTCATTTTCATATTTTTAGGATTAATATTGTGTAAGTTTCACTTTTTATTTTGTACGTTACGTAGTTTTTAATTAAACGTTTATAAAACATAAAACAAAACATCATTTTAAAAATAGTGATAGCGTTTATTTAATATTTTTATCTTTTAATTTCCTTTAATTTGCATTTAAGCCGTTGTAATTTGTTGGCTTTTTCTCGTAGTTATAATCATATTCAAATCCTTTTTCCGCTCAAATTTCTCGATCACTATACGCTTGATAATCCATTGCATAGCTCACGGGACATAACGACCGGGAAACACTATACTCCCGATCTTCATTGCATTCGTGCTTGAGCGCTTTAAGTTTGTTACGGTCCGCCATTCACAAGTGGCGTGCTTGAGTGATTTAGCTTGACTGTTTGGACGATCAAATTTTTGGCCACGCCGGGAGTCAGGCCGATTATCTTCCGCTCAGCGCGATTAGTGATTTGAATATTCACTCTTTGTTTATACCATCTCGTATGTGTTTATATTTTCTTTTAAAATCAAAACCCAAAAGATTTTCATTCTTTGTTTTGCATCATGTTTTCCAAAAATACCAAAATATTCCTCTTTACCCTCTTACCCTTTTTGATTCTTTATCCCTTTACCCTCTATCCATTTGATTCTAACTTCTTCTATTCTCATGGAATCTCTCGAGGACTAATTCGGGACGGTTGAAAACTTCGACTTTATCACAAATGTCAAGAATTCGTGTTGTTCGTGATGATCCATTCATTCTCAAGTAGGAAATGGAACGAGAAACCGGGGTGACAAAGGACCGTGTACTTCCTCCGATAATGGAAGTGCTAATACGTCCAACCTACGGTTATCCAAAGACCTAAACCCTCAATTGCTCCTAAGCCGCCTAGAATTGATTCTAAACTTTCACGATTTACTAAAAAGCAAACATGCGTAATTTAGACCGTGACTAGCAAGAATGACTTGCTTAATCTTCACGCTTCTCAAGAACCGTAACCAGAGACCATAACGGAAGTGGTGGAAATTGCTAGCTCTCGAGCACACCACTTGTCCCACCTCCCGATTTTTCAAAATGTTCTTCGAGACTTGATAGTCATTCGGATCACCATGTTGGTTTTGTTGATTCTTTGAATAAACCGATTCCTTTTCATAACTCTCAAATGCAATCGCTTATTCCTTGTGTCGGTTGTGGTGAGCCTCTTTTGGTTCACCCCGTCGTTGGTGTACGTGTGTACAATGTGGTAATGATATTCATAACGGAGTTGTTTGTTTTGTGGTTCGAGGAATTCATTTGATTATGATCCTAATCCGAACTCATTTAACGACCCTCAAACTTTTCCAATTACCCACCACACCCGACTTATCTTCATATAATCAACATATCTGCTGTGAATTTTGTGGAGGTCCTCACCAAGGATTTGAGTGTCAATCCGAAACACGCTTTGTCTATGAACAGCTTTTCCATGATGCTCGTAACTTTGGTTATGACCAAAATCCATATGATTCACCATTCCAAACTCAACAGCTTTATCATGTTGTAGTACCGTGGAGGTCCCCATTTCACTCGATTGTCAAATAGGAACCCATTTCCTTGTAACAATCATGACTCTCACATGTTTGAAAATTTCCAACCTCCACAAAGACCATACGGTTCAAACTCCACCGAGCCGTTGTCTCAAGAAATCTCCCAAGATTTTGAAACCGCAATGAAAACACTTGATGATATGATTAGTAACTTTAAGAATCAAGTGAGTGGTGAAAAGACCATGGAGAATTGTTGTCAAGAAGAGAGAGGCCCGCCAATCTAGGGAAGAATTATTAGTCCTAGAGCATGCACTCTAAGACGCTCCCAATTTCTTAAGGCAACTCTATATGATGATGACGAGGAGAGTTTTATCCTTTTAAAGATAATATTTCTCAACTCCTCGGTCATTGATATCCCAAAGCAGCTGAGATTCCATCTCAAACAACTCGCTATCACACCAAGCTCCCACTCACTCTCTCGAACATGGGGACGAGCATCTTGACACTGCTTCTCGAAAAGGAATCGGACGAATTCATAAAGTCTAGTGTTGAGAACCTTGTCCCAATCCCGAGAGAGTCACAGGAACTTCGATCATATGTGTGATTCTCTTTCCCTCTCGAGTGTTCAAATGATCATTTGGAAACTTTCTCCGATTTTAGCGACGATTGTGCTTCCTTTGGAAACATCGAGTACGTTGAGGCATCACTTCCACAACTGATGTCGATCCTCTTCTTGAGGAGTTCTCCGTGAACTCACTCACATCAATCCACTCTTTGATTTCAAGCCGATCCGGGAGAGACCGAAAGTCTCATTGATAATGATCGCTCACTCACTTCTTATCCCAACAATCCAATAGAGAATGTTGATCACTTTGTTCCCGAAACATTCAAAGCTACTTTCACCAATCCTCTATTTGAATTCGACTCAATTCACTTCAATTTCGAGAATCCACTCTTTGATACTCGATTGAGGATAGTGATGAGCCCACAATGGAACAAGAGTTCACAATTTCACTTCATGTGAATGATTCTCTTCATGAAGAGTTCTCCGTGAACTCTCTCATGACATATCTCCTCCGAACATGATCATTTCTATTTTGATCTTGAGGATGATATTAGCTCGGAGGAAGGTGTACTCTATCATATGAGTTTGCTTATTAATGATACTACCTCACCCTTCCTCCCGATATGTCTACATTTGAGGATGAAGAATGGATCTTGATTGTTATCAAAATCTTTCTTCCTTTCCTCAAATATCTTGTGATTTCTCTTCATCTTCACTCCTTCGGAATGAAGACACTATCTTTGACCCCGCATTTTCATTTATCATTTTTGAGCCGGTTCTATGTATATCTCATCGGTGTGGAACTTTCACGTGCTTCAAATGTTTGTCCAAACATCTTGAATGAAAGTCCGATGGAGATTGTTTCTTCCACTTTGCTTCCCATGAACCAATGAATTGGGTCGAGTCAAGCTAGCGACTCGGTAATCAAAAACAAGAGCTAAACATGGGTTTTCACCCATGTGTTCCACCCTAGTGTGGGAGTTGCCCACATGTTATATATATATAAGTTTTCAAAAAAAAAAAAAAAAAAAAAAAAATCTCTAAATAATGGCCGTAGTATTTCCTTTACGTTTTTGTTTCGCATAACCGCTGTACTTTGAATATTGAGGGCAATATTCATTTCTATGTGGGGAATTCTCACGAATTTTATCATATAATTATACCACCTAATTCCCCTGCTTTTGGCCAAATTTTTTTTTTTTTTTGTAAGTGTTTTACACTTACTCATTTGGTTATCATCCGCCTTGTCTAATAAACAAAAGGATTGGCTAATCCAGAGCAAACGGCTCTTGGTAAAGATATCTCAAACCGCTGACGGCTTGCAATTTGCCCAAAATTGTATGGTATTCACCACCATATCCTAAAAAGTGAAGAGTTGGCTAGCCCGCAAGTTTATGGCTTGTGGTAAAGGCAAGGAAAAACCATAATTGGTAATCACCACCAAAGATAATATTGATAATTTATCTAAGAGTTGGCTAGTCCAGAGCAAACGGCTTCGTAAAGACAAATCAAACCGTTGAAAGTCGGTGGTTTGCTCAAAATCACATGGTTATCGGTGTACCATGGTTCTTACTTGAACTAAAACATTTGGCTACTCCGTAAGTAATGGCTTTTGGTAAAGAGATTCAAATCCATTAAGTTTTTCTCAAAAGATTGCTAGGACTAGCAATAGTTTAGTGGGGATTGATGAGTGTGTAAATACTCATCATTTTGGGTCAATCTGAATCGCAAAACGCCTAAAATGCTCGAAATGCATCAAAATATCGAAAATATTCCAAAATTGCATTTTATATGTTTCGATGCAAAATGTTTAAAATCGATGAAAATGAGCAAAGTTTGCATAATTGGCGCTTCAGTCCCCAAGTTTCTAAAATTGTCAAAATAGTCCCCGAGTCCTAATTTCAAAGAAAAATCACCAAAGGTCCTTTTAAAATCATAACTTGTCAAAATTAGTCCTTTGGTGAAAAATATCAAAAGTTTGAGAAAATTACAAGTTTGGTCCTCCAAGTTTGAAATTTGGCAAAATGGCCCTTGAAAATTGGAAAATGTCAAGTTTGGTCCTTGTATTATTGAAACTTGTCACTTTTAGTCCTTGGATCAACTTTGATAAATTGGCGAATGGTCCTTTGATTTTCGTAATTTACAACAATAGTCCTTGTTATTTAAACCCTTTATACCATTTTGGACCCTTGTCAAAACCCATTGACCCCGCCACTAACCATTTTGGACCCCTTTATATTAATATCCCCAAAACCACAAAACAAACAAACAAACGCGCCAAATAGTCCTTCTTCCCCACTTAGCTTCTCTCACAACACCAACTACACACCCCACCCCCTCCATCACCTTATCTCCTCACCTTGTTCCCCAAACACACAACTCCAAGATGCATTTATTGCTTATCCTCCCCTCACTCAACCTCAACAAACCATAAATCCCCATTTTCGCCAAAAGGATTCAATGGCCAAGATCATCTTAAAGTCATCCAATGGTCCTAAAAGAAGTGGGATTGCCTCGAGAGAGAGAGAGAAGACTTGGAGTATAAAAGGAGGAAGAGAAGCAAGAAAGAAGAGTAGTTAGTTTTAAAATTTTCTTTAATGTCGCTTTTTTAATAAATGTTTTAGTTTAAGTCAAAATGTTGTAATTTCAGTTTTTTGTATCACATTTAAGTTAAATCATCTTTGTAATGTGTTTTGAGTATCAATCCAAGTTTTTATTAAAGTTCCAAGTTTAATGTTTATCGTTGAAAATTTTCGCTTCAAATTCTTATGTACAAGCTTTTAGAAGCTTATTTTTAAGCTCAAATAAGCTTATTTAAGCTTATTATAGCTTTTGATAAGCTTACATTTATTTTCAAGCAATTTTGGTCCATGGTCAACAAAAGTCAAACTGGGCTCAATTGGGCAATGGAAATGGATAATGGGTGATGCAGAGTGGATTTGGGTTGATTGATAGGATTAGGTTAGTGTAGGATTGGGTTTGGTTTAGCCTCGCAACACCACCGGACATATGTGAGTTGTTATTTCATTTTTCATTTTCAAGTCATTTGCATTTTTTGCTTGTATTTGTATCTGTGGTCACCATTGGTTTAAACTTGTTTATTTAGTTGTATTTAGGTCATTAAAACTCGCTTTGATCAATAATACAAGCTCGTTCAAGAGTTAGCTTTATTTTAGTTGCATATCATTTAAAGGGGTGTTTGGATTTGCTGATTTAAATCTGCTTTAGGTTTGCTCAAGTGTTAGAAATTGTTGTTTCATGTTTGTTTAGCTCATTTGAACTCATTTCTGTCTTAATTTGTGCCTGCAAAAGCTCAAAAGTCAAATTCCATTCAATCTGCTCTAATGCTCAACTGTTGAGATTTTGCAAGATCAAAAGCTTGTTTTGTGTTTAAAATTCATAGATATAGCTTGCATTAGCTTTATTTCATCATATTAACATCATTTGCAATCCACAAAATTGATTCAAAGTTCAATTTAGTCAACTTTTCATGTTTGCTTCAAAAGTCAAAATGCAAAAACTCGCTTTTGGGCCAACCTAGAAGGAATTTTCATGGACTCATTTCTAAGTCAATTTCAATGAAACTTGTGGTTTTAAAATCTTCACCTGGTCTATTTTCTTATTAGCATTTTTGTATAATTTTGTCAAATTTTATAAAGCTTCAAATGAGCTTGTCAAATGGGACTAAATGCCTCAGGCAGGCATCGAGTCCGCATGTGGTTTATGCAGTTTTGCAGAGCTTGTGCATTTGCTCATTTGAGCTCATCTAGGTCTCATTTTTGGTTTATAGATAGCCAACCAGGTCTAGTTTAAGTTCCAACTTTTGCTTTTCATTTCTAGCTTATTTGAGTGCTTATTTTTAAGCTCCAAAGTAGCCCCTAAAACTGCTTTTAGCTTATATCTCATATCATCAAATCTTGTGCAAGCTTGCATATCCAGAGGTTATAGCTTGTTGATTTCTTGTTGCATTTGGTTATTTTAGCTTATTATAGCTTGTGTATCAGCTTTGGTAGCTTTTGGTGTTCATTTAGCTTATTCAAGTGCTTATTTCATAAGCACTTTGCACATCGCCTTCAAATTCCTCCACACAAGCCCTTGTTTTTCCATTTTTCCTAGCTTCCTAATATTATTTTAGAGTTTTCCTGAAATTTTCAGATTTTTCCAAGCTTGTTTGCTATTTTTCTTAATTTAAATTAGTTTTAAGCATTTTAATTAGCATTTAATACAAAAATTAAGAAAAGCTTCAAAAAATAATTTTCATTTTTCTTAAGTTAAGATAAATATAAAAGACAAAAAATATTTTTCTAGATTTTTCTTAGTTAAATTTGTATTTTTAAATAATTTAATTAGTTTTAAATAGTTTTTAATTCCTAGAAAATAGAAAATAATCGAAAAATACAAAAATAGTTTTGAAAATTCTATTTTGATATTTTAGATTTTTCTAAGTCTTAATTTTATTTTTCTAGCTTTATTTCCTATTTTCTTGTATTTTAGGTAATTATTTAATAGTTAAAATAGTTTTAATTAATAATAATTAGATAATTAGTTATAAAATAATTTTCTTTTTCTAAAAATTTTCTTTTATCATTAGGTTTGTAAAATGTCATTTTCATATTTTTAGGATTAATATTGTGTAAGTTTCACTTTTTATTCAGACGCTTACGTAGTTTTTATTTAAACGTAAGTTTTATAAAACATAAAACAAAAACATCATTTTAAAAATAGTGATAGCGTTTATTTAATATTTTTATCTTTTAATTTCCTTTAATTTGCATTTAAGCCGTTGTAATTTGTTGGCTTTTTCCGTAGTTATAATCATATTCACAAATCCTTTTTCGCTCAAATTTCTCGATCACTATTACGTTTGATAATCCATTGCATAGCTCACCGGGACATAACGACCGGGAAACACTATACTCCTTTTGCGATCTTCATTGCATTCGTGCTTGAGCCGCTTTTAAGTTTGTTACGGTCCGGTCGCCATTCACAAGTGGCGACATGTAGACACACGGTCCGAGAGGTGGGTCATTGGACTTGTCAATTTGTACAAAAATGTGATCCATCAATTCGTGTTGGTGTTCCATTCTACCCTCATCATTTTGAGATGTGTTACCTTCTTCGAGAGGTAAATCATGGGGTGAGTTTCACATGGCATCAGGCCAAGCCTGATCATCCATGCCCTCATATTAGCCAGTTGGTTGGGGATTCCCCCACCTGTATTGAGTTCAAGAGAACCCTCTACATTAGGAGTTGCCATTGGTTGGGACTTATTGATGTTATCACTGTCCTGCTCAGCTACTAAGCTTGAGTCATTAGTGATAGCCCTTCCAATCATGTCACCTCCATCACCTGTGACAGCCTCATGAACTACACCACTAGCACCAGCCTGAGGAAGCCTAGTGCCCTTCTTCTTCCTACGTGTGACTAAAATGGGTTGAGGTTGGGAAGTTGAAGGTGAAGGCATAGCAGTTGTTGTAGGTGGTGGTGTGGTTGGGGTAGCAGTGGAAACCTCATGCTCAGCAAGGGTTGGGGTAGGTTGTGTTTCATCATCCTCTTCATTCTCTGAATCATGTTCCAAAGCAAGCATATGAGGAAAGAGAGGAGTAACAGTACCTGAAAAACCTTTACTATTTCTCTTCATGTTGGCAAAGACTTTTGTGGTAATGAAAAACATATCAAAGGTCCCCTGATGTGGTTTTGGGTCCACAATCTGACTATCAATGATCATCTGGATGAACCTAGGATATATAAAATACTTTCGCTTATCCTTGATGTTCTTTTGTAAAGCTTCAAAGACCATTCTTGACCAATTATAGACCTTTTGTTGAGTAAGGCATATGAGAGCAGTAGCAATCTTGGAGGGAAATTCATCAAAGCCAATGGTTTTGCTACTAAGACACATAAGACAAGTATGTATCAAGAACTTCCATTAGGGGGAAAACATACCTTTTTGAAATTTTAAACTGGTACCCCTTCTCTCATAACCCATTCTTTCCAGACCAGCAAAGATCGCTGGATTTGCCATATTTACTTCACCACCATCATCTTGAAACTTTAGCACAGACCTAATAACCTCCTCAGTAACCAAAATTTCTTTCTCATCAACCATTGCCCTAATTATGTCTACACCAACCCTCTTCACAATCTCAACCGTCCTCTAAAATTGACGGGTGTAAGCCTTAAGAACAACAGGTGTAGCCGTCAAAGCATAAGAGATGGGGCTTAGTTTGATGAAATCAATCATCTCATGAAACCCTTATGAAGCTTCATTCTTTTCTAAGTATGAAACCAAGTTGTTAGAAGATGAAAGTTCACACGCCATTGTAAAAATTAGGGTTCGTAGGATTTGGGATAAGTACAATTGAGCGATTTGTGCTATTAGGGTTTGTGTTAAGAGCAACTTAAATGTTTTTGTGAGACCAATTAAATGATTGGGCGTGATTTGGGGAATAAATACGTTATCACAAAAAGTTTCAAAACAGCCCCTCTAGTTTCACACTTCATCATAAACGAGCTAGTAGTTCTTTCTCAATACTAGCAGTGACTCCATTAAAGCTAGCAGTGGAAACAACTTTGCCCTCCAATCTTTCAACCAAGTCCTTCTTTGTAAATGATTTGTCAATGTAGGATATCATGCATCTTTTTGAAGAAGAATACAACAAAATTTACACATATTTTTTAGCTCTTCCTGTAGATTGCCCTGCACATGAAAATAGAGAAATTAGTTTCTCTTGTGGACCCAAGCCAATCTCGACTTGGGTGCGCTTGTCATCAACATAGTAAAATTTCTTTAAGTCCATTGATGCACTACGGCATGATCTAAAACCTTTGTCTTTGGTTTCCATTGCCCGACAAGTCGAGGCCTTTACAAATAAAAATGACTTCCAACCATCAGACGCTTATCACCTTAGGCTCGGAAGGAAACTACTTTTGCCTTAGCGGTGGTAATATTTTGCTTAGCGGTGAAAACTTTTGCTTAGCGGTGAAATCGCTTTTGATCTAGCGGTTGGAAATCCTTTTGTGCGACAATGATGATTGATTTAGTTGTTCCATTTCTCATTAACACCGCTCTTGGAACCATGTTTCATTAGGATGAGTGTGTGATTGTTATAAAAAATTTTGATCATTGATCCTCTTCCATTGGTTCCAAACAGGTGGTTGGTAGTTGTTACAATATCTCTGCAAATGCTCAAAACTACCACATTGATAACAAGCCTTTTTAATAACCGTAAACTCACTTCCTAACTTGTTTGAGATTAAGCCATTAAAGTTCCTTTGATTTCCTCTAGGTTTGTACTTGTTCATCTGTTCTCTAGGAATTTGATTATAATCAACAACTTTCTTAGAGATAGGGGATCTAAATCTAGGTTTCACAAACTTAGCTTGTTTTGAATCAACAAATTTAATGTTTTCTACCTTTTTAGATTGTGTTGACTCAGACTTTTCATCCTCACTTTCTGACACCCAATCTTCAATGATTGGTGCTTGATGACCTCTCATCAACTACCTTAGGTGACTTAGACTCACTATTTTCACCTACTGGGTTTGTTAAAACTAAACTCACTCTTGAATGACAACTCGGTTCTGTGGTGCAAAGCACTTTTCATGGAGGTGCTACTTGATGTACCCTAAGCCGAACCTCTTCTCGTTGTGACTTTCAATTGACTTATGCACTAACTCAAAAGCATATTTTTGTTTCTCAACCCTAACTACATGTATCTCTTTTTCATCTAGGGCTTCTTGTTTTACTTTTGACTTCTTCAAGTTTCGCTTAAGTACATTGATTTCTCTATCTCTAATATCAACTTCACCACCTAGAATGTTAATCTTATCAACATATTCAAACTCACACTTTTACTAAACTCAAGTCTTTCTTCTAAATTTTTAAGTCCAACTTTATCCTAAGTTATCCATTTCAAGACGTTCAACTTCTTTTCTAAGACTCTCATTCACGCCTTTAAGAGCTTCTAAAGTATCGACAAGATTTAAAAGAACAAATAGAACTATTTGAACTATTGGATACCTCAGAATCAGAACCAGATGATGATGAAACATATGCCATGAGAGCAAAGTTTTGTACTTTGGAAGCTTAACTTCCAAGAAAAGCAGCATTAGGTCCTTCTTCAATCTGGTCACTCCAATCATAGTCACCAATTGCATCTTGAGCCACCAATGCTGAAGAAGGCTTTTATTCTTCAGTTGCCTTCTTGAAATTGTCACCATTCCTTTTTGGATCCCTACACTCCCTTGCAAAGTGCCCCTTCCTTTTACAGTTGTAACACTCCATCTTGATCTTATCAAACCCAGCTTTTATTTGACCATTGTACTTGATCTCTCTACCAGTTCTCCTCAAAAATCTCCTAGCCTTCAATGTGAGCATAGCCATGTGCCACTTAAGATCAATTTCTTCAAGATCATCAGGATCAATGTGATCCAAATCCTGATTCAACACTGAAGTATTGGTTGTGAGATCAGCTAGAAAAGCACAAATAGCACCATCACTAATGTTATCACTAGCGGTGGAAACATTAGGGTTATGATGGAAACCCATAAGTAGCGGTGGTATTTTACGGAGAACTCATGTTGTTGGTAGACACAAAAGCCAAGTTCGAGTAGTAGAGGATGAACTAGCTACATACATCTCAGAATCATAGACCTTTAAGTTGTTATAGAGATCATCCAAGGTCTGCTTGTTAAAATCATCTTCGAACAAACTTGAGGTTGATGTCTTCTTGAGGAACAGCATAATCAAGTAATTTCAAGTGACTAATGAGCTTCTGAAGTCTGTTGTAAGGTCCATCAAGACTTTCTCCACTGGTAGCAGAGAAGTTTTCAAATTGATGCTTAAGCATGTTCTTCCTTGATTTTACGGTAGCTTTATTACCACGAATCTTTGTTCAATAGCATCCATCAACTCCTTGGCGCCTCATATCCTTGAAAGTCCAATGAATACTCATTGGGTATTCCCATCTTGAGAATACTATGAGCCTTGATCTCCGACTTCCTTTGAGCTTTATCGGCCACCACAATGGTGATTGCTTTACCATCGTACCAATCTTTGGTAGAGCATCACCCTTTACAATGACATCCCACATGTTGTAGTCAATCATGCGAATGTATTGCATCATCCTCATCTTCCATATCTCATACTCTCCCTGCTTTAGCATAGGCACCTTAGAGGCAGTAACCATGTGAGTTTCTGATATGTGCTTATTCACATATCTTTTCATTATCAAAACTGACCCAAAACAACCAAGGAAAAGCCGGTTATTGTTAATATTTGCGTGTTTCTTGAGTTGTTGTATGTGCAGGTATGGATATTTAAAAACACGCAAAAAGGAGCCAAAACCGAAGAAAACCGAGCACGAGAGAGAGAAGAGTGCAAAAGCCGATGCCGGGGATGCTATTTCAGAGATTTTGGTGCTCAAAAGATCAAAATGCGGAGTTCGGGACATGGTTTGGGAGATTTCACCGTAAACCCGTCATTTTATCACATTTCACATTACACCCTTCACTTTACCATTTTACACAAATAATCCTCAACTTTCCTTAAATTACACTTTCAACCCTTTAACTTTCCCATTTTACCATTTTCACCCTCACCTTTCATTTATCCCAATTTACCCTCCATTTTATCATTTACACCTTCACCTTTTCACAAATACAACCTTGGTCCCTTTAGTTTCATCTTATACATGATTAGTCCTTAATGATAAATGGTTACCAATCTTTAAATCCAATATATCCAATCCACAAACAAAACATTCGGTCCAATATCCATTCATATGGCCCAATCCTTTCCAATCCTCTACCGGCCCCAATCTTAAAATAACACTAACCATTTCACCGTTTAATATACCCCAAGACCGAATATCCCATTTAACCCGACCTTTACCACGTCAAACACAACCCACACCCGGTCAACCCAGTTTGAAATATAATTAAAAAACCAAACGCGCCCCTTACACCATTGCCTTCTTCTCCAAATCCCAAACACACCCGTACACCTTTTACCTCCAATTTACCCAATCCCAAACACATCACTTGGTACTAAGAATCTATCCCAAGACCTTATCCAACTCTGACTTGTCAGATGAGCATGACACGTGGCCAAATGGAGGCCTCCTATTGGATGAAACACCTCATCATGGACAAATGGTGCAATCTGATTGGTGTGGTGACATGGAATGAATGAATGGTCGAGATTAGAGCTTCTAGGCGCTTCTCAAAGGCATCCCAAGCTCGGATATATAAAGACCTCTCATCACATTAGCTCCTTTGTCCAATCTCTTAAGCTTTAGAGATTTTGACCCTTTCATTTGTTTGTCATTTATTGTTTTAGTAGCTTAGTAAAGTCTTTTCAAAGTAATTTTCATTTTAATTGTAAACTCATTTTACTTTAATGCAAAAGTTCTTTATTTCTCACTTAGCTTCTTTTAAAGATTACAATCGTTCAAGTTTGTTTAATTAGTCGTCCTTCTTTTCAAATAAGCTCGCTTAAACTTGTGAAAGCTTAAGTGAGCTTATCTCTACTCTCATACTGCTTAATTTTGAGTTTTTGATAAAAGTCAACATCACTCAACAAAAGTCAAAATTCTAAATGCCAAGTCAGTTCTTAGATTGGTTTCAGTTTTGAGTTGAATTATTGGTCTTCAATATGTGTTTAAACTTTTAAATTCAGTTGTAGATTTAATTCATCTAGTTTTATAAAGTTTATTTGCAACTAAGTTTCATTAAGGGGTGTTTGGTTATAGCTTAATCTTAGACTATTGGTTAAAGTCAATTGTTGCATTTGTAGTTACTGATTGTTACTGTTGTTTGCTAATTCATTTCAAGTTAAACATTCAAGTTTTCAAGTCTAGAGTAGTAGTTTCAAATGCTTAATCAAATCATCATCACCCATTTCTTCCATTTGCAGCTTTTCTCATTGTTCATGTGAGCATAAGTAGAGCTTGATTGTGATTTCCTAGATAGTTTGTAGACTTGATATTCAGCTTTTAGCTTTTAGTTGCAGCTTAGGAGCTTCTCAGATAGCTTATTTAGGTGCTTTTCTAGGCCTGCATTTCTGATCTCTTTCCCTTTAAGTCTGCTGGTACAGTTTTAAACAAGTGCTTATATTCATTTTGCTATTACTTATTTGCTCAGTCTAGTTGCTTATTTAGGTCCACTATTAGTTGTTCATTGGTATTGCTAGCTTACCTTAGGAATTATATAGCTTATTAGGACAGCTTATTGAGTCTGCAACTGCACCTATCTGTCTTACTGTTATTGCTTCAGCAGATTTTGATGTTTTACCCCTTTTTGTTTGATTTGTAACTGCTTCATTACTGGTCTTCTTGAGCTGAAATTTTGGATATACACTCTCTGCCAGATGGTCTTGAGATCTCCACTTGTTAGTTTTCATTTCAACTTATTGGATAAGCGAATATAGTGCTAGAAAGTAGGTCCCATAACTGCTTTGTGCTAAGTGAGCGATTAGCTCAAATCATAGGTAGTATGCTTATTAGGTGTTAGAATTAGTTTGAATTAGTTGAGTTACAGTAGTTATAGTATAATCTACCTTCTGTAGTTAATTGGTTCCATTTAGAGCTTATTTGCTTATTTTAAAAGTGATTATTCCATTTCAGTTACATAGCAGTTCTTATTTCTTCCACATAAGCCCTTCTTTTTATATTTTTAATAGCTTTAGAATATAATTTTAGAATTTTCCTGAATTTTTCATGATTTTTAGACACTGTTCACTATTTTTCTTGATTAAAATCAGTTTTTATTCACTTTTAATTAGCTTTTATTGCAAATAATTGAGAATAAGTTCCAAAAATTAATTTTTCAATTTTAATAGATTAAGATAAATATAAAAAGCATAAAAAATATTTTTCCTTATTTTTCTCCTTTTATTTGGTATTTTTCATGATTTAAATTAGATTTAAATAGATTTAAATTCATAGAAAATAGAAAATTAATCTAAAAAAAATACGAAAATAGTTTTGAAATGTCTTTTATGTTATTTTAGATTTTTGAAAAGTAATTTCATAATTTTCCCCTTTGTTTTGATAATTTTTAGTTAATTAGTTTATTTTTATTAGTTAATATTTAGTTTTAATTAAAATAAAATTCAAGAAAATTCCTAAAAAATAATTTTAATTCATAATTAGTTTTCAAATATCATTTTAGAGTAAAAGTAGTTTTGGATTATTTTTAGGACTTAGAATAGAAGTATTTGCTTTTTATTCGCGTTTCGTTTTATTTCCGTTTTTGCGTTTTTAGCGTAGAATTGCGTAGTTTGCCTTAGTCCTTAGGTTTTCCCCTTAGATTTTATTCCCTTATGCTTTCCTTATCCCGTAGTTTAGATTATATCATATTATGCCCTTTTCTCATTCGAATCCCGATTATTGAGACGTGAGTTGGAAATTCCATTCAACCCTCGTTCGGAACGATCTCGGTGCTCAAACCTAACACGTTTGAGTTACCCGTATACTACATCTTCTCATTATTGATTTTTAATCAAATCAATTTTTGGCGCCGCTGCCGGGGAGGGCTTGTAGCGAGTTTTCGTATTCCGTCTCATATCGTGTGCATTTGAAGATCCTTCCTCGTGAAGTTATCGTTGATATTTGTACATATCCCTTTTATAAAAACCCAAAAAGATTTTCCTTTTCAAAATTTGTTTTAAAAACCCAAAAATATTCTTCGTGTATCCTCTTAACCCGATAATTCTTCTCTTTTACCCTCTATATGATTAATTCTCATGGATACGATCGATTATCGTCGTTGTTTTCATTGCAAAGGCCGTATGGAGGAGAAACAATATTGTTGTCTTAATCCAGAATGTGTATGTGGTCGATGTGGATATCCTGGTTCTAGAAAATCTTGCTATTGGTGCGACTTAGCCGACAAACAATCTCATAATGAACCTCGATTCCTACTCCCTCCATAGGTGGGGAGATGGAACATGTTTCGAACCCGAGTTGACTCGCTCAAGAACCCGAGCCTATCATGGAAATGGCTAACTCTTATCCGGATAATTCTTGATTTATCACTTTCGTGTATATGGTGCGTGGACCCGAATATGGTGGAAATTGTCCCGCTTGTAGTGATGGAAAATCGTGAACCGAGTTTCACCATAATCGACTATGAGCCAACCAATTTTCCTAACCAACCTTTGTACCATGAGCCAGATTCATACTCTTGTGAGTATTGTGGTGGTCCTCACCAAGGTTTTCATTGTCAAGTTCAATTTAACAACTCAACCTATGGTTATGAACCTTACCCGTATTCGTCACAACAATCATACTGTTGTGAGTATTGTGGAGGTCCGCACTTTAATTCCGATTGTCAGATGCAGAACCCGATCGCTTACGAGCAAGTTCCTTGTGATACTTACGATTATGCTTATAACCCACCTCCACAATACCAAGAAATTCAACCACAAATTCCGTCAGATAATCAAGGATTTCACCAAGGTTTTCTTCATATATTACAAGAGTTAAAAGAACTAAAAGAATTGCTTCATGAACCTGTTCAAGAAAGAGATCCTAATCAGAAGACTTATCGTGAATTATTAGCTGAAGAGGCCGCGAAAGTGATTCCACATCGTCCTACTACCTATTATTACGATTCTGATTCTGATGACGATTATATTCCTCCGAGTGGCAATCCCACTCCCGTTTCTGAGCCTTGCATTTCGACCCTTCCCCTTCACTCACACCGGTTGAGAAGTGACGTTCTTATGGAAGAGGTCGATGATTCTATTTCTCTGAGACATTATTACACCCGTTGATTCTCTCATAATGGGGATGAGCATCTTAGTACTATTCCGAAACGGAAGAGACTAATGCTAGGATCCTTATCCCAATCCCAAGAGAGTCGGGTTGTTGATATTTGTGATGAGCCTTCTTGATATATCGAATGATCATGATAAGATGTTCTCCAATTCGAGGATATATCGATAGTGATTGTGATTCGCTTTTATGTGATTCTCTTGACATCTCCGAGGTTACTTCCGGGATTTTCTCAAATCCACTCTTTGAATTCAAGGACGACTACACCTTTTGCGAAGTTAATCCTCTTTTTGACCGAGATTTTGAGTCCGATTCAGAGACCACAACGGAAGTGGTGGATATTGCTAGCTCTCAGAGCACACCACTTGTCCCACCTCTGTGTTCCGACCTTTCTCTCCCGTCATGTGATGTTGAAGAAAGTATTGAATCCGACACTGAGATTATTATGGAGATTGATTTTGAAATGGTTGAAGACGATATTCTTGATAAGCCGCCACGTGATTCTGATATGGAAGAAATCGACTTACCTATTGATGACCCAATACCACCGGGTATTGAGGATGTTATGGTTGTTCTTGATGGTTCTCTTGACTCTCCTTCTTCTGATGAGTCCACCATCCATTATCCCGTTGAGCCCGCATGTGAAGACAAAATTTTTAAACCCGGGATATTCATTGATGAGTTCTTTGTTAAAACCGTTATTCGTGATAAGGATCCTCTCTTGGATGCCTTCATGTTTGAGCCCACACCTCTTATCTCTTACCATAAGCTCCCGTCTTCTTTGGAGTTTTCTCACTTTGATCCGTCATTCATTCGTCCACCCGCAAAACCACCGGATGATGGATCATTCTTTCATGTTATACCATTTGTGCTGATGCCCGACATTTTCTTTCCCACCCAACCCACCCCGTCTCATTCTTTCAAGAATGAGGACACCGTTTTTGACCCTGGTATCTCTACCACTTTCTTCCCAAGGACAAATGAATTCGGGACGAGTCGGGGCTAGCGATCGGTGATCAAAAACAAGGCGCTTCGTGGGAGGCACCCCATGCTTATCCATCTATCTTCTTTCTCGTTTCTAATAAGTGGCGAAGGGTCCCTCTTGATTTCTCGTGTTTGGTTGTTTGTGATGTTGTGTTTAGGATGTTCCCGATATGAAGACTCTCGTGCTCGAAGTTTGTCATTTCTCCACTCGAGTCTCATGATCGATACTGATGGAAATCCGATATCCTAATCTTATCGACTAACGTTTATCTTTAAGCATACTTAGTAAACGGCTTTTAGATTTTCGTGATACCCTTGCTTTAAACATTGAGGACAATGTTTCGTTCTAGTCTGGGGTAGGGTAATCTTGATTTGATTTGACCGCACTTGCTTATTTCATTGTGTTTCTCTCAGAACCCGCTTTTCCTTAGAAATTGAAAAATTGAGCAAAATGAGAAAATTTAAAATTTTGTAAGCCTTTGTTAAGTCTTTTGATTGAAGAGTTTGGCTAGTCTCTTAGATTAGAAGCTATAAAATGCGAATTCTAGCTCACAAGGCCAAGATTTTGCAAGTTTCCCTGAGTGATTTTAAATATGCATGACTTGATTTCATGAGACGAAACATTAGCTAAGTTAATATATGTTTTGACACCTTGATTGACTTTCCATTGGTGAGAGTAGGAATGGAATTCGACTTGACCCAGGCGTGTTGAGCCTAGCTTGTTCCTTAACCATAGATAATCTTAAAATTATCGGCTAAGTATCTGCGGATCTCATTATTTGGGATTTTAAATTTGCGGAGATCGAGAAATGATAGAGTTACTTATGAGTTTAGATGCTAAGCGTGGAGTAGTTGGTTCTCTTTAGAGCCCATCGAAGGTACTTATGGCTTTTTGTTCCCACAAAATTGTTTCACCCTATATCTGTCATAATAATTAGAGATGTCGAGTTTTTGGCGATGGTTAGTTCTTTATCTTCTTAAGAGAATCTTTGTTTTGAAAATTGGGTACACATCAAGGATCCGTAATAAATAAATAAGTGCTGAGTATCAAGTAATAAAGTGATAAGTAAGTTGTGAGTCATGGTGTCGAGATCGGACCCTTGGATCTTTAGCCGGATTGAATGAGGTCTTAGCCTAACCAATAGGATTCTCATCTCATGAAGCCTATAGTCTTGAATTACCCGTGAAGCTCCGTAGTTCACAAACTCATATAAAATGCAGTATAAGTGGAAAAAAAAAATATATGTTGATGAAAAAGTGTTGAAAATTGAAAAAAAGTCAAAAGTTAGTGAATAAAAATTCCTTGATGTGGACCTCATTTTTATGACAATGGTTCTTGAGAGAAGGCAGATAACTAATTATCGACTTAGCTTTGTATCTTTATCGGAATAAAAGTTATCGAAACGAGAACTTGAAGAAATTCATTTCTCACAAAAAAATAAAAAAATCTAGAGGAAATAGGAAAATGGGAACGAAAAGTAAGTACACAAGTAACTTCCATGGGTAGTGTTAGCATCTAGAGTCGTATGTAACAATGATTTCGGTTTTACGCTTAGTTTGGGACTTGTGAAAAATCGGGACGATGTATTCTATCCGTATGGTCACTTCACCGTGTTGTGTTTTCTACTCCGTGATCCTAACGTGTCGTTTGAAAAATGTTTGAGTTATTGATCGACATGAAAGTTCAACAAACCGTCATTCATAATCGGAATGTGCTTAATCGTTATATCTATATATGTGATTTGAAAGGTAAACGGGGCGTTTTTAGAATTAAGGGTTCTTAATCTCTTTTGAGGAATCTTTGCTACTTCTTCATAGGTTTAATAGAAAGAGATTGAAATCCTTGGTTTTAGAAGCGTGAGTTGATTGCATTGCGTGAGGACACGACAATGGTCTCGTCTGGGTATTTTGATATGTGCTTATTCACATATCTTTTCATTATCAAACCGACCCAAAACAACCAAGGAAAAGCGGTTATTGTTAATATTTGCGTGTTTCTTGAGTTGTTGTATGTGCGTATGGATATTTAAAACACGCAAAAGGAGCCAAAACCAAGAAAACCGAGCACGAGAGAGAGAAGAGTGCAAAAGCCGATGCCGGGGATGCTATTTCAGAGATTTTGGTGCTCAAAAGATCAAAATGCGGAGTTCGGGACATGGTTTGGGAGATTTCACTGTAAACCCGTCATTTTATCACATTTTCACATTACACCCTTCACTTTACCATTTTACACAAATAATCCCTCAACTTTCCTTAAATTACACTTTCAACCCTTTAACTTTCCCATTTTACCATTTTCACCCCTCACCTTTCATTTATCCCAATTTACCCTCCATTTTATCATTTACACCTTCACCTTTTCACAAATACAACCTTGGTCCCTTTAGTTTCATCTTATACATGATTAGTCCTTAATGATAAATGGTTACCAATCTTTAAATCCAATATATCCAATCCACAAACAAAACATTCGGTCCAATATCCATTCATATGGCCCAATCCTTTCCAATCCTCTACCCGGCCCCAATCTTAAAATAACACTAACCATTTCACCCGTTTAATATACCCCAAGACCCGAATATCCCATTTAACCCGACCTTTACCCTGGTCAAACACAACCCACACCCGGTCAACCCAGTTTGAAATATAATTAAAAAACCAAACGCGCCCCTTACACCATTGCCTTCTTCTCCAAATCCCAAACACACCCGTACACCTTTTACCTCCAATTTACCCAATCCCAAACACATCACTTGGTACTAAGAATCTATCCCAAGACCTTATCCAACTCTGACTTGTCAGATGAGCATGACACGTGGCCAAATGGAGGCCTCCTATTGGATGAAACACCTCATCATGGACAAATGGTGCAATCTGATTGGTGTGGTGACATGGAATGAATGAATGGTCGAGATTAGAGCTTCTAGGCGCTTCTCAAAGGCATCCCAAGCTCGGATATATAAAGACCTCTCATCACATTAGCTCCTTTGTCCAATCTCTTAAGCTTTAGAGAGATTTTGACCCTTTCATTTGCTGTCATTTATTGTTTTAGTAGCTTAGTAAAGTCTTTTACAGTGTAATTTTCATTTTTAATTGTAAACTCATTTTACTTTAATGCAAAAGTTCTTTATTTCTCACTTAGCTTCTTTTAAAGATTACAATCGTTCAAGTTTGTTTAATTAGCTATCCTTACTGTTCAAATAAGCTCAGTTAAGCTTGTGAAAGCTTAAGTGAGCTTATCTCTGCTCTCATACTGCTTAATTTTGAGTTTTTGATAAAAGTCAACATCAGTCAACAAAAGTCAAAATTCTAAATGCCAAGTCAGTTCTTAGATTGGTTTCAGTTTTGAGTTGAATTATTGGTCTTCAATATGTGTTTAAACTTTTAAATTCAGTTGTAGATTTAATTCATCTAGTTTTATAAAGTTTATTTGCAACTAAGTTTCATTAAGGGGTGTTTGGTTATAGCTTAATCTTAGACTATTGGTTAAAGTCAATTGTTGCATTTGTAGTTACTGATTGTTACAGTTGTTTGCTAATTCATTTCAAGTTAAACATTCAAGTTTTCAAGTCTAGAGTAGTAGTTTCAAATGCTTAATCAAATCTGTCATCAGTCCATTTCTGTTCCATTTGCAGCTTTTCTCATTGTTCATGTGAGCATAAGTAGAGCTTGATTGTGATTTCCTAGATAGTTTGTAGACTTGATATTCAGCTTTTAGCTTTTAGTTGCAGCTTAGGAGCTTCTCAGATAGCTTATTTAGGTGCTTTTCTAGGCCTGCATTTCTGATCTCTTTCCCTTTAAGTCTGCTGGTACAGTTTTAAACAAGTGCTTATATTCATTTTGCTATTACTTATTTGCTCAGTCTAGTTGCTTATTTAGGTCCACTATTAGTTGTTCATTGGTATTGCTAGCTTACCTTAGGAATTATATAGCTTATTAGGACAAACTTTATTGAGTCTCAGAATCGCACCTATCTGTCTTCTATGTTATTGCTTGATTTTGATGTTTTAGCCTTTTTGTTTGATGAATCGCTTCATTATTTGGTCTTCTTGAGCTGAAATTTTGGATATACACTCTCTGCCAGATGGTCTTGAGATCTCCACTGTTAGTTTTCATTTCAGCTTATTGGATAAGCAGTGCTAGTGCTAGAAAGTAGGGTCCCATAATCTGTTTGTGCTTAAGTGAGCAGTTAGCTCAAATCATAGGTAGTATGCTTATTAGGTGTTAGAATTAGTTTGAATTAGTTGAGTTACAGTAGTTATAGTATAATCTACCTTCTGTAGTTAATTGGTTCCATTTAGAGCTTATTTGCTTATTTTAAAAGTGATTATTCCATTTCAGTTACATAGCAGTTCTTATTTCTTCCACATAAGCCCTTCTTTTTATATTTTTAATAGCTTTAGAATATAATTTTAGAATTTTCCTGAATTTTTCATGATTTTTAGACACTGTTCACTATTTTTCTTGATTAAAATCAGTTTTTATTCACTTTTAATTAGCTTTTATTGCAAATAATTGAGAAAAAGTTCCAAAAATTAATTTTTCAATTTTAATAGATTAAGATAAATATAAAAAGCATAAAAAAATATTTTTCCTTATTTTTCTCCTTTTATTTGGTATTTTTCATGATTTAAATTAGATTTAAATAGATTTAAATTCATAGAAAATAGAAAATTAATCTAAAAAAAATACAAAAATAGTTTTGAAATGTCTTTTATGTTATTTTAGATTTTTGAAAAGTAATTTCATAATTTTCCCCTTTGTTTTGATAATGTTTAGTTAATTAGTTTATTTTTATTAGTTAATATTTAGTTTTTAATTAAAATAAAATTCAAGAAAATTCCTAAAAAAATAATTTTAATTCATAATTAGTTTTCAAATATCATTTTTAGAGTAAAAGTAGTTTTGGATTATTTTTAGGACTTAGAATAGACGTATTTGCTTTTTATTCGCGTTTCGTTTTATTTCCGTTTTTGCGTTTTTAGCGTAGAATTGCGTAGTTTGCCTTAGTCCTTAGGTTTTCCCCTTAGATTTTATTCCCTTATGCTTTCCTTATCCCGTAGTTTAGATTATATCATATTATGCCCTTTTCTCATTCGAATCCCGATTATTGAGACGTGAGTTGGAAATTCCATTCAACCCTCGTTCGGAACGATCTCGGTGCTCAAACCTAACACGTTTGAGTTACCCGTATACTACATCTTCTCATTATTGATTTTTAATCAAATCAGTTTCGTCACTCATCTTGAATGATTGAATAAGAACATATCTGAATCAAACACAACTTCTTCTTGATTACAGCTTCTAGATCACAAGCTCTGATACCACTTGTTGATCCCAGTTGAGCAAACGATCTAGTATAGAAGCGGACTTAACAAACACAATATATTAAACACTATGCGGAATCTAGTGTTTAATCTTAAGAAGAATAACAATAATAGAACATCACTAATACTAAACACTTCAATATATTTATTAACATACGAATACTCTTGACAGTATTATGGTTTTACAACCTTGAAGTGATCGACTCTAGATATACCAAAAACATATATCTAACTCTAACCTAGGACCTCCTTTTATAGGCTAACGAGTCCTTTAAAATATACAATACGTATTCTACATGATAAATATCTTTTCTATATTTATCTAATACAAAACTTTCTACTCAAGACATTCTAGAATAATACAACACTCAGACCAACACAATACTTCTAGCAGTGGTAAATAACATTATCAGTGATAAGCTTCTTCTACTAGCAGTACTTTGTCTTGAGCAGTGGTAACTTTCCTTCTAGCCGTGATAACTATTACACTAGCAGTGATAACACACTTAGTGTAATTCTTCAAGCAGAACCAAAAACCCAACAGCACATATGGCACATCAATTACCAACACCTTAACACCTTTCTCAAGAATCAATCCCAGGCCTCTGTCAATAATGCCTACTTCACTAGGACCCGGGAAAGATATAACGAGCTTGAATGTGTGCGCGCTTACGTTTTGCTCACAAAATCTGGATACAATATACTCAACATACTTGAAAAAGATATCCAGTTTATCCTTTTCTGTGTCAACGGGATACCAGATGATCGTATGACTTCCTTAAATTTATGGAAACTAAAATCCAAAATGGGAAAAAAAGCCGTTAATTCAAACCAATACTTAGACAATACACTCATCTCGAACAAGCTCTTTAGGAGAATCCAAATATGAAAGTATGTGATGAATGATAAATCCATGAAGCTCGGAAATACGACCAGAAATGTTCTCCTCCATCTCCCTCAAAATTTCAATCTCACTAGCTACAAACTAATGTTTCAATTTCCTACAAAAAGATGCAAAATATAAGCAGAATCAAATTGCAAAACTGTAAACCTTTTAAACATATATGTTTTAAATATCATAATATCAACTTAACATTCGGGGAACACGTCGTATGAAGATGAACCAAATCAAATCAGGAACAATCATTTGAACAAGACCTAACCCTTTCAACTTTGACCTGTAATTGTATCCATTTTCACTCACTTTTTTCATTTCATAATAGTAATTCTGTTAAGCGATCACTAGTTTATGTATCTGTGTAATACACAGGTTTATAACTAAGAACTTACAGTCAAATAGTCAGTATGTACTGTGTATATATATTCTTGTAAGAGTGGTGATGTCTCTTTGTGAATGATAGCATATAAATAGAGTACCTCGAGTCAAATTTACACCTCAATAATTCCCTAAGTTTTGGTGTGAAACTTATTTCAGAAAACATAACTCATAGTTATGGTCTCGGAAAATAGATTGGGGCAAAAGTACAACATACCCATTTTGATTAGCTACACAAGTCGCACGACTACTCATTATCCACATCTACTCTATTTAGTTACATTCTTGTACTTTCTAACATGCCAAGAATCTACACATCATCCAATCTATGTGTCCACCAATTGCTAAATGTAACCCCCTTGGTGTGTTACTGTACGAAAGTATAAGCAACATAAGATGAACAATAGAACCTTTATTCAAACCTAAGCCACAATAGTGAGCTTAGATTAAGTTTACAATAGTATCTAAGATGTTACAAGATTAGATTAATGTCAATGAGACAATAATCATGTAAGTACAAAGACAAGACAAGATCAATGAAATGATCAGAAAGAAGAGAAGAGTGTGATGCAATGACTGCACACACAAGTGTGTCTAACCCTAGATTAAGGGATTTATTAAATAGGAGATTAAGATACACTAAGACCCCTCTAACGGCTATAAATGACTCATCAGCAGGAATGAGAAAGCTTCAGCATAAACGAGCATCTTGGAACTTTAAACCATTTATTCTTTGTCCATGATTAACCCCTGTAGAATCTCTGCAATGAACATAACTTGAAAGCCATTAGCAATTGATAGAATGATATGTTTGCACAGATTGATACCCCAAAATTTAACATTCCCCCTTAATCTGATGGGCAAACATATCAAACAATATCAATTTTTCACACAAAATTTATCTTGATAGACAGGAGGTTTTAGTGAGTATGTCGCCAGTTTGGTTTGAAGAGCCAATCTTTTTGCACTTATAACACCTCTAGCAATTTTTTCCCGATGAAGTGAACATCAATTTCAAAGTGTTTTGATCTTTCATGTAAAACAGGGGTTGACACAGAAGTTGTAAAGCGATTTGTTGTCACAAAACGATTAACAGGAGATTAATATCAACTTTTAGATCCTTTAAGATTTTTGAATCCAAATGATTTCACGAGAAGCGAGACATAGATCTATACTCGCTTCGTGGAAGATTTTGAAAGAGTGTTTTGTTTTTACTTTTCCATGAGATCGGACAATCATTAAAGAAAACACAATACCTTGTGATTTTTTTTCTCGTTTTTCTTGCATTTGGCCCAATCAAGATCACTATATCCTTCAAGATGGTTTTGAGTTCTTTGAAATTGTACCTTAGACCTTTCCGGAGCTCCTTTTAGATATCTCGAACATTGAGGCACATTCCGATGAGATTTCAAGGAGAATGCATATATTGTGCCGGACAATGAACCGAGTATGAGATGTCGGTCTTGTATGGGTGAGATAGATAAGTTTCCCAAGTAACCCGATAACCATGATGTTGACAAGTAAGGGATCATCGCAGGTGGGAATGTATGGAAGGACGAGTTGGGTTCCATAGGGTGGACACGGGTTTGCACCCAAGAAGGCCAAATTCTTTGAGGAGTTCAAGACAATATTTTCTTTGGGAGAGACAAATGTCATTCCCAGTTTTTTGAACCTCAATGCCAAGAAAATATTTTAGATTTCCCAAGTCTTTAATATGAAATTTTGATTTTAGAAACTCTTTGAATATGTTTATCTCATCAATGCAGTTTCCAGTAAGGACAATATCATCCACATAAACAAGCAGAGCAATAAACTTGTTATTCTCTGTTTTGGTGAACAAAGAGTGATCATTAACAGATTAAACAAAGTTATTTTCTTTTAAAACGCTGACAAGTTTTTCATTCCATTTCCGGGGAGCTTGTTTTAGGCCATACAGAGACTTGACAAGTTTACAAACTTTATTCTTATTTTTCTCATTACAGAACCCCTTGGGGATGGTCATATAGATATCCTCATCAAGATCTCCATACAAGAAAGCATTGTTAACATCAAGTTGAAAAAGAGGCCATTTGTTTTTACTGACTAAGGCAATAAGACATCTAACAGTAGACATTTTCACAACAGGAGAAAAAGTTTCATCATAGTCTATTCCTTCCCTTTGGTTATAGCCTTTAACAACTAATCTAGCCTTGTATCTATCAACTTCACCATTGGCTTTATATTTGATTTTAAAGATCCATTTGTAGCCAATAGGAGTTCTATTAGGAGGTAGATCAGTTATATCCCAAGCATGGTTTTCATTTAAGGCCTCAATTTCAGAGTTCATAGCATCAACCCAATTACTATCAAGGATAGCTTCTTCATAACAGGTAGGTTCAATACTTTTATTAAGACTAGAGGCAAAGCAGTAATTATCTTTGTTAAGATTAGAGTAATTAACAACATTTTCAACACCATATTTGACTTTTCCTTCTACAATAAAGTCGTTAAGATTCTTGTGCAACTTAGAGACTCGGTTGACCTTCTAGCGAGAGTGGTGGCAAGCCTCTTTCTTGTTCGTGAGAATCGGTGTTGTATCAAGAGAATCGTAAGATGCATTAGCGGGATGTGATTCATGTGATTTGGTGCCCTCGTGGTGTGTATTATCATCTATAGATGTTGCAACCGGTTCGTCAATCCTAGTAGGATGACTTACCACCGTGCCATCATCATAGGATGTCACTCTCCTTCATCATTGGGACTTATTTGTGAGTCAAAGAAATTTTTGTGATTTAAATCTTTTGGTAAAAATTTCAACAAAAGGTTTTGACAGGTATTTTTCATTTTGAAGGAAAAAGCAGTTTCATAAAATTTGACATCTCCGGAGTGAAAGATATTTTTGTTTCTAGGCTCAAGAGTTTATAGCCTTTTTCTCATTTGAGTAACCAATAAGGACACTTTTTCGGACCTACTACCAAATTTATCGAGATGTTGAGAATGGTGGCATAGCATAAGCGACCAAAGACTCTAAGGAGAGAGAGTGAAGGGTCATGCCCATACACAAGGAAGAAGGGGACTTGCAGACGTAATCGAAGAGGTAACCTGCTTATGACATAGGCGTGCAGCTAGAACACATTCGGGCCAAAGATATAGAGGTAATTCCCCAAAACATAAGGAATCTAGCTACATTAAGGAGATGCCTATGTTTCCTTTCTCAATACCATTTTGTTGTGGTGTATAAACACAAGAGGTTTGATGTAAAATTCCTTTTCATGGAAAAAGTGTTGAAGTTTATTATTGACAAATTCGTCCCATTATCACTTCTAAAAATCTTAACATTGTGTTCAAATTGATTTGATAGCATATGAGTAAAGTTAACAATGGAAACATAAACATCATCCTTCCCTTAAGCATATAAACCCACATCGCCTCGAATAGTCATCAACAATGGTTAAAAATATTTGTAACCATCTCTGCTAGTGACTTTATATGGTCCCCATACATCAAGATGAACAAGTTGACCAATTTTAGTTGATTTATGTTCACTTAGAGGAATGGTTCCCTGGTTTGTTTAGCTTTATTACAAGTATCACAGAGATGATCGATTTATGTACTATCAAATTTAAGAGTGGGTTTAAGTATGTGTATGACTTGGTCGGAGGATGACCAAGTCTTTGATGCCAGATTTCTAGAAACATGACAAACAGATATGCGCTTATTAGAAATAATCTTACATGTAGAATCAATATCAAACATATATAACCCATTGTATTGTTTACCAATCCCACAATCCTTTTTGATGTAAATCAGATATAGCAATTAGATTCATTAAACCCAACAAACATCTTATTGTCTCTAGCAATTTTATGAACAGACAAGACTAACATTGTACTCGTGAACAACTAGAACATCAAAAGAGTTAGGTCATTATTGACCTTTAAATCACCAATTTTAGTAATTAAGGCACGAGTACCGTTGGGATGTCCAACGGTTAAGCCAAGATTTGAAATGTTAACAACATTGATTAAAAAATTTAGACACACCATGTCTTTGATTTGCACCGTAGTCAACAATCCAACCAAGACCGATGTTTCCGGATAAGGATTTTGTGTTGTTGTTAAAAATTTGTTGAAGTTACATTAAACTTGACACCGCCATTAAAGAAGGTTCTCAGAAAATTTTACCGCTAAGTTGGCATTAGCGATGACACATTGTTGTCATTGAGAAGACTCATAAGTCCGGAGAGCTGTTCATTAGACAAGGAAACAGGAGAGTTGCTAGCACTATTATCGTGATATGATTAGTTTCGTGAAACATTGTTATCACTGAAAGGTTTACCATTAAAGTTCCTTTTAACATATCCAAGCAGGATAACCAACAAGATCATAACATCTATCAACGGTGTGACCGTGTTTTTGCAATTAGTACATTTGAGATTCATGTTTGGTCCTCTCGCTATTTGAGTCATTACCGAGATTAAAACCGAACCTTTGTTGTTAAAACCTTTTTGTTATCAAAAATTTTCCACCATCGAAGTTTTTCGAAGAAAGGTCAGAGCATTGGGTTTAGCGAGCTATTCCCGGATGAAACATTTCGTGAGATTCTTCTCCGAGACAACAGAGAAAGCGCTTTGACATTAGGTAAAGGATCTCGGTTAAAATATTGCTTCGATGGGGACATAGGAGTCATCAAGACCCATAAGAAATTGAATTAACTTGATTAGTCGATTATGTTTTTCAAAATGTTTTCATGCCTCACAAGTGCAGAGGCAAGCTAATCATACAATCAAATTGTTTCCATAAAGAGTTAAGGTTGTTATAATAATCACAAGAGAGGACCCACTTTGACTAAGAGAGTTTATATTTTTATGCAAATTAAAAATAGTTGAACCATCAACCTTATCATAAGTATCTTTAAGATCATTCCACATTTCATAAGCGCTTTAGCATAGATAGCCCCAAAGAATAGTTCGGTGAGAGAGTTAAGAATCCAAGTAACCACAACAGAGTTACAAGTATCCCATTGATTAGCAAGACTAGGTTCGAATCATTTCTTATGCAAGTACCATCAATAAACCCTAACTTATTATGGTTCCTTAAAGCAAAGGTCATGGCCATATTCCATATTTTATAATTTTCGGTTCCAGTGAGTTTAATAGAAATAATGGGAGTACCATTGGTATTGTTAGGGTGTAAATATAAAGCATCACCAAAGGATAAGCTTTTCTCAGTGGAAGAGCCACCAATATTATCATCACCAATCGCCATAATGCAAACAATAAGATGTATGATATAATAAGATGACAAAAGAAACACGAGGCAGGGATAATAATAAGTCCAAATAGACAAATAAATAAGACCTTGTATTTAAGAAACAACAAGCACTAAGCCCGTGGACTAGGGTAAACCGTAGGCGGTATTCGCACTCACCAAAGGTGGCGATCAAGATGTTAGTCTACCCGTTTGCACCCACAAAGACTTAAGTACTGTATGTTTGAAGAAGAGATAAGACTTAGACTTACAGAGAGATATGCAGCGGAAGAACAAATCACAATTACCCTAGATTCGCTTAGTCTAGGGCTAATTGTAAGTAGAAGATAACCAGTGATTACGCCAGTAGCAATAACCTCAAACCACCAATTTGTTGCCGAAGAGAATCAATGAGCCTGAAGCTCTGATACCATGTACGAAAGTATAAGCAACACAAGATGAACAATAGAACCTTTATTCAAACCTAAGCCACAATAGTCAGCTTAGATTAAGTTTACAATAGTATCCAAGATGTTACAAGATTAGATTAATGTCAATGAGACAATAATCATGTAAGTACAAAGACAAGACAAGATCAATGAAATGATCAGAAAGAAGAGAAGAGTGTGATGCAATGACTCACACACAAGTGTGTCTAACCCTAGATTAAGGGATTTATTAAATAGGAGATTAAGATACACTAAGACCCTCTAACGGCTATAAATGACTCATCGCCAGGAATGAGAAAGCTTGATGAAACGAGCATCTTGGAACTTTAAACCATTTATTCTTTGTCCATGATTAACCCCTCTAGAATCTCTGCAATGAACATAACTTGAAAGCCATTAGCAATTGATAGAATGATATGTTTGCCACAGATTGATACCCCAAAATTTAACAGTTACTTATAACCAAAAACCAAGCTACTTGTAACAAAAAAAATTGACATGACAAGAACATAAAATATGCAACTTATACGGGCAACATAATAGGTAAACTAAGTTTTGAACATGCTTCCGTATAGGGGGTGTCAATTGTTCATATGCAATTAGCAAGATGTTTTCATCTATATTCACATTTTAGGGAGACTTATGTTAGCTTATTTATTGGGCTTATGTAAATATTGAAATGCCCATAAGCTACTTTTTTCGGCTTATGAACTCAATATAAGTTTTAGTAAACTTATTTGATGCGCTTATGAGCTTATTGAAAAATTAAAAACTAAATAAGCTCGTTTTTGTATGGCTTATGAACTTGAACTTATGAACTCAACTAAGCTTTAAGGCCAAGTTGATAAGCTCTTAAGCTATAAAGTATGAGCTTATTAGTTTTTCAATGTTTCAATAAACTCATAAGCCTATTAAATAAGGTTACACAAACACCTCCTCTACTTGATAATAAGCTTAAAAGTGGGGTTATGAGCACATGTAAAAGCTCATAAGCCGATTAAATAAGTTAACGTAAACACCCTCTTATATAAGCTTATAAGTTTCAAAATAAGCTGTAAAAAGTAGGCTTAAGTCAAATAGACATAAGATCATAAGCCTAAAAGTAAGCTTTACCAATCACCCCTTAGTGTCATGTTTCGGGGACTTTTAAGTCACCTTATTTATTGGGCTAATGAGCTTAAGTAAATCTCGAGAAACCCATAAACCCGCTTTTTCTAATTATAAGTTTATCAAGTTTAAGTTCATGAACTCAAATTGAAAATAATTAATAAGCTGAAAAAAGTAAGCTTATAAGGTTATGTTAAAGCTCACAAGCCTACTAAATAGCTAAAACAAACACCTCATTAACATGAATAAGTCGCACAAAACATGTGACATGATACAACTAATAAATGAATTTCAAATAACATAACTATCATCAATTCAATTGTTATATTAAGTCTGAGTCTTTTTTTTCTTCGTTTATTAACAATGGTTTCCTTTGGCCGCGCTGTTTTGAGCCCACCGTCACACAGATACAAACCATGTAAAATCATTCTTTTTTTAAGGAAACTTGGCGCGGCTACATCAAGATAATAAGTCTAACTTCGAAAACTTTAGATAAAATCTTCATAATAACTATTACGGCTACAGTATAAGAAATCTCCATTTGAAGCATTTAAACAAACAGTTGGTGTGCAACCCAAAAAGATAATAGTCGAATTTTAATTCCCGGCTGCGTTTGCATTTGTGTTTATGAGAAATGAAACTGTATAAAAGTTTATTCAAACAAAGAATTAATTATTTTAAGGGTAATAATGTCATTTAGCAAATTTAAAACTCAATTTTTTTCAAAAGTTAGCCAACTTTTTTCAAATCGATTTGATACCTTAGTTTCACGCTGGCCTAATGAATTGAATATGAATAAAAGTCAGAGTTTCATGTTCGGTTTTGAATCAGAGACGTTAAAAATGATGAATCGACGTCGACTAAGCTCTCCATACTCGATTTATCAAGAAGAGTTTTACCAACCCTGCCATCATAGAACGTTAGCGTACAAGAGGGGCATTTCTCAATTGAGTTAGTCACACATGGAATTACATCTCAGGAAAGAGCTACTTCAACTGAAGAAATTTCTTTAGTAGCGAGAACCCTTCCTACTCGAGAATAAGGTCAGGAAGTGAAGCGAGTTAGACAGCTTAGAGATCTCCTCAAAGGGCTAGTTCTCACTCTGTTTTGGGGACCCTCAAGACGGGGAAATGGTTGAATTTGCGAGCGGTGTGAAAGGGGAATCTGATTCAAATCTAACATAGCACCCATAGGTACATAATAAATGTATTGAATCTTGTTGGCATGTTCGAGCTATGAACTAAAAAATATTTCAGAACTAATTGTAATTGTAATTTTTTTCCTTTTATCCACAAAGTCATTATACTCATGTAACTATCAAGGTTTTGCTACGATTTGTGGATTTAAAAAAATCACAAGCACTTACTAGTTTTTTAAAAAAGTCGCAAGGTCTTTCTATTTTTCTAAAAAAAATCGCAAAGTCTTACTAATTTTTAAAGAAATAGTGCAAGACATGTGAGTAAAAGGACTAAAAATACCATGACATGTCATCAACATTAGATTTCAGTAAAAGAGTAAACTGCAAATTATGTCTCTAATGTTTGCCATTTTTGCGAGAAATTTCTATAATTTTGAAATTTTGCGAGGTGTGTACCTAACGTTTGGGCATTTGCGAGAAATGCCCCTTAGGCGCTACGGTAGTTGCAAATTCCTTTTTTTGCTAACGTTCGTTACTAGAACCCGTTAGTCAAAGTCAAACCCCATGCGAAATGACTAATTTACCCTTGTTTTCTTTTTCACTTTTATTTTCTTTTGAACATGTATTAGAGACTTACTGCATGGACTGAACTGTAAATTTTTAAAATTTTTACAAAGGAAATGTAGGCAATTGCCTACATTGTAATGTAAGCATCATTTCCCCTACACTTTTTCTAGTAATGTAAAAACAGCTAAACATTCTTTGAATTTGCAAGTAAGAACCAACACAACCTCGGTTTTCTTCGCCTTTTCAACCAGTCTCTTGTCTTCTTACCCCTAGACATATATCAACAATCTTGTTACTGCATATCCGAGTAACTATATTGTTGTCCAATTAGTGAGTTTTGTTGCATGTTTGTAGCATTTGCCTGCTACCCTATATTGAATATAACTGTGTTGGTTGTACTTGTTGTTGTGTTGCTTGCCCTTGATGTTGTCTTTGTTTGCCTCAAAGCTAATTGTTGTTGTCGTGTTTCTTGCCATTGAGACGGTGTTAGCATACTAGATTGCCACAATTTAGCTTGAACTTAAGTTCCCACGTGCATATTAGTACAAAAGGTGAAAGTTTGTTACAAAAGTGAAACACTTTTTAGTTCATGTATCAAATCGATACATTTGAAAAGATCGTTACCACTTTATGACCAAAACCCTATTGTAAACTTAGGGCTCGTTTGGTTCGCAGAATATTTTTGACGGAATTGGAATCTGTTTAAGGAATTGGAATGTGAATGAATGAATGTTAGAAATTGAAATCCTTAGTATTTAAAATCTGACGGAATTGAAATTTGCAAATACTAGCGCATGTTTGGTTGGAAGAATGAAATGAGAAAAAATAATTATATTAAAATATTTAAAATTTAATTTTAGTTTAAGATTAATAAACTAAATATTATTTAATAAATAAATTACTTATCAAATAATAATAATAAATTTTTAAATAATATTATATAAACTACTAATATATTAATAAATATTTTTTTATATAAAATACAATTGTATTTTTAAAATATAAATTAAAAAGTAAGCTATAAATAAATTATACTTAATTTTAAATAAATAATAATTTTAAATATAATAACAATAAATTTTTTAAATAAATAATAATTTATATTCATATTTAAATAAATAATAATTTTAAATCTTAATAACGTGGTTGTTTATAAAAATAATAATAATAACAATAATAATTAAATAATCATTTATAATAAAAATAATAATAATAAAAATAAAATAATAATAATAATAATAATAATAATAATAATAATAATAATAATAATAATAATAATAATAATAATAATAATAATAATAATAATAATAATAATAATAATAATAATAATAACAATGATAAAGATAATATGAATTTATAGAATTGTAAACAATCCTCTCATATTGCCATGGATTGTTGAATTCCATATATATGGGATTTTGAAGGAATTTCATTCCATTCCGTTGCCAACCAAACACGATGAGGAATGGAATTCACATTCCAAATTCTTTAAAATTTTCAACCAAACACGTTATGAAATGGAATTGGATTCCAATTCCACCGAATCTTAAGTTTCGCCGAACCAAACGGGCCCTTAAAGTTAAACGGTCAATTAAACATGTGCAATTTATTCAATAAAAATTACTCATTTCTCATCATTCTTTTCAATTAACTTAAGCTTATAAAACTTATAGTTTATAAAAGCTTTAACGAACTTTTTTGACAAACAAAACTTATTTTAACTGCACATAAGTACTATTCATTAGATTACAATTCGGTTAGTAGGTTATTATTTTTTAAAAATATATTGCGAACCAAACGAGCCTAAGCGTTTGCATTTTAACGGGTAACATTTTAATAGGTACGTACGTAATTTGATTAATTATAAGTTCTTACTAATAGTTTATTTCCATTAGTTTGAGTTTTTTAAAAACTTATAATTTATACAAACGTTTTGTTGACAAATAATCTTATTTTAAAACTCAAGTTTCAATAAGCTCACAGATATTTGTTCCCAAACAAACCCTTCAGTAGAAAATTTTATATATTGTCTATGAAACAAAACTCATTTATAAGATAATTTATTTAGAAGCTAAGCTTGCATGATACGAACAATTAGACATAGGCCGTGTTTGATGTGGAGTATTTTGGAGCGATTAGCGTTCAGAATTTTTAAAAAAAAATAAAAATAATAAAAAAAATAAAAAAATTTGTTTGGCAACATGCGGCAAACACACATTAAAATTTAAATGCTACTTTTTAACGTTCTAAAACAATCACAAAAATTCTAACGCTACTAGTGGCTTTTGCTACTAATAGTTTCGCCAAACATACCCATAATATATTAGTGAGCAAGAGTGCCAATGACTAGTGTTTGGGTTGGAGTATTAGTGGCATAATGATAAAGAAAAAATGCAACTAATTTGTCAAAATTTATAGTTGTATATATCCTACTTAAATTTCGACATTTGTGTGTACCATATTTTTTAATTTCGACGTTTGTATGTATTTTATGACAATTCTACCACTCCGTTTACCAATAACAGATGGATAAAAAAAAAATACACACAAATGTCGAAATTTTAGTAGGATACATACATTTATATATAAATTTTGACAAGTTAGTTGCATTTTTTTAATCATTATCCCTTGATAATATTATAGCTAAACCGTTACCCATTTATGATGTATGTACCCTCTCTTTGACCCGTTACGTAATGGGTACACGATTAGTGATTATTGGTCGGGGATCCTTGTTCAAGTGCCTTTCGTGACAAAATGTGCAACTCTGTAAAACTATAGTTGTAAAAGACTTCAAAAAATATTACGCGTACTGTTTTGGTTATGACCGGGTAAAACCAGGTATAAGGTGGGTAAGCGGGGCAGATATTGGTAAAAAAACATGTCACCAAATCTGTACCACAAAACAAATGATTCTATTCGTACCTGGCCCCAAAATTTCCAAACACACTACAACATTTTCGGCTATTACCGATGACGGAAGTCGTTGCTATAAGTCCAAGTTGTCGTATTATGATTTAGAAAACTCTAAATTATTTTATTGTGCTTTATGAAGACTTGCAAGAGGAGTAAACGACTCAAGGGATAGGGATCAGTTTCCGAATTCTCTACAGAAATAAGTTTTTACTTGTATACAAATTCCTATTGTGCTAAATATAATTTGCTGCGTATTTTAAGTTTTATCATGCGGATATATATAATTATATATGAAATTAAATGGTGGCCTATATGGAAGATGAACAAATGGTGGCCTATATGGAAGATGAACACATGCTTTGAATGTGTCCATGTGGTATATTATGTTCGTCCATTATCTAATGGCTTTTGTTGTGTTAATTAGTGCAACTAGGGGTGTTATCGGGTCGGGTTATCGGGGTTATCGGGTTTGTCGGGTCGGGTTGAGTCGGGTTATGATTTTTAAAAAAGTGACCCGCAACCCGACCCGATAAGTAATCGGGTTATCGGGTTCGGGTGTTATCGGGTCGGGTTAAGTCGGGTCGGGTTGAGTCGGGTTGTCGGGTTAAAACATCAATCACAGCAGCAGACATGTTATATAAGAATCTGTGTTGCAACATATTATATACATTCAAACTTCTGACTGAGCATGCTCCAATTGATCAAGTCTCACAGCAAGACATTTTAGTTGCGACTTGATTTACAGCAGATCAACATGTGCAGCAGATCTCATGTAAGATGAATTTGTGAGCTATTATAGCATTTAATGTTTGAATGTTTAAATTAGAAACTAATAAATATAAGTTTTTTTCAAACTTGTCATGCATAAGAATTATTCATTAAGGAAAGCATGTTTCAATATTCAATCAGTAGAGATGTTTGAAATTTTAATTACTTAAGTAATAGATGGATGCCATCCATTCATAATATATATATTCATGGATCAGATCTAGTAGATGTGAAAAATCGTCATATAAACTACCTTCTCTTCTAATCTAATTGTTTGATAAAAACATACGTGTTTAACCTTTGGAGAGTCATGGATGGTGAGGAAAAATCTTTACACCATGGTGCATGTATTTGGCACAGAATCCTGGCAAGAAATATCCCAAGTACCTATAAAACTAATATATAAAAAATGGAAAATTGATTATCGGGTCTAATCGGGTTGACCCGATAACCCGATAACATAAATTTTTTAACCCTAACCCGACCCGATAACATTATCGGGTTATCGGGTTCGGGTCAAAACAACCCGACAAGATTTTTGACCCGATTAGACCCGACCCGATAAGGCCTTATCGGGTTCGGGTTCGGGTTCGGGTCGGGTTGACCCGACCCTACTGACACCCCTAAGTGCAACATAATCTTTGAACTTGAAGTATAAGGCAGTTTTTGTGGATCGTGTAGTTTATAACTCAAACTTTGCTATTTTTTGTAGGTTTATTAATTGTAACAAGCTGTAAAAGAAAGCAAGATGGTCCAAAATCCCAAATGGCTTGGAGCATGAAAGCGGAGTAAGAACACATCAATTACTTATGAGTTATGAAGATACAAAAATAATAATTGTCGACGCTCCAAGACAGTAGTATTGATCCCTATCAAGCACAACACACATGAAGATCCCTCTAAGAGTGATTGAGCAAAAGCCAGTGATGTATTTAGGTCTTGTAATATGACATTCATGTGATTATTAATATATTTTTGATTTGCAGTTTTCGATATTTGCTATTTTGCTTATTATTTGTTTTAGTTATTTAAAAATCACAGAAGGAATTCTCAAAAAAAATGTATTTTATTTATATATTTGTTATGGATTTTATTCAGTGGAAGCCCGTCATAATTTTACACCGTTGCAATCAAAATATATACCTGTGAAAAATCTCTTACAAAAGTAAAACGTTGCAAAATTATACCGTTGCAAAAGCCGTCACAAAATTCCAACATATTATCTACGTTGGAAAATCATTGAAAATTTTTTTTGTGCCATTAGAAATCTGTTCACAATATGAATTTCCATGGAGCCTTTTTGTGATGGTAAAGTTCGTTGCAAATCATTTTGCAACGGATTTTTTTTTAAGAATTCCTACCGTTGCATTAGCCCACTTGTGTTGTAGTGAGAAGGTGTTGTACTTTTTGTTGTGTATAAGACTTGAGCTTGATAAGTTTTAACAATGATTTACTTCCTGTCACTTGAAATTAAGCACTTAACAACTTCTGGTTATACTTTGGAAAGAGTTCTTGGAACCATCAATGTTTCCAACGACATACACTTTTAAGCAGTCACTACTAGAAAATGGACTTTCAGCGACAGATTTTCCGACGGATAAAAATCCGTCGCTAAATTACCGACCATATTCCGACGAAACAGTGACAACTGTGCATTTCCGAGTAACTTCCGACGGATTTCCAAGAGATTCGAATTTCGTTGGAAATCCGTCACTAATCACATAACTTACCGTCGAATTTCCGACGCCATTCCGACATCTATTTTTGTTCGTTGCTAATCCGTTGGAAATGTTTTAATTTTTAATGATTTTTTATTTTTTAATATTTCCGTCGGAAATCCGTCAGAAATATTACTTATTTCCGACGGATTTCCGACGGAAATATTAAAATTTATTATGTGCACATATATAATATGTTAAACTATGTCGACTCCTGTTTCAACATAACTATTTTTGGGATTACACTATTCGGTGTAAATTCTTTTCGTTTTAGGCTTTTATTGTGTGTGCGCCCTCAACTCATGTTTCAAGTTAGCCAAGTGGTTGTTACATTAATTACTCGTATTTGGCTCATGACTTGACGAGTCGGTCAAGTGGTTATGTAGTTTGATGAAATCTATAACATATAGTCAAATACACTTTTTGATGGTGCTTAACGAAACGAATTAGTATTTTTATTAAATTTAGAATAATATACAAAACTAAACATGATGTAATATAAAAATTGTGAAGACAAGCCTATTTTGTATGATATTGTATTGTTTTCTTTTAAAATGTGTTTTATTTTAAAATGTGTTTTATATGTTTTATATGTCATAAATTTGGTAATTTTTTCATCATCATATCTGATTAAACCAACGCGTTTCAACCGGTTGAACACGTAACCCGGTGAATCGTTGACTCAACCGGGTCAAATAAAAACCCGGATTTTAAAACATTGATTATGAATACAGCATGTGATGTTCTCTACTTATCATAAGCTCTTTTTCTATTGCTATTTTAGTTACTTAATTACTTTTTCTATGTTTGTTAATGCTTGCTCGTGTATTAATTTTCTCGCCTTCTATGACCCAAATTTATAACCCAACCATTACATGTTGATATAATTTTATTTCGAATTACAAATACACAAAAAAATAATAAAACAAATGTTAAATTACACAAGATACTATCTAAAAACTTTTTAAAATTTTCAAATACTTTTTAAAACTTATTAAAATCTTCAAAAACCTTTCAATCTTTTTAACAAAAATCCAATCCCATTTAAAACTTATTAAAATCCTAATCCCATTTAAAACTTTCAATCTTCCCTCTTTTAACTGTTCCATTCCATTCGATGTTCCATTCGCCACCGCCATCCGCCACCGTCATCCGCCACCGCCGTCCGCCATCGACCTAACTCCGCCACCGCTGTTCAGTTGATGTTATCAGTTGATTAAGGTTTAACTGTTTATTGCTTATTTTGCCCTAACTTTTGCTTATCAGTTGATTGTTACTAGTTTAACTCTTCCTATTGCTTATTTTGCCCTAACTTTTGCTTATCAGTTGATTGTTACTAGTTTGTTTGAGCTTATCAGTTGATTTGTTGAATGTTTGAGCTTATCAGTTGATTTGTTGAATGTTTGAGCTTATCATTGAATTAGTTATTAAGTTAGTTAACTCATGTCTTGATGTTGCATATGAGGTGTTTGATGATATGCCTAACTCGAATTAGTTATTAAATTAGTTAACTCATGTCTTGATGCATGTAAGGTGTTTGATGATATGCCTAACTCATGTCTTGTGAAAGAATAAATTTGAAGCGCTATATACTCTTTGTTTGTCAAATGCTATAATCGCCTACTCTTTGTTTGACAAACTTGAGAATCACCGATAGATGAAACGCTATTGCGGGAATGGTATTGCTTCCGAATTTAGCACGTTTATAATCGCCTACTCTTTTGAGATTTAGCACTTGTTGACATACTTGGTTTTCTTATATACCGGTGTTCCATTGGTCTTCTTTTACTTGTATATAATAATGACTATCCAACACAATGAGTATGATAAGTAGTCGTGATAAGTCGTCGTGATAAGTAGCCGTGAATCTGCTTTTGAAGTGCTTATAAGCCTCGAGTTCAACGCTAAAGTAGTCGTGATAAGTAGTCGTGAATCTGTTTTAATCCGTAATTACGAGTTATGAGTGAGATGGAGAAACTTTAAATGAGAATGCTAAGTAACTTGACAACGAGGAACCACATTTATAACGTAATATAAGTGTTCTTCCAAGAACCCACCCACTACGGAGAATTAAACTTTCGATATGTCTTAGATTGTTTTAGTATTTAACAGGTTAAATGATATTGCTTCAATTTATCACGTTTAGTATATTGATTAGTTTACGATTAATGGATTATACCTTTGGCACCTCATGTACCTTCTTCCATTTTGGTCTTGGGCGTTTTTTGTTCTTTTTGTTTTAAGGTTTGTAGAACTCGTTTTGCAATAGTTCGAGCGTTAATAGAGTTAGGACGTTATTAAATTGATTCATATGTGATTGGCTTTTTTCTGTACTTTGCAGATCACCTTCTTAGTCAATTGCGTACTCTGTGAAAATTATGTGTAGTTAGAAGTTATGAATTTTATGCTTAAGTTTGTTCCAAATCTGTATTGGATTAAATGAGGTTTTGGATGAGTATACTAATCAGAAGGGTGGCGATGAATGCTTATGTGATGTCGTTAAGAAGTAGCAATTTTTGGTTTATCGTCAATGTATATTTTGATGTACCTGTACTTGTAATTTCTGGTTTATCGTCAATGTATCAGCCATGAGTTAAACCTTTTAGATTACATGCTTATCTGATTGAACCAACATAGGTGTTTTCATAGCGTTTTCAGAATGATAATCAGTCTTTTGTTTTTCTAGTCGCCAATAATTACCGAGATGTCATTTTGAGTCTGATATGTGTATTTGTGTGGGAGTTTTTGTTATGTCTGTTCAGTTTTTGAATCTGTCTCTGTTAGCTCATTAAAACACCCCTTCAGAGTTCTTTGTCACTTTACACTTGACATATTGTGGATCGTAAACAGTCATGTTAAGTAGGACAATAATCTCGTGTCTCTTATGATTCAATACCATGCTGATTAACTGCCAAATTAAGAGTTGGTCTTTTAAAGTTCTAATTACACTATAAGGTAGATTAACAATGGCATCGGGATTTAGATAGTTTCAAAACTGACTTTCAGAGTTGGTCATTCAGTTTAGTTATGTCGACAAGTAAGGACAGAGAATGGATGTACAAAAGAAGAAATAGTCAGGGTCGTCTTTGTTCTTATTACCAATCGAAAGTGACCGAGTTTCTGAATTTCGCGTTTTCAATTGAAAAAGTTGTTGAAAGAAAAACTTTGGGAAGTAACGTAGTTTTCCGTATCAAATGTCCGTGTGCTAAGTGTAAAATAAAAGTATTCAAGAAAAGGGATGATGTTAAGTATGACTTGTGGCACAACGGGTTCATCCGTGGTTATACAATTTGGTATGCCCATGGTGAAAGAAGAAGTAAGCGAGCAGAGATAGGGAAATGTTCTGAGCCAATTGAAGATGACAATGTTGGTGGCTGTAGACAGATGATTTTGGATATTCATAATGCAACATTTCATCAGATTTTCATCGAGATACTCGGGAAGAACAAGCCCCAAATTCGTTTGCCAAGGAATACTATGAAATGTTAGAAGCTGATGACGAGCCTTTATACGATGGGTGTCAAAAGTTTTCTACCCTTGAAGCTGCCACAAGGTTGTTAAATTGGAAAGCGAATGCAATGTACCCGAGGCAACATATAATCGAGCACTTTCCATCTTTAAGGACATGTTACCTGATGGTAATAAAATGGTTGAGAACTTTTATGATACAAAAAAGATTACGAGAAAACTCAACCTTCCAAGAGAAAAGATTCATGCGTGCAAAAATCATTGCATGTTATTCTATGGGAAAGCTGATTCTGTCTTGACTAAATGTAAAGTATCGGGCATTCTCGTTACAAGAATGGTGGAAGAAATAACGTCCCTAATTTAGTGCTTACATATTTTCCGATTGCCCTAGACTTCAAAGAATGTACATGTCAAAAAGATGTCTAAAGAGATGACTTGGCATCATGATCATACAAGACTCAAATAAGATGGTACATCCAAGTGATGGTAAGGCATGGAAACACTTTGACTCAACCCATTCATCATTTTCTAAAGAGATTCGGAATGTTCGTCTCGGGTTATGCAGCGACGGGTTCAATCCAAATAACTCGAATTCTAATTGTATTCATTATGGCCCGTCTTTCTTACAATCTATAACTTACCTCCTTGGATGAGCTTAAAAGACGTACACGTTAAATTGAGTCTGGTTATTCCTGGAAGAAAGAACCCCGGTCAGAACTTGGACGTGTTTTTACAGCCGTTGATTAAAGAGTTGAAAGAGCTATGGAAAGATGGTGTTGAAACTTATGATGCGTATCGTAAAAACAACTTTTACATGAAAGCTGCACTGTTATGGACAGTTAGCGACTTCCCTGCTTATGCAATGTTGTCCGGATGGAGCACACACGACAAATTAGCATGTCCATATTGCATGGGCAATGTGGATTCATTTCAGCTGCATAATGGAGGTAAACCGTGTTGGTTCGACTCTCATCGAAGATTTTTACATTCAAAACACCCGTATAGACGTGATAGGAAGGGATTTTTGGCCCAAAAAACCGTGTTTGCTGGCCCACCCCCACAATTAACCGGTAATGAAATTTGGCAGCAGGTTCGTTATCTTCCTACTGTTTATGAAGGCGAGCCATACAAACCTAAAAATAAAAAATTGATGGTTTTGGTCATACGCATAATTGGGTAAAGAGAAGTATCTTCTGGGAGCTTCCATATTGGCACACTCTGTTAATTCGACACAATCTCGATTTAATGCACATTGAGAAGAATTTCTTTGAGAACTTATTTCACACCATCATGGGTAGCTTGAAAACGAAAGACAATGTCAAGGCTAGGAAAGATGTAGAAATATATTGTGATAGACCAGAATTGCATATGTTTAAGGTGCACAATAAAGATATGAAGCCAAAAGCTTCGTACACTTTGAATAGAATGCAACTGCAAAAAGTGTGCGAATGGATGACAAAGCTTAAGTTTCCTGATGGGTATGCATCTAATATAGGGGGTGTGTAAATCTAACAGATTGCAGCTTTTATAACTTTAAAAGTCACGATTGTCATGTTTTTATACAAAGATTACTTCCAATTGCTTTAAGAGGGATGATACCGAATGTACTATGGGATGTTATAACAGAGTTATGTACATTTTTTCGTGCAATATGCTCACGGGTTTTGCGCATTGAAGATTTAGAAAAGTTGCAAAAAAGTATAGTTGAAACTATTTGCAAGTTGGAGAAAATCTTCCCACCCGGATTCTTTGACTCAATGGAACACCTTGTTGTACATTTAGCTAGCGAAGCTCTTCTTGGTGGTCCAGTGCAATATAGATGGATGTATCTTTACGAGAGGTAATTATTCCTTTAACTCAGCACATACTTATGTTTACATAAAAAACTATATTTTAGTTATGTCATTTTTTTTTTAATTAATTAATTTTTTTTATAAATTTCATACAGGAAGTTGGGTTCTCTAAAAAGAACAGTAAGAAACAAAGCAAGGGTTGAGGGATCTATTGTTGAGAGTTATCTCATAAATGAACTTTCTATGCATTGCTCTTTATATTTTGATCCAAAAATAGAAACACGCTTGAATCGTGAGCCGCGAAATTATGCTCCAGATATCCATTGCTCTTCGTCAACAGAATCTCGATTAAACATATTCAAGGTTCCATCTCGCAGATTATTTGATACGGGAACTAAAAGAAAATTGACAAATGCGGAGAAGCATAAAGCACACACATATATCTTGCTTAATTGTGAAGATGTTCACCCCTTTTTAAGGTATCTCAGAAAGCCCTTTGTATTGCTTTTGGTGTAAATCTGATTTTGTCACCCTTTTTTAAGGTATGCTATGTCTCATTCGAGACTTGAACCCATAGTCTCTTGGTTGACTGTTACTCACATACCGTTGAGCCAAAGGCTCAGCTGGTTGATTATGCTAGTTACCTGCTACATTCAGCACCATCTTGCACAAAAGGCCCCTATGACTTATATTTGACCACAAAATGTTGTTACAGATATGCTGAACAAGGGTAGAGCACCATAGCTACATACATTTGATTTTACAAATAAGTCATCATCCATATGTGAGAAATAATTCCCCTAAACAGTAAATTGTACCACTCTGAAAGTCAAATAATGTTCCGCTATCCAAAGATTACTTGTGTTATACTTAATACATGTAATCAGGTTAGAAACCGATGGCAGCGTTTGCTGTTCATTGCAACCAAAGATAGTCAATTGCTGGTTCTGGGTTCCTGATTAGGCACCTCTTGCTGAGGATTCTTTTGGTTCAGGTTCAGGGGATGGGAATTGGGGTAAAGGGCTTGATAAGTTTAAGCTATTGAAGAAAAAATATCATTTTTTTTATAAAGTTTCAGATTTATAAAGTTTTTTTTTATCTGTCAAATAGTACCAAAAACAGATTTATAAAGTTTCAGAAAAATTATTTTGAATAAGCTGCTTATGGTCTTAAGTTGATGGTTTGTGAAATACTTGTCCTGCTCCACAGAACAGTCTATCCAGATCGGTGAGTTTTCAGGTTATCCTTTTGATGAAAATGCATTTTTTAATTTTTGCAAATTTTTATAACAACTAAAAAATGGATTAAAATTGCTTATGAAAACTGTTTTTGGTACTATTTGACAGATAAAAAAAACTTTATAAATCTGAATTAAAGCATTGGAAAACATGAATTGGTGCTTTGCTTAAGCTATTGAAGAAAAAATATCATTTTTTAAATTCTTGGTGGTGGATTTACTGACGTTGCAAACAGGATATGATTATATAATGTACCAGACAAACACAATTATGGGAATAGTTTGTTTGTCACTTCACCTTTTGCGTCGAGGTTATTGACAAGTATAAACCAGCTTACATTGTGCTCACCTATCACACTTCCAACCACACCTGCCATGCCGTTAAAATATCCAGAGACAGCATATGTACCCACTGTGTCAAGTTCAACTTGCAAAAATCTTGACGCTAAATTTCTTATCTGCACTTGTATTGAGTTTACAAACACTCACCCCTTGGATATTCTAACTCATTTTGTCTAGAAACAAAATAGGCATTTACAAGGTTTTACAATGTGTCTTTTATCATCATTAGCCTAGTGAAACTACACAGATGTTAACATACTGTCAATGACTTACTCTTACGTAGAACCTGAGGTCTTATTTAGTGTCATGAGTGTGTGTTTTGGGGAATTTACAGTAGTTGCAGAATGTTCACCTTGTGAGGTTACAACTAGAGCCTCTACTAGTACTTTATCTACAGCTTATCTTCCTGACATCATTACAGTTAAGAAACAGTGAGTTAACGATTATAAAGGAAAACCTAAAAAGTGCATTCAAGACACTCAAATTTCCCCTATGAATTGTACTTGTGCTAGCTTAAGATGAGGCGTGTTAGGGTGTTGTAATGATAAACTTTCACATGTTCTCTCAAGCTTCATCGACCGAATTAGGAATCCTTCTTCTACTTTGCCATTCCTAGTTTTTTACTTATATTTCTGATACTTTTTTGGTAAATATTACACGTCTCTAAGAGTTTTTTTTTTTTTTTTTGGTTTATTGTATAGATTGTTTGATAACTATGTTATGCAAGAGGATCCTTACATTGATGAAGGAACACTTGATAGAGCTAGAGATGAGAAATTTGCTCAGTGGTTTAAGGAGCATATCCAATCAAATGATGGAAACGAACACTTGAAAGTCTTTGCACGAGGACCAATGCGTTATGTTGAGTCACATAAAGGTTACTTTGTAAATGGTTACAAGTTTCACACGTTGAAACATGGTGATGGGCGGGTCACACACAATAGTGGGGTATGCGTGAAGGGTTCTACTTATAACGAGTTTGAATCGACTATTATGGATTGTTGGTTGATGTTTTGGAGGTAAACTACCGTGATAGTAATGGTCATTGTGTTGTAGTACTATTCAAGTGTGATTGGTTTGAACCTATTCACGGGTAAGGGTTAACCGTAAACATAATTTGGTTGACATCAAGTACAAGTCAAAGGATGCCAAGATGACCCGTTTATCCTCGCATCACAAGCGGAACAAGTCTATTATGCACCATATCCATCGATGACCAAAGATATGAAAGATTGGTGGGTCATTGTTAAAGCCGCACCGAGAAGCATATATGAAGTAACACAATGTTCTAGTGAAGTTGATGATAATGTGGATGTTGAAGAGTTCTTTCAAGAAAATGAAATGCCAATTTGTTCAAATGCAACAGATACAAATGAGAATCTTTGAAGTTATTTCTCTTGTAACTCCGGGAGAAATAGAAGAAGTTGGTGATTTAGATGTTGGCGATACATATATGGAAGTTAGTGAGAATGAAGAAGACTTTGTAGATACATATGATGATTCGGATGACGATCTTGAACTCAATTTATCGATCATTCTTCCGACGAGGAAGAAGTTAATTTATCGATCATTCTTTGAATGATTAGTACGTATTTTCTTTAATTTTTTCTTACCACCGATGGAATATGTTGTCTGCTTATATGTAAATGACTTGTACGATTATTAATTGCGACTTGTATAAATGCATTTTGCTAATTTTATTTATTGGATACGTTATGCGGGAATCATGGCTAGAAATAACAATAGCGGAGGTCGGGAAGGCGGGGAAGGAGGAGAAGTGGAAATATAGGCATGGTAATGGAAGACTATGATAGCGGGCGAGGTAATCCGGATGCAAACTATGATAATGGCAGACATAGGTAATCCAAATGATCTTTGATAATGATAACGGGATCACAAGCGGTGGAAGGGAAGGGAATAAGTGAAAATATAAGCATTGGTGGTAGTAGTACATTTGGATGCGGTAATCCAAATGATACAAATCATGTTAATGGGATCAGAGGTAGGGGAAGGGGAATAAGTGGAAATATTGGTGGTAGTAATAGTACATTCGCATGTGGTAATCCAAATGATGCTGATAATGATAACGGGATCACAAGCAGGGGAATAAGTGGAAATATAAGCATTGGTGGTACTAGTAGTAGATTTGGATGCGGTAATCCAAATGATACAAATCATGTTAATGGGATCAGAGGTAGGGGAAGGGGAATAAGTGGAAATATTGGTGGTAGTAATAGTACATTCGCATGTGGTAATCCAAATGATGCTGATAATGATAACGGGATCACAAGCAGAGGAAAGGGAAGGGGAATAAGTGGAAATATAAGCATTGGTGGTACTAGTAGTAGATTTGGATGCGGTAATACAAATGATACATATCATGATAATGGGATCAGAAGTAGGGGAAGAGGAAGGGTCGGAAGTGGAAATACTGGTGGTAGTAATAGTACATTCGGATGCGGTAATCCGGATGATGCGGTTTATGATAATGGGATCCTGGCGGGGGAAGGGAAGGGAATAAGTGGAAATATAAGCATTGGTGGTAGTAGTAGTACATCCGGATGCGCTAATGATGCAAATCATGATAATGGGGTCAAGTAGGGAAGAGGAAGGGCGAAGTGGACATATTGGTGGTAGTAGTACATTTGGATGGGGAATCCGGATGGCGCAGCTTTATGATAATGGGATCAGAAGTAGGGGAAGGGGCAGAAGTGGAAACATTGGTGGTAGTAGTAGTACATCCGGATGCGGTAATCCGGATGCAGATTATGATAATGAGATTCGTGGTGGTACTAATAATAATGAAACAGAGACGTCACAACATGCACGTGGTTCAAACTTGCCACAATCAATACCTAATCATCCATCACAAAGGCCGATGATTACACTCTATTATGGCAGGTATGTATCTAAATATACCCGAATTTTCATTACTTTCTTTTTTATATGTGTTCCCATCATTGCAAAACTTGTCTAAGTAACATTCACTGATGGAGGAGAATGGGTTGCAGTTTCATGGGATAACGCGTTACATTATTTTTTCTGCTAAACCACCAGAAAGTATATACTAGTGTTTTTGCTTTTCAGTTATTGGGATTTTGTTCGACTCTGAGCATTTTAATTTCACATAGTGTGTCGGTGAATGGTCAAATGAGACCATATATGTCACTCCGATTTTGTATTCATATCGTTTATTTTCACATCGTTTACTCATTGTGACATTCTTATGCATTCATATTGTGATTTACATCATAAGCGATGGATATGGAACTCATGATCCATGGCGATTATATACTTATATAGAAAATAATCGAACCAAATTTTCCAAACACCAAGGCCGATTACCATGAATTGTTGTCATACTAACCAATCAAATAATCGGTTTCTTAAAACAGTTCAACACGTCCCTACAGTACAACTTTCTTTTTTTTACCTAATGTTTAATGTTTGAATCTTGTAGTTTTGCAGAAGGCCACATTACCCGGGATATCATTAGTATTTTCAAAATCATGTTTTATGGTCCTTGGGCGTCGTGGAAAGTTGACCTAGAAAGCGAGAGAGTTAATGTTTGCGAATTTCGGTTTTTACTTACAATCACATCTAAATATACTTTATGTTGCTTAATCATATGCTTGATCTGGGGGCTGTTAGGAATATTATGGGTTGTGGCTTTTGCTAGTCTGTGTCTCTTTACTTTTGAGTCTGCAATAAAGTTTCTAATATTGATTTCTGAGTACTGGTTTCTAAGTCTCCAATAAAGTTTCTATTATTGATTTCTGAGTACTGGTTTCTAGTTACTTTTGAGTCTGCAATAAAGTTTGTTAATTTAAAAATTGATGTACATATAGGATCAATATCAATGGCATCCGTCACAACACGCATTGTCACGTAGAGCTTGGGAAAATGTAATGTCAAGCGGTTTTCGATATATTAGGTCGGTGTCGACGAGATCTTTGCTTTTGAGCCACACTAGACAACATCAAAGTTGGAAATGATTTATCTGTTCTTAAGCCGTATACCCCAAGTTGGATAGATCAAGCCGATTGGGAGGATATGATTGATAGGCTCTGGAATACCCCGAATGGAAAAGAAATCACTCAAGCTCGACAAAGCAGTTAAGCGGGGTAGATGGTCAGTGTCAAAACATCTGCCGGATCCATTACCATTTTCAAACCATGTTCAAAATGGTAAGTACAATATCAATTATTTTAGGTTTTGAATTTTATACATTAAATCTATAAGCTTTTAAATAATAACAACTTTTGTAGGAAAAACAAAAAAAACGGCCTGTTAGTTTATTAGAAGATTACCACCGTTGTCATACACAAGAGTCGACTGAGGCGTCGGAGAACGGGACAGATGAGGGGTCAGGGAACGGGACAGATGAGGCGTTGGGGAGCGGAACAAGGAAGTACATCACACGTAGCTCAAAATGAGTGGCGGTATTTTCTTTTCATATCCTTTTAAATTACATGATGAATAAAGTACTTAATCAAAAAATATTATTTACACATTTTAATGAATCGTAGGATCTTGTTGAGGTGCTATGGAGGAGAAATATGGACGAGACGATAGTCGACATCCACCGATGACTTTGATCTATGGGAGGATGCCACTGGGGAAGAAGAAAGGTCATTTTGTTGGTTTTGGTACACGGGGATCGAGGCTCATGGTGACATCAAGATCGTCTAGTTCATCGAATGCTCATCAAATGGGATCAGAACCTAGTGAACAGGTATGTAATATAGTTAGCGTAATTATGGAATAAGTCTTTGGTTTCTGTCTTCATAGTTAAGGAAATGTAGTTCATGGCAATAGTTATTCCTGCTTTGGGATTGTCCTTAGCTAGTTACCTATAGGCTCTTGTGAGTTTGCTGGCATCAAACTAATTCGATTTCTTGGTATCGTCTGATAATAGGTTTATAGAGTAGGGTAGGTCAAGTGTTGTACAATGTAAGTATTGATGATGTTGTTGTTAGATGCTTGTATTGGTATTGTCAGTTGTGCATTCTGTGTGCAGCTTACTAGAATATGATTCTGAACTTTGCATCAAACGTTTTGCTCACCCCACTCTATTTTGAGTTGGATTGCAGGTTTACTATTTCCTAGTATAGTAATACCTTAAGTTTTTGCGCTTGTTGTTGCGTTAGTTTTTAGGGGTGTATTGCTATTTCCCCTGAATTCGATCATTCCGTAATGCTTAAGCTGGTTTTTTCCACTTTATGCATATCATGGTAGAAATCATTTCCCTGAGATTTTTTTGGGAATGATTTTGAGCTATCATTATAGCCAATAACATCTTAACTTAGGATTGTCTAGTTAGGCTTGTCAAATGATTAGGCTATTTACAATGTTATGCAATCAAATCGTTCTGCTATTCCCGATGAATCACTACTTGTGTGTCAAGGCGTGGTAAATGTGGTTTCTTAAATATGTATAACATTTTGGCTTTTCCAAATGCTGCTAGTTTGTAACTTGGATTAAGTTTTCGTGCAGTTATATCGCTTAGCAAATCCTTATGTTACATTGCACCTCTTTGTTTTAACTTGAACTGCATACTTCTGTAAAAAACTCATCTGAAACTCGTTGCATCTTCCATATGTTTAGATAATCTTATTTATATCTATTGGACATTATTGTGACATTGAAAGATGTGAGGAACTTGTGACTTCTGTTACAAGTTGGATTGCTTATTCTTGCAACCACATAGGAGTTTACGACTGTAATGTCTACTGTATAGGGTATAAGACCAAAGCTCACGAGACAGATGCTTTTATAATATGAACATTCTATTGCATGGTTTGTGGGGGTCAACTACTTGAAATTCTTACACTTACATATTTTCCATTGAAGGTTATTGTTGTCGGTCATAAAACGTGTAGGCGTTTCACATAATAAGTAGCAGTAAGCTTGTTTAAGCACATGACCAGTTTCTTGCATTGCCAGAACACAATACGTTGTTGCAAAAGTTCTCACATAATGTTGTATTTTTAAAAGCCATTATATAAGGTTGAAGCTTTTTATTGGAACTTGATACGATGTAGGTGCGGATTTTGGAAGAGACAGTGAGAAAATTGCAACAGGATAACGATCAAATGAGATCAAGAGAAATTGAGATGCAAGTGCGGTTACAACGGCAGGTTGAGCGTCAAGTGCGAGAACACATGCATCAGCGGAATTAGAGGCGAATGCTCGTGAAGAAGCTCGAGAGAGAGTGGCAACAAAAGATGAGCGACATTAACGTGATGCTAAAGAAGTTTAACAATCCAGGCCCCAAAGTAGTTGGATATTGTCACATCATTATGAATATTTCTATCTTTTATGTCATTATGAATATTTGGATATTGTTTGGATTTTGAAACTTTAACGATGTAATTGATGGCATTTTGTGATATATGATTATCATTTCAATGGTTCTATGTTTAATTATGAATTATCATTTTATTTTTATGGTTTCATTTAAGCTATTTAAATGCAGGATTCCATAAATTTGAGCTTCATTATGTCTAGTTATTCCAACAGAATTGTGACCCTTTACTTTTCCGACTGATTTGTGATGGAACTTTTAGCGACGACTTTCCAACAGAAAGTTTCCGACTGACTTCCGATGAACACAACACCAACAGAATTCCGACAAATGTTTTTCCTCGCTATTTCCGATGGAATTCCGTCAGATACCAATTACCGACCATAGATAATGCGACGCACTGTTTTTGTCACAGATCCGTCGGAAACCACTGTTACCGACGGATTTCCGACAGAAATGTCCGTCGCTAAAGACCTGCCGTGGTAGTAGTGAGTATCATGGAGCATTAGTTGTAAAGTACATATAACCAATGATGCATCCTTATTATTTTGCCGACCTGATAACTTTAAAGTGCCATTTAGGCCAAATTCACGTAAATTTAACATTAATCATGCGCCAAAATCGTCAAACCAAGATAATTAGTATTAAAAAACACTTAATATGAAGAAGACGTCAGGGGAGTTCACAATCTACGAAATAAGTAATAAGCAAACACTTAAAAATAGCTGAGCTGTATACAGAAAACTACGTGGATTAAAGAGGCCAAAGATATATTACAGTCCTACAAAACAATGTCAAACTAGCAACTTAATAATAAACAATAAGTGGACAATCAGTAACCATGAATGACTAATGAAGTAAACGCTCCATAGATATAGAGTCAATATTCAAGACCATCAATACATACTTAAAGTTCAAAAAGCTGAGTTTATATGAAATAATTACTGCAACATGCTAAAGTTAATTAGTTCTCATTCGTTTCTGCAATTGATTCCTCCAAAATACACAAAAAAAGCCTAAATCTTTATCTGCATACTTTCATCCTCGCTGATGGATTCACTTACTTTTGACAGTTTTCTCTTCCTGCTTCTTGAGCAACTGTTTGGATATTAAAAAACATGGAAATAATGTGTTATAAACGCGTGCATAAAGATTACCTGATACAGTAACAAATAAGAAAGAAAGATAGTGTACCTTCTATATTTTATGAAAGTGATTGTTTGTGTTGATCCATCATGAGGTAATGCTTTTAACAATGTAGACAAGTAACTGAAGTTCATTTTGGCTTTGGAAGAGGAAGACGACATCACAAACTGAATATCAGTGTGTGCTTGATCTTCTTGTTGAAGTAGCTTTTCATACGTATACTGTGAAAGAAATAATAAGATTCAGTTAATAATGGCAAAGAAAAAAGAATCACACCATGTTGAAATTCATAGCAAGTGAGATAGACAATCATTGTTGTAACGTTCTGATCAGAAGACATCCAATAAATAAATTGAAGATTTCGGAAAAGATAGGACATGTGCAACTTACCTCAACAACACTCTCCCATTCTTTAAATTCAAGTAAAGAAAAGTCTATTATTAGAGTAAGAGATTGTGGACGGCAACACCAAAGTAGACTATCCACAACACGTAAATAAAAGAATACTATTTCAAACTCTTCTGCCTCAAGCTCAACGTGCTCGAATTCTATAGGCGGCCACTGAATCACCTCCCGTTCAATAGATTCTATGCAACCCTATAAGACAATGTGTAAATAAGTTTGCATTAGGGCTATTTTATACCATTGTTTGGGATTATGTACAAATACATAAATGACTAATCAAATAACTGAATTTGGGTAAATACATTACCACGTTAATTTGCAACTTCAGCTCTTTGAATTGAGTTTTCTTGTCCAAAAATTGCCTCAACTCTCAAAACCAGTGATCTTTAATAAGAACATCGCGGTCCCATTTAATACAAGCTTTTGAAGGGGCTGGATTTGTTTTCATATGAGAGTAATTATGTGAATCGTCTGTGAAACCAAATAATTGTAAATTGGGGGTATCGACGTCAATTTTGTCCAATTCACACTTCGAATCTAGCATAAATGTCCTTAATGAATGACTTGACATATTCAGTCTCTTGCACTCATTAGGAAGATGCAAAAGCAGATCTTCAATGAAGGGGAAGTTGGATAACAAGTCAGGTAACCCTATTCCGTGGTAACACACTTTTGTTAGTTTTTTGCATGAAGCCAGGTTCATAGATGGTGGTGCCCCTCTTCCATATTCCGAAACGCTTAAACATATATAACATAAATTTGGAGCATCAATTTCTATCCTTTCAACATCACACCCTTCAATCTGAACTTGTTGAAGGTTTAAAAGTGCATGTACACAAAATCTTTTTAAACCATCGCAATCTATAACAATTAATTTTTCAAGAAGAGGGCAACTAGTGGTGAGACGCCTGATCACTTCCTCACTAAGCGTTACCCATTGAAGGCACAACAACTTCAAAGACTTAAACCTTGCAACCATCAAGGACGATGGTAACTCACAATGAAGCAGTGTCAAAGATGTTAATGAGGTGGCGGTTAAGAGTATGTTAGGCACACGGTACCTTTGACGAGGAAGTGACATATGAGCCCAATAATCCATATTAATTACCAACACCTTAACACCTTTCTTAACAGTCAATTCAAGGCATTTGTTAATAATGTCTATCTGTAGGATCCAGGACATATGTCTTGAAGTTGAATGTGTGCACGCTCACGTTTTGCTCACAGAATCTGGATATGGTATACTTAACATACTTAAAAAATGTGTCACGTTTATCTTTTTCAGTGTCATACGAGATCCCAGATGATTTTAAGCAGACTTCCATAAATATATTGAAATTGAATTTCAAAATGGGAAACGAAGCCGTTATTCCAAACCAGTAGGTAGACAAAATACTCATCCGAACAAGGTCTTTAGGAGAATACAAATATGAAAGTATGTGATGAATGATAGATTCAGGAAGCTGTGAAATCAGATCCCTTGTATCTACTATAATACTCTCCATCTCCCTCCTAATGTCGATCGCACTAGTCTAGCTAGTAGTTACGGTGTGTTTATACTTTTATAATCAAAAATCCTACAAAAACATGCAAAAACGAAAATAAATATCAAAAGTGCAAGAATAAAGCAATTAAAAAGCACTTATGGCAATGAAACTTGAAGAAAAGTATATTGATATAAGGAAAATTCGAAAGTACACCGGTCGCTCTAGTGCATATCACTTTCTAGACTTTAAATTTCAAAAGTCCAGCCGACTTGCCAACTTGTACAATCCAACCATGAGTCAACAAGTGTCAAAATATGATATGTGAATTATTTTTTTATTCGGTTGACTAAAACACGTGTCAAACGTAGACAAAGGTTGCCCCAAAAAAGAGTCGCCCCGGTCTATTTTAGACTTTTGAAAAAAAAATGATAGAAAGTCTATTTTCGAAATTTTCCCTTATATAATTATACCTCCTAAGCCCTTATATTAAGTCTATGGGTCCCGGAAATATTTGATACTGGTGGTGGTTCGGAGAAGGGAAATAGTGAGGAAGGGGAGGATATGGCGGAAGAAAATGAAGTTGATATGGAGGGGATTAATACGCAAAACCATGATAGGTTTAATGAACATAAAGGACCTATGGTTTCAAAGGAGAAATCGAGGATGAAGATATTGAAACCGAATTTGTCCACAGAAGTGAGTTTGACTTTGACAAAATTCTAGAAGATAATAGAAATGGCACACGGGGAATTCTGCTTTTAATTAAAGAAAAAGCACCAAAGGTAGGTGAGGTGGATCGGGCAAGTATTTACGTACTCTAGTAGTCAAGAAAAAAGAAGGTGGGTAAAAACAAAAAGCTAATGACTTGTTTGGGCCTAATGAGTTATCGGGTCTAAGCGAGGAGGATGAAATAGAAGAGGTGTGTTACAATGCGGTGGTGAGGACCTTACTAGAAGACAATGGAGCTTTTGACAACCGATGGGAACAGAGGTATCGATACTCACCGGTAACCGGATGTTTTATGCGATGCCGTCGGGTTAGAAGCCACAACTGGCCGGCGATCGGTCTGATGGTGGGGTACAAATTACAGAAGTAGAAGAAACTATTAAGCTGGGAACTCAATTGGGTGCTCAGTTGTCGGATTTCAAGGAGATGGTTCATGAATCGGTTGCATTTGAAGGCGTACAGGTTGGTATCCAATGAATTATTTATCGATCAATGTTAGAGGGGTTGGGGTGGATGGAAAGTCAGGGTGGGTTAGAGGTTTGATTGCAAAGTTTGGGGTGGATTTTTTGTCTATGCAAGAAACTCAGTGTTCAGGGGTGGCTAGGTCCGATTGGGCTCATTTTTGGGGTAATGGGGATTTGGAGTTTGATATGGTAGAAGTGGTGGGTAGATCGGGTGGTTTGGTGAACATCCGGAATCCTAAGATTTTCTCAAACGTTCGACTTTACATAATCGAAATTTTTGATGACTAGTGGTACTTTGGTGGAGGATGGTTCGATTATTAATATTGTCAACATTTACGCTCAAAAGCTAATGCAAAAGGAGATTATGGAGACTATTGCGGTGTTATTCGAGGAGGACAAGGGATGTTTATTCTTATGGGAGACTTTAATGATGTTCGTTTTACAGAAGATCGAAGAAACTCCCGTTTTAATCCGGGGGTGGCTTCGGACTTCAATTCTTTTATTGATGACACGGGTTTGCAGGAATATAATATGAGGGGCAATAAATTTACTTTTCTAGCAGGGAAAGGCGCGGGATACAAGCTCAAGAAAATTGATAGAGTTTTGGTGTCAGAGATTTTTCCACAGTGGCCATTAGCATGTTTACGTGCTCTACCGAGGAGTTATCGATCATTGCCCATTATTGTTAACTTTGAATGATACTAACTACGGATCTAAACCTTTTAGATGGTTTAATTAGTGGTTGGGAAGGAGGGTCTTGAAGAGGTTGTGGGAAAAGCTTTGGAGGGTGTTCTTTTGCAGGTTCTCCTGATGTTATTATTAATTCTAAATTTAGACAGCTTAGAGAAGTTCTCAAGGCTTGGTGGAAAGACATGCTAGAAAAAGAGGGAGGGGAGTTGAGTTGCATGAAAGAGGAGATCGAGAGATTGGAAAGAATCATGGAGGATAGGGACCTGGAAGAAGAGGAGTCTTGGGTATGGGAAGAGTGCAAGAAAGGGGTGGAGCAATTAAATCTTTTTAAGTGCAGGGATCTTAAGCAAAAGTCTAGAGTGAGGTGGGCGATGCAAGGGGATGACAATACGGCATTTTTTCATGGGGTTATAAATGGGAGGAAGGCGGGTAATGCTATTCCAGGGTTGGTTATTAATGGGTCTTGGGTTTCAAAACCTCCCATAGTGAAAAGGGAGGTCTTGAGATTTTTTAGAAGCCATTTTGCTGATCGGTATAAAAGAAGACCAGGGTTAGTGTGTGAGAACATAAAGAAGATTCATCCCGATGAGCTCTGAGTTAGTGTCAGTTTTCTAAGGAAGAGATTAAAGATGCAGTTTTTGATTGTGGGTCGGACAGGGCTCCTGGTCCTGATGGCTTCAACTTCAGGTTTATCAAATTCTTCTGGAAAATTTTTTGAAGATGATTTTGTTAATATGATGAATCATTTCTATGAGACGGGGGTTATCAGTAGAGGTTGCAGCTCATCTTTTATAACTCTTATTCCTAAAACCAAAACTCCGGTGGGCCTAAAAGATTATAGACCTATTAACTTGATTGGTATCATTAGTAAGGTGATATCAAAAGTGTTGGCTTCAAGGATGAAGGGTGTTTTGGGCGCGGTTATTTCAGAATCGCAATCTGCTTTTCTTAAAGATCGTTATATTATGGATGGCCCGCTTATGATTAATGAGATGATTGGATGGATTAAGAAGTCGGGGAAGCAAGCGTTTATGTTAAAAATCGATTTCGAGAAGGCCTACAACAATGTTAATTGGGCCTTCTTGTTATCGATATTGGAGCAAATGGGATTTCCGGGTAGATGGTGTTTGTGGGTAAAGGGGATCCTTAGATCGGCTAGATCTTCGGTATTGGTTAATGGGTCCCCTACTTTTGAATTTCAATGCGAGAAAGGGGTTAGACAAGGTGATCCTTTGTCTCCTTTTCTGTTTCTTGTGGTAATGGAGGCTCTTGACTGTATGTTGCACAAAGCGGTGGACTTGGGGGAGATTAAAGGTATAAAATTTGGTACCGGGGGTACGTCTATGTCTCACTTATTCTATGCGGATGATGCATTACTTGTGGGAGAATGGTCCAAGTTGAATATTGAGAAGATGGCGAGAGTGCTTAGGGTGTTTTACTTATGCTCGGGGCTTAAAATTAATATTCACAAATCTCAATTATTTGGGATTGGTTTGAATATGGGGGTGGTAGAAAGTATGGCAAGTATCCTTGGATGTAAGGTAGGCACTCTTCCTTGTGAGTATTTGGGGATTCGGGTTGGGGCGAACATGAATCGAGTCTGTTATTGGAACCCGGTTATAGAGACTATTCAAAATCGTCTCTCTTCTTGGAAGGCCAATACTCTCTCGATTGGTGGGCGCTTGACTTTAATTAAGTCGGTTCTTGCTAGTTTGCCGATTTATTATCTTTCTCTTTATAAGGCTCCGGCTAGTGTGATTGATCAAATGGAAGGCTCCATGAAGAATTTCCTTTGGGCAAGTTCGAATGACAATAAAAAACTTCATTGGGTGGCGTGGGATAATGTTACTACTTCTAAAAAAGATGGGGGTTTGGGTATATCTAAATTGGCGGATGTTAATACTGGCGCTTTTGTCTAAGTGGGCTTGGCGATTTTACGTTGGAAAGGACTCCTTTGGAGGAAAGTTATAGAGACAATACATGGTGGTAGAGGTAGATGGGATTTTTGCCAATCAAAAGGCGATCACGGGTGTTGGAAAAATATAGTATCATTCTTAGAGTCGACTACTTTTCTTGGTAAGAAGGTCCATCGGTTTCTTAGGGTGACAGTTGGTAATGGGAAGGAAGCCAATTCGGACCGACCATTGGCTCGGTTCTACCTTATTGAAGGAGCGATGGCCGTGTCGTATAGGCTCGAGAGGAACAAGGCTTGCGACATAAAAGATCGGATTGGTAGGGCGGTGATGGTGTTATTTTTCGTGAATTGGTCTAAACATCCGCCTCGGTTGAAGAATTGTCTGAGATGCGAGATTTGGATGTTGATCACTTCCTTCCATTTCTCGAATCGGTGATGTGTGGAGGTGGGAAGATGGGATCGATGGTAAGTTTTCGGTAGCTCATGTTAAAAGCTTGCTGAGAAAAGAGAGGGATCAGAGAAGAAATCACCATATGATGTGGGAGGGGTGGGTTCCGATTAAAGTTAATGTTTTTGTTTGGAGGGCAGAATTCGACCGGATTCCAACACGTGTAGCTTTGGCGAAAAGAAGGATCAATATTTTGGAGGTGGTCTGCCCATTGTGTAATGTTCAAGATGAGACTTTGAATCATCTTTTTATTGGTTGTGGTTTTGCATATGGGGTATGGAGCTGCATTAGTAAATGGTGTAGAATTGAACCATTCTTTGCCTTTGATGTAGAAGACGTGCTTGTTATGCATAAATTGGTTCAAGGAAGCTTGTGGAAAAGAAAATCGTCAGGGAATAGTGATGATATCTATGTGGGTTTTATGGAAGAATAGAAGCATAAAGTTTTTCAAAATAAAAATCCGAAGGTAGTTGAGGTAGTAGCACGGTGAAGTCCTCTTTTTATGGTTAAAATATAGATCAAAGTTTAGAGACATTATTTGGAAAGATTGGGTTGATTTCCCCTTGTATATGTTGTAATTGGTTTTTTTGGCGGCCCTTGCTTTGAGGGCTTGCCGGTGTTTAATGAAAGTTATCGTTCAAAAAAAAACTTTATGGATTAAACTTCTTCATAACTATTACTACCAGTCTACTACAATTTATGTTCACAGTAATTGTTTGTTATTCCAAACCAGAAATAGACAAGTTGTCGCAAAGTTGTGTTTTCTTATAATCTGTCGTTGTTATATATATAGACATGTTCGATTGAGAGTAGGGTACTAATTCCATTAAAAACTCTTGAACAAACACTTGTGTTTAAACCATAAAAAGATAAAAAGAAATTGACCAAATTCACAATAACACCAATGAGAGTGATCCATACATAAAGTTAAGGAAGATACATATGCAGTGTTTTTTAGTTTACCTCTTTGTCGCCACTTTCAGAGTTTCGTTGTCTAACTGGCTGCTTTTGAGCTAATAAAAAAAGTGAAAAGAGGACATAATAATTATAGGCAAAATATTGTTACCAAATACTAGTTGTTCCATACTTCCATGTATAGCATTTGTAGTCGAATCAAATTAATTGTACGATGGCAAGAGTTAGATAAGTATTGTATCATAAAACTTACCAAAACAATGGCACGTCCCTAATCAAAATTACAAAAAGGCACGATACACATGAATGGGATCAATTTGGTTAACATATATCTAAAGGTGTTTGTGTTAGCTTGTTTAATGGATCTTGTGGTTATCAACTTTTTTATTTATTATGGTTTTCGTCTTTACGATAATTTAAGAGGTTTAACAAACTGAGTAAAGTCTTTCCCTCTTTTTTTCGAGATAGTTAGATGTGCTCATTATAGATCTCTTTACACCTACTTTATATTTATCTTTATCTTTATATTATACTAGGCAGTACGCGCTAGCGCAATGATGTCTAGTTTTCTAAAAGTTCGATGACCCATAAGTTTCTTTCAACAAACTGTATTTGTAGCATTAGAGAATCGTTTGAATAACTACAATTCGATGCGTGGTTGCATAGCAACATAAATATATAGTTTTTATAAAAATTATGTGGAGTCGATCTAAGTGTGTGAGTATATTTTCTAATAGGATTGTTTTAAGTTATTAAGATTTTTAGTAATAATAGATTCAAGCATTACAAAAAGCAACGGTATTATATAGTTGGCAATATTATATTGTAGTTTAGAGGTATAGCCAACATGTGTGACCGCTTTTTCTTGTTTTGTCAGTAATTTAGCAGTGATAACTATTTTTTTTTACATGTGTAGCGTTTATCATTTGGTGTGTGGCTTTTAAAATTGTAACTTTGCAAATTGGATATCACCATATAAGATTATTTTGTACTATCAATTTGTATAGATATTTATGCATTGTTAAAAGCTATTTGTTTGAGGTACAAATAATTATCGCTAAAGATAACAATACTATTTATTTTTTGTGATTTTAATAAACTTACATAACATTATTGATACACTGGACAAAGGGCTATACAATATATATTAACTTTTAAACGACGATTCATATATGCTAGTCCCTTAAATGGTGCAAGAGCAACATTTTTTAAAATAAATTACATGTGTCAAAGCAAAATAAACCAAAAACTACAATTACTTGGTCTCTCCTTTAAAAAAATTGTCACGGGTTCCACAACTACTTCATCATTTCTCATATAATTTTGTCAAATTTGAAACCCGATTTCACCCGGGTGGTTCAATTGTTGAACCATTTCGATAAAAAAAAACAGTCGATTTAAACCGAGTCAAACCGATAGGTTGGGTCAAAAATGTCAAATTAAACCGGTCACCGCTTTGGTTTGAAGCGTCCGGGTCAACCCGGTATCGGTTTCAATTGATTGTTTTAATTTGGTAGATGTGCTTTTAATTGGGTGTACAATGTGAATAAATTATTGTACTTTTAAGTAATGGGTGTTTTAATAAGAGTATTAATTATATTATTTATTTCTCTCCATTGACTATAGTAACATTCAACTTTCAATATTTTTCACTTTTTCCACTTTGACCATTTTTCCATTTTATATAGTATAGATAAAATAGAAAAAATGATCAAAAGTGAAAGTGGAAATTGAAAGTTGAAAGTTGAAAGTCAAGGTTGAATATTGAAACCAATTAACTTTAATGCATTGCTAAATGTTGAGGATATAATGTTTGCTATACTAAGATGGAAACAGATGAACATTAGCTATACAAAGATAGAAACTATTGCAAGTTAATTGAGTTAATGTTAAAATGTGTGGCTGTATCAACTTATCTCTACTAACTATCTCTACTACATATAATAGAAAAATGGTCAAACTTGAAAAGTTGAATTGTTGAAATTGGTCAAATGAGAGAGAAATGCATAGTATAATTAATACTTTTATTAAAACACCTCATTACTTAAATGTACAATAATTTATTCATATTATACAACCAATTAAAAACACAACTACCAAATTAAAAACAACCAATTAAAACACCCTTTACTAAAAAGTACAATAGCTTTGAACAATGCTTAAATATTTATGCAAATTGATAGTACAAGATAATCTTATTATGGTGATATTAAATTTGTAATGTTACAAGTTTAAAAGCCACACACCAAATAATAAACGCTACACATGTAAAAAAAAATAGTTATCACTAAATTACTGAAACAAGAAAAGGCGGTCACACACGTTGGCTATACCTCTAAACTACAATATAATAATGTCAACTACATAATACCGTTGCTTTTTGTAATGGTTAAATCTATTATTACTAAAATCTTAATAACTTAAAAGTTAAAACAATCTAATTAGAAATATACTCACACACTTAGATCGACTCCACATAATTTTCTTAAAAACTGTATATTTCTGATGCTATGCAACCACGCATCAGAATTATAGTTATTCGAAAATGATTCTATGACGCTACAAATACATTTTGTTGAAAGAAACTTATGGGTCGTCAGAATTTTCCAGAAAACTAAACACCGTTACCGCTAGGCGTGGGTACTCGTCTAGTAAAAGAAAAATGGTCTTCTTTGAAAGTGAAAAACCGAATTTCGGTCAACTATTGTGGTGAGAAAGGAAACTATGATGTTTAAATGGCTAGGCGTTTAAATGGAAACTTTAAAACCTATATTCAATCATAGCCGGGCCTGAAACGTTTTAATATCTAAAGTTTAGCGGATGAATGCTTCAACTTTTAATAATCTTTTGAGATCACCAATTAATGGGTTTTGTTAAACACAGCCCAATGGGTTATGTATAAGCATTCTATAAATACATAATTAACATTTAATAAACACTCAATGAACTCTAAATATTTCATAATTAACATCACTTACCTCTTTTATAATGATTAAAACTATATAATTATGGATTATATGAGTTCATTAGTCGCATTTTCATAAATTTTGAATGCTTACACACAACCTATGGTAGTGTTTAACAAAACCCTTAATATTAAATGGTTAACTAATTTTACACTATATAAATATCTAATCACTATATAGTTGACATAGAGTCTCTAGATCCCATTCTCTCCTCCGATGCAAAAGTGACCAGACCCATGTATACCATATAAGATTATTATAATAAAATCTATTCTCTTCTCAACAAAAAAATGACTAAAGTCATATATACTTAAGAGATTAATGCATTTTCTTCGTAAATGCAAAAATGACTCTAATATACCATATTCACATGAATGCTAATCTATGAGAGATTAATGCATTCTCTTCCTAAAATGCAAAATGACTCCTATATGCCATATTCATATAATGCTTATATATGAAACTATACGATATAAAAGTGAAAGGTTGAAACATAAAGACGAAAAATAAATGTTTGTATTCGCATTTTTTTATGTGCACCAACTATTTATGTACTACAACTCTCTAGGGACACAAAAAAATGGTGTTAATTGCTCAGTCCAACAAAAAATGGCGTTATTATTATGCTAATATTAATTGATTAATGCAACTTACAAAAATGCTATCAAAAAATACAATCTCATATACAAAACAACGCTATCGGAAAAACAATATAATCATTCAAAATGGATTCTTAACGCTTAAAATATTGATTCTTGAAACAAACTTAATCGCCGCTAAAATTTTGTCGAAACTAGACACCGCTGCCGCTAGGCGCGGGTACTTGTCTAGTATTTATACTATATATAAAGAAAAACCAAAAAGTGAAAAGCGAAAAGTTGAAAGGAAAAAATAAAATGTTGAAAACATATGTTTCAAAAGGACTATTAATACGCATCGAAAACCGAGTTAACCTGGGACGCTTCAAACCCTAGCGGGTTGACCCGGTTTGAAGGAAAATAACATTTTGTTTTGATATCCTTCCTTAAACTCAAAAAGGTTATTGTGTGTGTAACATGAGTTGTTCATGTGCGTAACATAAGTAAAAATTATCGCCGTGATAATGTAAAACTCATGTTATTCCCCTTTTGAGTTTAAGTAAGGAAAACCCTTTTGAGATTTACATTATCACGTCGAGAATTTTTTATATCTTTCAATAAACAGGGACTTTGATATACTTTCAACAAAATTTATTTTTTTTCCCTTTTTTTTAGATATTGGATATTACTCCCTCCATCTTAAAATTATTGTCATGAGAGAAAATCACAAATTTAATAAAAATTGGATCACTATAAATCTCAACCACTCAAAGACAATATTCCTCTAATATAGGGGTGAGCAAAACCGACCGACTCCCGAATCCCGTCCCGATCCAGAGTCCCGAATCCTGTCTCGAAACCGAACCGATCTCAAACGGGTCGGGACTCGGTTTGTCTTTTCCGTTTAGTCGGGATTCGGGCTTGTCGGGATTGGGTCGGGACGGGCCGAAAACCAAAAAACAACAAACAAAACCGATCAAACCGACCGAACCTGTCTCGTCTCGACTGTCCCGAAACCGAACCGAGCTTAATCGGGTCGGGACTCGGTTTGTGTTTGCCGGCTTGTCAGGATTCGGGATAGTCGAGATTCGGGTCGGGTCGGGCCGGGTCGGGAGCGGCCCGATGCTCAGCCCTACTCTAATATATTCTCTAGTTTTTACTTAAAAAAGAAAGTGAACAATTATTTTGAGATATCCCAAAAATAAAATGTGGACTATAATTTTGAGACGGATGGAGTACATAATACGAAACAACATGTGATTTGTGATGTGAGTTTTATACTTCAAAATTACAAATTACATGTGATTTTTCAGAACGGAAATTTTAACATTAAAAAAAATATTGTTAAAAAAGTATATAAAAGTGCCAATCCAATTAAAGATGATTTTAAGCACGATATGATGGTGTAATAAGTTTTACTTAACGATAAATGATTTATGAGATATTTAAGTTTCAAATAGAGGATGTAAGTGAGTTTTTTCAAATAGAGGTGTAATAGGATTGTCTCATTGATCTTAAATGACACAAAAAACACTAAAATTAGGGTCTTATTTCAATTAAGGTACTCCACTTTTTTCTTGCACATAAAGGCGACCAATTTTTTAGCCGATTTAGGTTATTCTCCTTCCATTAACTCACCAACGACCATTTCGTTAGTAAATTACATGTTTGGTCATTGAGTTTGTATAGTCATTTCATAAATAGTTTTCGCCACCCCCCACTACCACCTGCCACCACCACCACCCACCTGGAGGGAGGTGGATCATACCATCGAGTTGGAACCGGGTTCCAAGCCACCCGCTAAAGCCACCACCTCCACCACCACAACTCAAGGATACCACCACCATCCACTACCACCAACAACAACTACCACGGATGTGCATAGACTACCCGCTTAACAAGGTAACGATTAAGAACAAGTACCACACAAGATCAAAGATGGGTGGTGGGTGATGTAATAAAAGCAATCCATGGGAGACCAACCAAGGTAACTAATTACGATCTTTTCTTGGCTTGGTGGACGACCTATTGAAAAGAACAAAGCTTGGATTTGGGACGAAAAGTGCTGCCGCGTGCTCGAGAATTTGAAGAAGACGGTTATGGAGAACCGGTGTTGAGACTACCTGATGTAACCGCGCCTTCGAGTTACATACTGATGCATCGGACTTTGCTATTGGAGGAGTTCTAATGAGAAGGACACCCGATCGCATTCGAGAGTCGGAAGTTAAATGAAACGGAAAGGAAGTACACCGTGCAAGAGAAAGAGATGACGGCGATAGTGCATTGTCATGGACTTGAGGCATTATTTGTTGGGTTCAAAATTCGTGATCAAGACGGATAACATTGCCACGAGTTATTTTCAAACCCAAAAGAAGTTAAGTCCCAAGCAAGCTCGTTGGCAAGACTTCCTAGCCGAGTTCGACTACCATTTGGAGTACAAGCCGGAAGGCTAATGTGGTAGCCGACGATTGAGTCGCAGCGAGTTCACAAGAATCACCCAAGCACAATTCTTCCTCCAAGACCAAATCAAGGAAGGATTGAACATGATCCTTTGCCAAGAAGCTCGTGGCCCTAGCAAGAGAAGGAAAGACTCGAGATTTTGGCTTAAAGGAGACATGTTGTTCACGAAAGGAGATCGCTTTACGCCAAGTGGGTGATCTTAGACGGTTAATCTTGAAAGAGTGTCATGATTCGGCGGGCCGGTCATCCGTGGATCAAGAGGACGCTGGCATTGGTCAAGGCACTTATTATTGGCCAAGGATGGAAGACGATGTAGAGACATTCGATGTTAACGTGCTTATTTGCCAACAAGACAAGATAGAGCAAAAGAAACCGGAGGATCACGGAGCTCTACCGACACCCAAGGACCATGGGAAAGTGTTTCCATGGACTTTATCACATGCTTGCCAAAGTCGGAAGGAAACGGGAGTATTATTGTGGTGGTCGATCGATTCTCGAAGTATGGAACTTTCATTGCCGCACCACCCGATGTCACAATGGACGATACGGCTAAGCTTTTCTTAAGAATGTGGTGAAGTATCGGGAGTGCCACATGCGATCATTAGCGATAGAGATCCTAGATTCACGGGCGCTTTGGACTGAGTTGTTCAAGATCATGGAACGGATTTGAACTTCTACAAGTTTCCATCCCCAAACGGACGGCAAACCGGAGGTGAACGATTATCGAGTTTATCTTCTGACTACGCGAGTGCCAACCAACATGATTGGGCTAAACTCCTCGATGTTGCTCAATTCTCTTACAACATGCAACGGAGTGAAGCCACAAGGAAGAGTCCTTTTGAGTTGGTCACGGACGCCAACCATTGACTCAATGCCTTAGCCGCATCATACGGGCGGAGTAGCCCTACCGCTACAAGACGATGAAGGAATGGCACGAACAAGCGACTTGGCCCGGCTTCATGGACAAAGCGCTAAAAGATGAAGAAGTGGCGGATGAGAAGAGGAGACACGCCGAGTTCGAGGTCGGAGATCAAGTGATGGTGAAGCTCTTGCCTCAACAATTCAAATCGCTATGAAGGTGCACAAAGGCCGACACGGAGGTATGAGGCCCTTTCCTGATTGGACGTGTTGGAAAGGTTTCTTATCGGCTCAACCACCGCCTGTTGAAGATTCATCCGGTCTTCCACGTTAGCCAACCCAAGCCTTATCATAAGGACGAGGAAGACTCTGAACCAGGGTGTCCAAGCGGGCACCAACACCGGTGTTACTTCGCACGATCGAGAGGTCGATGAGATCTTATCTGATCGCACGATACCGAGACGAGGAGTGCCAAGCTATAAGGAGTACTTGATCAGTGGCGAATCGCCCGATAGCGAAGCAAGTTGGGAAGTCAAGACTTGTTGTGGCAATTTGCGGACAAGATCAAGAAGATCACGAGGATGGCACGACGAGGACGTCGAGCTTAGCGGGGGGGGAGGATGTCACGACCCGCCTATTCGTAGCGATCATTTTCAAGTATGCTCGGGATTCTAGATTATTCCACACTTCTCTTGGATAATCTAGAAGACTTTAGAACAAGGTGAGCTTAGTCGAGACTAAGTGCCGCACGGGAGACCTTGTAGAGACAAGTCCGTGACATTGAGCCAACTAAATTATTCATCTGATAATCAATACATCAAACTCTTTATACATAAATTGATAAAATAAGCTATGTATTAAATGGTATTACATGGGTAGGTTATAAGATATAATTAGACAATGTTTATTCGGTTTATGATGTAATGACATGTAAGTGACAAAGAGTTAGTGCATTCATTCATGTGCAGTAAGCTCAAGCACATACACACACACACACACCATAAATTAATACATACACAAACATAGAATTTCAATTTCATATAATTTATAATATTGTCGCTAATAAATGAGCCGGTCAGTATCTAGAGTGAGTACCTGTATATCAACTCCATGAGTTAGATGGTCGCGTCTAGGGTGGAAATGAGTCGAGCCGCTCGTGAAAAGCTCAGGATCGGAATCGGTAAAAACCTTGAACGAGCCGAGCCTAAACGAGCTCGAGCTCGGTGTTGCAGCTCGTTTATTAATCGAGCTCGAGCCCGAACTTTCGCGAGCCTAAACGAAATTATGTTATTTTAAGTATTAAACATATATACGGGCCGAGCTCAAGCTTATTAACGAGCTCAATAAAGATATATTACGAGCCGAGCTCGAGCTCAAGCCAAGCTTTAATTTTTCATAGCCAAATCGTATAAACGAGCCGAGCCCGAGCCTATATAACAAACCACGAGCCGAGCATGAGCTTAAAATTTAAGGCTCGAAATGAGTCGAACTCGAGCTCGAGCCTTTTAAAACTTAAACGAGCCGAGCTCGATCTCTAGCAGGCTCGGGCTCGGCTCAGCTCGTTTTCACTCCTACTAGCGTCCATGAAAGTATCCACTTACAGGGACATACCAGCTATTAGTTTACAGATTAAATTTCAATGTAAACCTTGATATTTAGTAGAGTATGAGGACCTCAAAACATTCAAAGCTTTTATGTCATAAACCATGTGCGAAAGATGTAAAAAACAAATTTGCATATAAAGGGGGTGTTTGGGCTCGGCTATTAAATCAAATCATTACGTTTTAATATTATGGATACGTCGTTTGAAGGCATTTGGGATTGGTCATCCAAACCGGTTATCTAATGATATGTGAGTTAAGTAAGCAATTTGGAATTGCATATTGAAACAACTAATTTCAAAGACAATAACCGCTTTTAATAAGCGGTCCCAAACAACATTTTTCATCTCCAACAACGTGACTATTAACATTGTGTGTTCGAAAGTTCTAGCTTTCTACCTAGTGAATTCAAACAACCTCGGGATTTATCATTTTGTAACAGTCTAGTATTGATCTTGATTAAAACACATATAAATCTCCATGGCGAGTATTTCAAATGAATGGTGAAAATATAAATAGGTGAAAATCGTAAGATCGTGTGATTACCTTTAGTACATCGTCATATATATTTACTAAAGTATATCGGCAATTCTTGTCATTGTGAATGTATTCCCACCGCTCGCTTTTCCTATAATGAAGGCCAAATATTTATTAAAACAAACTTGACTCAACATCGATACCCCATGTTGATGCTCGCTTGCTTTAATAAGCAATAATCAACTATCAACAACCTAATCAATTTTTTGTTATGAAAAGCTCTTCAAAATAGTATTTCATGTCGTATAAAAGCTCTTTAACAAAAAATAATTGTGAGTTTAGGTCATGAGACGAGATAAATAATTGCTTATTATCGAAAGAAAAGAAAAAGAAAATAAAACTTAGGTGCCTTATCATTAGGCAATTCTATAATGGTTACCAAATGAATATAGTTTATGCTAAACTTGTATGACAACTAAAATACTCCGTAAACAAAATATAAAATTTGCACGAAAGAATAAAACAGTCTAACAAGCAAGCCAGGTGGCAATAATACACCGACCAGGCACTGTCATCATCCAAATCGTCTCCTTTTCCCCCACTCCATTTTCCCGATCCATTTTTCTTCAATTCTCATTAATCAAATGCACTTCTAACAAACAAACACACACACAATGACGTCAGCAACTTCTGGTAACTCAATACCTGCACCTGGTAACACACTTCTTAACCCTAACTCTTTCATTTTATTACGGAGTATATAAAATTATTATGATTACGTAACTTTTTTTTATAAAATTATTGTTATTGTGTAGATGCGATTCAGGTATTGGTACAATCGCTTGCGGATGAATCGGCGATTGTTAAACATGCCTCTATGGCTTCTCTTAAATCACTCGCTCCCCTGTAAGTCTTTTTTATTTGTATAATTAGTTGAAATTGTGTCACAATATTCTTTAGCGCGTATTAATCTAATCTTCTTATTGTGTCTACTATTGCCGACGTGGCACTGGTTATTTAATAGATGATAGGAAGATGATTAGGCGGTCCGCCTAATCATCATACTATTAATTATTGTATGTTAAATGACGTGTGCCACATCAGCAATAGTAGACACAATAAGATGATTAGATTGATACACGCTAAAGAATTTCGTGATACATTTTCAAAATTCTTTAGCGTGCATCAATCTAATCATCTTATTGTGTCTACTATTGCTGACGTGGCACTGGTCATTTAATAGATGATAGGAAGATGATTAGGCGGTCCGCCTAATCATCATACCATTAATTATTGTATGTTAAATGACGTGTGCCACGTCATCAATAGGCGAAACAATAATATGATTAGATTGATACTCTGCGCTAAAGAATTAGTTGAAAATGTATCTGACTTGTCACAAAGTTCTTTAGCGTGCATCAATCTGATCTTCTTATTGTGTGTACAATTGCTGACGTGACACTGGTCATTTAATAGATGATAGGAAGATTAGGCGGTACGCCTAATGTTACTAGTAAATATTGTATGTTAAATGACATGTGCCACGTCAGCAATAGTACGCATTATAAGAAGATTAGATTGATGCGCGCTAAAGAATTTTTCGTTTTATATTTGTGTGTGTAGATTTGGTGAACTGAGATTGAATTTGTTGTTGTGGATAATGTAGGAATCCACTACTGGTGCTTGATTGTTGCTTGACGGTATCGAGAGGTGGTCGTCGGGTAATTTGAATTGTTGTTATTATGTTTATTATATTGTTTGGTTGACGATTTGTTTGTCGTTTTAGAAGTTGTGCATTGATAGGATTGGTTGTTAGAACTTACAACTGTTTATAGGTTTTTGCGTTATGAATTATTATAAGCGAGATAAGTAGTTTAATGAGTGTTTGGGATTGGCTTTTAGACGGTGTTTGGCATTGCCGTTAAGTGAGCACTTCTAAACTGGTTAAAAATAAGGAATACATGAAATAGTCTTTGGAAAATGAATACAAAGGACCAAATCTTTTCTTTTCATGAAAATTTCAATTTATTCTACCTAAGTGATCATAGAAACTGTAGTTTTAGAAAAATAGCATTCATCTAGCCTGTAGGGTGTGTTAGATGGTTAGTCGTCATTTATAATAAGTTTTAGGTTAGATATGATGGTAATAAGATAATTTTAGTTTTATCTCGAATAAGCACTTTAAAATAAGCATCTATCAATTCTCTCTCCCACAACCCTCAATATAAGTAGATAGGAAAAGCAGTTTGGATGATCTAAGTGGATAAGCTAAACTATTTATAGCTTAAACCAAACTATTTATTTAAAACAGCATATTCAAAGTAGTAATAAGGAGATGGATTACTGATAGTAATTTGGTGGCAAACTACTTTATTAACGAGTAATTGCATACATCATACCTAGAGTTACTAAAAGGTTAGTTGAACTTTGTTTTATGTTACTTGCAGCGTTTTGGGAATATTGGTGGTGTATTTCAAGTAATGTCGATTGCAATAGGTGCCCTGGAAGAAGCGGAAGTAGACAGTGTTTATATGGCTAAACTTGCCAAACTTGCTACTGCAGAGATCATTTCATCGAAGGTGATCATTGGTTGAATCTTTTCAGTATTATTTCTCTGATGCTTGTGGTAGAAAATTTAATAGTTCAATGCTCTTGAAGCATGTGTGGAGTGACTAGCATACCACATTCATAGACTACATAGCTTACAGGGTAGATATGCCTTTGCACAAACTTAACTGATCTACTATCTGGGTACAAGTTTTACAAGTTTAACATATAAATTCAGACCCATATGTTTCTGCAGCTGACAACACTTGTTTTAGCGCCCCCTGTGGGTTTGTGTCATCTTTTGCTTTTAGATGAAACAGAAAATTATCTTTATTGGCCTTGGTCTAGTTTTGATATGTTATGCTATTGGCTAGTGTTTGCTCTCAGAGAGTGCTGCATATGGATTTATCTTTTAATATGTCATGTAGGAAATAAAAGCTGATTGGCAAAGGGCTGCATCTTCTCTACTTGTTGCAATCGGTTCTCATTTACCAGACCTGGTAAGTTCATATGCTGTTGCAGCTCATTAAAAACTTTAAAACTGCGTCACATGCATTAGTGAAATTGAATTAAGCTTATAATATACTATTCACCTATAGCAATGAAACACATTTTTAGGGCAGAGCTGAGTTGGGGGCATGGCTTAGAATTTGTGAAATTGAATGCCTTTGTAAACCCATACTGGCTACTGCAACATGACCTGGTTCACTGGTTGTAATCCTTGAAACAAAACCACATGGAAAAACTTTCAAGCACTTGTTAGGGTTTCAATCAGCAAAACAAACACTGATTCATGTATGATGATAGTTTTGTTGTGTATAAACTGATTAAGAAAGCCAATTGTTTGAGTGCTTAAATTTTAATTACTAGCTGTCATGAGGTTACAATGCAAGCTTGTTATAATTTCAACAATAGCCATTGTTCCACTGTGGTTGATTTGATTAGTTTTCAGTGTGTATCACTGTGAATGTGACAACCTGTTGTACCTTATTTGCAATGGTGGCAGCTACATCCTGGTGGCAACTGTCTGGTTTTAATATATTGAGAATGCTTACAAATTTTCAGATTTTTGCTATAAGTTAGGGACTCCATTTTGATATGGCCTTCTGCAACTGGACTTTTGCTAGATAATGGCCTCCATATATTATTGCTTGAATCGGATTTAAGCTTTCTGCATTTTGATTTTGGTTTTAATTTACTGTTTTCGTACTGCATTTTAGGAATTGTTTTGGTTTTATAAGTACTTCTTGGAGCCACTAAAACGCACATTTGAGTCTGAAGTCTGCATTTTGGTCTCCTTAGTGGTCTGCCGTAGCGGCGTGAATTATCCATTATCTATATATATACATATATGTATGTATCTTTCTAGGCTGAACTCAGAGGATGGCAGCTAGGTTCCATCCTAGAACATGTGCACCTGAAAGCCAGACTAAAGGTTTGAATTAAACTTGCAGAGCAATATCAGAGCGATTAAGCTCAGTTTATTTAAATTAGGATATTACTGATTTGGGAACATTTCAAGTTGACAACCTAATTGTCCTTTTTATCCACCAAATTGTTGATGCTATATATTTTTGTCCACATGAATCCCATATTACGCTGTTAGTTATGGCCTATGGGGTATCTTAGACGTATGTCAAACACCTCCAACAATGGTCGCAGTGTGCTTTTGCTTAGTACACTTAGATAAGTGTAAATAGGGTTCAACTAGGTCAATAGCTGGAGAACATGGGTTTAACAATGATATTTGGTTGGAAGCCAAGAGCTAGTTAACTCCAAAACTTACACATTTTCCTACGGATCTGCCTTGCCTATTGTATGTAAGAAAGGGTTATGAATCCCTTGACAACGTACCCTAATCTAACCCCAAGGGGGGCAGTCTAGTGGTAAGGGTTTGGGAGTCCCAATAAGAGGTCTCAAGTTCAAATCCCGTTAGCTGCAAACTCTTTAGGCCATCCGCCCTAGGCATATAATCCACAACGGTGGAGGGCTTGTGATTTACCAGGCTCCATGGGTCTTGCAGGGTGGTCTATGGAGTCCGGGCTTACCTGACAGGTCACCAAAGGTGGTTCGGTGGGATTTTCCTCGTACCCAAAAAAGGGACCCTGATCTTTTGATCTTCATTATCTTCAATCAATGAATTGTCGATAAGAACATGGATGAGACTAAACAATATAACTCTAATCCACCTTAAAAGTACAAAACTAAGCACATGACTTTAAATGTCATCTCAGTATCAAATGAGTAAACTTGTAGATAACTTTGGAGCATTGCTATATGGTCATCCTCTTGGTATGCCAGATTTTGATACAGAACATATAAATTGACTATGGTTATTCTTTCATATTTTTTGCTGTTTCCACAATATATGCTTAAATGTGTGAGTCAATTCATTGCAGATGATGGAAGAAGTATATTTTTACTTGTCCGCACAGAATTCAGCTTTGCCAGCTATGGTCCAAATACTTGCGGACTTCGCCACTTCTGATGGTTAGTCCTCTGTCCATCTTTCAGCCGTTGTAGCGAGCCATCTTCTGAGTGATTGAAAATTGCATGATAAAACTGAATATCTTTTGGTGTTATGTAAATTTAATTGAAGCTCTGCAGTTTACGCCAAGAATTAAAGGTGTGCTTTCTCGAGTTCTTCCTATTCTGGGGAATGTCAGAGATCAGCATAGGCCAATATTTGCAAATGGTACGCTGAAAGAACCACATTATATAGGAATTGCTGTCTCAGACTGTTACTTATGTTACATTCTCATTTGAGATTTACTAGCCGGTACCACAAGCAACAAGGCGATAAGTATACTTATATGTGTTTGCTTACCCGTTTAGTGAATTCGTTTCACAACACTTGAATGTATATGTGTTAGTTGTAAGTGTTTGTTTGGGTTACCCGTAACTTTCCGTAGCTTTCCGCGACATCATTATTCCCGCATATAGAAATACCCTCTCAATCTCTTACGCAAACACTACCCCAAAAGTATATGATTTTGACGAATCAAGATTATATTGATTGAAATAAATGAAATAAAGGTTAAAGTTGTAAAATTTGAATTAAAATAAAATAAACCCATTAAAAATATAAAAACTAAAACTCATAAAAATATATCAAAATGGATGTTGAATTAAAGAGCATAAAATTTTAGAAAATATGGTGAAGTTAGATTATAAAAAAAATAAGTAGATAAAAGATATTTTAATTTAAAAATAAAGATGAATTTTAGTTGAGAAATGACACATGTCATTTTATAATTGGAGCTCTTTATCTTAATTTTTAGTGGTTAGTAGTTCGGTTTGGAGTTTGTTAGAAGTTAGGCTTGAGTTTGTTAAGAAGTGACACATGTCATCTCATGATTGTAGCTCCTTATCTTAATTTTTGGTTAGAAAAACACTTTCCATAATAAGCAAGTAAAAGTCTGAATTTTAAGCCTTCTAATTTTAGAAGGCCTAAATGCATTATAAAGTAGTATAGATATAGATATAGATATAGATATAAAACACTAATAGCTTCACTGCTTCAGTATCATGTTATTCTGTGTATGTTTATGATGATTTGGTATTTATCTTCTCTTTTTCAGCTTTCAAGTGTTGGTGTCAAGCGTGTTGGCAGTACAGTGTGGAGTTCCCTCTTTCGTCAATTCTTGATAGTGATGTCACGTGAGATATTAGTTTGCTTGTTGGTGGCTTGATGTTATGATGCATTTTGTTTTCCTTTCTTCCTGACACTAGTTTGCTCAAGTGCAGGTCATTTCTGAATTCAGCCTTTGAGCTTTTATTACAGAATTGGGCAACTTCACGAGATCTCAAGGTTTGGAATCATGCATAGTTATATGCTCTTACTTACATTAGTCTTGTTTGTGACTTTATCAGAAACTTGGGCCTGAAAACATGAATATGTGATTATTATTAAGTGGAATGGTTTCACATGCTCTGAAAGTTTTATTTTATTTATTTTTATATTATATTCTTTTGAAGCTAATATAATCTCTGCATCAGGTTAGGACATCTGCTGTTGAAGCATTGGGTCAATTGGTCGGTCTTGTTACAAGAACATTGTTAAAGGCCGCTTTACCAAAGTTCGTTCCAATTATATTGGAATTGTAAGTTACATGATCATTTGTTTTGTTTTTTTGTGTAGTATGTAATTGGACCATTTGTACATTTTGGTACACAGGACCATTTGTGTTTTTGGATGATGAAATTGGAATCTTGAGGATTAATTCGCTTCTTTTCTCTGTTATGCAGATATAGAAGAGATCAAGATATTGCCTTTTGGCTACATGTAGTCTTCACAGTCTACTGAATGCCTCTTTACTCCCTGAAAACGGTCCCCCTTTACTTGATTTTGAGGTTAAGCACTAACTTTTTGTGTTTGCCTTAGTGATGGTTGAGATATTGCTGAACGGCTAATTGTTCAATGATGATCCTTCTATGTTGATTTTCAGGATCTCACAGTTGTTTTGTCAACACTTCTTCCGGTTATTTGTAGTTATACCGACAGCAAAGAGCGTAAAGATTTCCCAATTGGCCTCAAGGTGCTGTTTTATCATTAACTGTACAAATTCAATATCGAGAATGTTTTGTTTGACGATTGTAAAGTAATCTACTAAAAATGTATAGTTTGGAAGTTGCATTGAGAGGTTTGTACTGTATGACGACCTCGAAGGCATGGTTAAATTGCTCAAAAATATTTTTATGTTATTGTTACACCAATCTTGTTATGAATATTTATCGAGCAGGCATGTAATGTGATAAGATTGATCGACTAGTAGTCTAAATTCTAAATGCGGTTTATTAAGGTGACCAACTAGTAGCTAAACTGTCTCAGGTTTAATGAATGCTTGGTCTCATCTTTTTTATACCATCTTGACTGAATTTGTTGCAGACATATAATGAAGTTCAGCATTGCTTTCTTACTGTTGGGTTGGTGTATCCGAATGAATTATTTACCTTTCTACTAACTGTGAGTCCCATAATATCTTCTTGATATCATCAAAAGCGAGACGCAAACTGTTTATTGATAAATTGAAATGTGTCTTCCTTTACAGAAATTCAAGCTGAAAGAAGATCGAATCACTTTTGGTGCTCTCTGTGTCCTCAAGCATTTGGTGCCTAGGTTCCCTCCCGTTCTCTCTCCTTATCTTTCTTTTCTTCATGAATTAAATTTGCGAATGGTGCTAGAAGTATACATGACTGTAAATTAGTTACACTGCAATAAATGTAACAGTAACATGAATTGAAAATGTAAAAAGTAATAAGTGGCATCTGATAATTATTCTTTATCTCGTTTTTTCTCCAATTATTGGATGTTTCTTACTAGGTTATCTGAAGCTTGGCATAACAAAAGACCAATACTTATAGAATCCGTTACATTATTATTAGAGGAGCAAAATTTGGGGGTTTGTAAAGCACTTGCAGAGGTATGTTTATATTCAGTTATACGGGGTTTGTAGTTTACACGGGGTTTGTAGTTTAAACCATAACGTTACTTGTTCATCTTCCAGCTTATAGTTGTGATGGCTTCCCACTGTTACTTGGTTGGTCCTTCTGGGGAGCTATTTGTTGAATATCTTGTAAGACATTGCGCCATGTCAGATCAAGAAATAGACGACCTTGTGACCTCGAAGGATTTATTCAATCCTACCAGCCTATATTATTCATTTCAGCAAAAGAGATCAGAGGTTTGTATCTTGTCTATTGAAAATTACTACTTGGTTTTATAAATTCTATTTTGAGTATAAAAGCCCACTAAGTAGTACCTTATGTACCATCGCAGGTTAAAATAGGATCCGATCGTCCCACGGAATTAAGGGCAATATGTGAAAAAGGTCTCCTTTTAATAACTATAACTATTCCTGAAATGGAGGTAAAGTAATTTGAACCCTTGTTGGTCTTTATTTTCTGGTTAAAGGAGTTATATGATTATCTAGATTTCTAGATAATTATTAGTTTAAGTTGACAGTACATTTGATGTGAAATTGCAGCATGTGCTTTGGCCTTTCATGTTGAAGATGATCATACCTCGTTTATACACCGGTGCAGTTGCCACGGTAACTTTGAATCTATTTATATATATGATAAGTAAATGTTTAAGGTTTATATTTAGTATTTGCTCCACTTTAATGATGCACATGAATAATTGTGATATTCTTGAATAACCAAGCCCTTTTACAGGTTTGCAGATGTATATCTGATATGTGCAGGCATAGATCAGTTCATAATGATAAGATGATGCGTGAATGTAGAACCCGTGTTGATATCCCACGCCCTGAGGTACCTCATGATTACTAGATACATGCATGCCTGTAATATTCAAATGAAAATGAATAATTTAATCGCACATGTAGGAGCTTTTTGCACGTCTAGTTGTGCTTCTTCACAATCCGCTTGCAAGGGAACAGCTTGCTACTCAAATATTAACAGTAAGTCTTTCTGTTAATAATTGCATGTAACAGCCATATATGTTACAAATCAACATATACTTCGTATTTTTACTTGCAGGTGCTGTGTTACTTGGCGTCTCTATTTCCAAAAAACATAAACATGTTCTGGCAAGATGAGGTACCGAGTTATGTAGTCAATAGGAAACTTTTCAGAAGTAGCCAAAACTATATATTGGTTTTTACAAAATATCCAAAGTGTTTGTGTTTATACCAAAATAGCCATCACTTCTGCTAATTTTTGGGAACACCTCTTTATTCAGAATAAGCTTTTAGAATATTTTTTCTGAATCTTCCATTTTTTGTTGCAAAATTTGACTTTTTACGGAGTTATTAGCTATTTTGGTATAAACACAAAATTTTGCACATGTTCATACTTTTCCCACTTTTCTTTATTTTAATAATGTAGTTCTTTACCTATGGGTGGCCTATGGATCTGACTTATTTAGAACTCACTGGGTTTAACATGTTTGTTGTGTTCTAGATCGAATAGCATTCGTATATGTTTAAGGTTGATTAAATTATACTTTGACCTAACCCTAACTCATATATTGTTTTGGTAAGCTCTAGATTCCAAAAATGAAAGCATATGTCAGCGACACAGAAGACCTTAAAGAAGACCTTTGTTATCAAGAGACATGGGATGATATGATAATCAGTGTACGTTGTATAAATTCCTTACCATAATCTGTACGCAATATAACATGAACTGCAATATAACATGAACGTCCAGAGTTTTCTCGTGTTAATTGATTTAGAAAATTAAATCATCGTTTTTCTGTTACAGTTTCTGGCTGAAACATTGGATGTAGTCCAAGACACGGATTGGGTAATTTCTTTAGGAAATGCGTTTGCAAAACAGTATGAACTTTATACTTCGGATGACGAGCATTCTGCCCTACTTCACCGGTATATTTGCTGATATGATTTTGTAACTTTTAATTTCATTGGATTACTATATTACAACAACAACAACAACAAACCCAATCCCGCCGAGGCAGGGTATGGGGGAGGTAGAATGTAGACAGATCCTACCCCTACCCCTACCCCAAGGATAAACCCGGGAGTAAGGAGACTGCTTCCAAAGATTGGATTACTATATTGTGTATCTTTATTTTGTCGTAAGTGGCTTATTGATATGTTTATCTTTTATAGATGTCTTGGTATACTTCTTCAAAAAGTCGATAATAGGACTTATGTCCGTGATAAGATTGACTGGATGTACAAACAAGCAAATATTACCATTCCTGAAAACCGGCTTGGTTTGGCAAAAGCAATGGGATTGGTATGCATAACGAGTTAATATTTTAAATACGTATAATGCGAGTAAATGAAGACAAAATATATGTATATGTTTGTAAGTGGTTGATACCAATTCCTTGCAGGTTGCAGCTTCACACTTGGATACTGTCTTGGATAAACTTAAAGAAATTCTTGATGATGTCGGGGAAAGTATTTTCCAGAGGTATTTGCTAACTGGATGACCAGTTTCATGATTAAAAAGTACTACAGTTGTATATCTTTAATTATTTCTGTATATTGCATTCTACTTAAAGTGAAGTAAACCCTTCAATTATTTATAGTCCTAATATTGCTTTTCCACAAGGTTTTATTGATGTATTAACTAAATAAGATACAATCATATATGTTACTCTTATTGTTGTAAAAACTTACCATAAAGTCATAAGCTATTATGTGCTTTTGGCTGTTTAGTTTCACATAATTTTATAGTTTTTAACAATGCGAGACTGTTTGCATTGCAGAATTATATCATTTTTCTCAGATAAAAGCAAGATAAAAGATTCTGATGATATTCATGCCGCATTGGCTCTGATGTATGGATATGCTGCAAGATATGCTCCATCGACTGTAATTGAAGCCAGAATAGATGCACTTGTGGTAAAGATCTCATTAAATTAGAGGTCTTGGGATTTATCTCCATTGTTTAATGTCATTGATTTTTAGCTGCTTTTTTTCAGGGCACTAATATGCTGTCTCATCTTTTAAATGTACGGCGCCCTAGTGCAAAGCAAGCTGTTATAACTGCCATTGACTTACTAGGTTGGTCAAAATCTTACATGTTCTTTAAGTTTCTTGAGTGTGACCTGAATGATTCAAATCATTCAAATAGTTTCTTCATAAGCTGCTTTATTCAGTGTGAGAAATTTATATACTCATTTTTCGCATCAAAGATGATAAACACTACATGATACAGGCCGTGCTGTCATTAATGCTGCTGAAAGTGGAATATCATTCCCGTTGAAAAAAAGAGACCAGTTGCTTGACTACATATTAACTCTGATGTGTCGACATGATGAAGAAGCTTTTTCTGATTTAAGTGTTGAGCTCCTGCGCACTCAGGTTTTTAACGCTCTGTATATATTTAACATATAATTATTTTCAAATTATCATCAAGGCAATTTGTTACATGTTTATTCATTTGTCTCTTGCATGTATTTTAGGCCCTTGCTTTAAGTGCTTGCACCACTTTGGTATCCGTGGATCCAAAGTTGACAAATGATATGAGGAACATTGTCATGAAGGTGCCAAGTTTGATTTTCTATAGTTTTTTTTTTTTTCAGTTTCTTCTAAATTTTCCCTTTTTAATTTTAAGTTTTTGTTTGATTTAACAGGCTACCTTAGGTTTCTTTGCTTTGCCTAATGATCCTGCTGGTGCTGTGAATCCTCTTATTGACAACCTTATTACTCTTTTGTGTGCAATTCTTCTCACGAGGTATTTTTTGTCTTCTAGATGAGCAGCATATTACGAACTTAAATTGTGTGTACCATATTTACATATTATATATAAATTTGTATATTATTTAGTGGGGAGGATGGAAGAAGTCGTGCAGAGCAGCTCTTGCATATCTTGAAACAGATAGATCAGTATGTTTCCTCACCTCTGGACTATCAGAGGAAAAGAGGATGTCTTGCAGCTTATGAAATGCTGCTGAAGTTTAGGACACTTTGTGTCACTGGTTACTGTGCTCTTGGTTGCCAAGGAAGTTGCAAGCACATCATAAATTGATCGCACCTCACGCTTCAATGTTGCAAATTTGCCACGTGAGTTTAGCTCCAAACAATAATTTTCATAAATATTTTCCAATATTTGTCTAACTCATTTATGCATATGCTTGTATGGCCAGCTGCATTTCTTTTGCCGACTCGAGACGCCTTATGTCTGGGAGATAGAGTCATAACGTACCTTCCACGTTGTGCAGATTCGAATTCTGAAGTTAGAAAAATTTCTGCACAGGTCAGTATTTGAGATGAGTTGTACGGTTTGGCTGATGTAATTTAATGTTGTTTTTTTAGCATGTGATGACAGTTGGTTGAGTCTGCTCTTTTACCTTCCTTTTACTTTTTGCAGATTTTAGACCAGCTTTTTGATATATCTCTGTCTCTTCCGAGGCCTGTAGCTTCTAATTATACAACACCTATTGAATCATCCTACGCTGCTTTGTCATCGCTTGAGGACGTTATAGCTATATTGAGAAGAGTAAGTTAGTATACTGTTTTTCTTGAAGGGCAAATATTCTTAAATACCAAACAAAATCTCACAATTGTTCAACATTTTGTCACTCAAAACTTTTTTTAACCTCATGTTTTTTTATTTATTTTAGTGTAGCGAGTTTTATGATAAATTAGCTGACATGGTCTGACGTGTTTGCACTTTTTCTAAAATAGCTGAGGGGACACCACGTCTTAAATTTTATACATTTGGGATGCCACTTGAGCTAATTTACACAATGGGCGTGTCACGTGACGCGAACATATATGTAACTAGTAATATAGGTTGTACGTCAAATTTCGAAAAAATTATATAATTTTGGAACAGAATTAGAACCTCAGTGGTTAAACCTCTTAAAAAAATGTTGAGTGATAGGTGGAACAATGGCGAATCTTGATTACTTTTAGTGACGTTTGCCCATCTTTAAACCACTCCCTCCATATAAATCTTTATTTTGTTTTTCTTTTGATGATTAGGACACAACTATTGATCCTTCAGAAGTATACAACCGTATCATTTCATCTGTTTGTATATTGTTGACAAAAGATGAGGTAAGACTACACATACACTGATACACACATAAGTGAATACATACACATAAGAAATGTATGTGTGTGTGTGTGTTATTATCTAAGTTTTAGTTGTAATATTATAGTGTTCATTGTTGTTCACTTTTGTTTTTGGTAATCTGATGCAGCTGGTTGGTACACTTACTGGTTGCTCTGTAGCTATATGTGATAAGGTTAAGCCATCAGCAGAAGGAGGTATACAAGCAGTCACCGAGTTTGTTACTAAAAAGGAAACGAGCTGAACGATACTGATATAGCCAGGTAAAATCCATGTTATTAATGTGAAGTCTTGGTTAAAGCTTTTCTTTTGTATAGTGTAATTACAAGGCAAATTTTGTGCTTTTCTACAGAACGGCCCAGTCTTTGCTATCTGCTGCAGTTCATGTGTCTGATAAATATTTTCGCCATGAGTCACTTGTTGCTGTATCCGATCTTATGCAAAACTTGTACATCGTTTTAAATTTGGGACTTGGGGTGGGACGGGGTTGGGTTTGGGTCTGCTTTGCAAGTGTTTGATTAATTAAAGCTAGACAATCATCAGAAATAAGGTGGGATTGTACAACTTGGCAACTCAAAATTTCATTTATTTGCTAAATTTTGATTATTTTAAGAAATTAGTGGATGTAGTGACCAAACATGACATCTCTTAAAAGCAATGCGTTTATGAATTGCAAGTTAGTCTTCCAATTTAGGTTTATAGAAGGGGTAAAAAAGTAATCTCTTTTTTTCCTTGGATAATCAATTTTGTTGCAGCTGGTATGAAACTAATTAATTTCAACCCTAAATAGTGAGATAATCATAATTTAAAAGTGGAATCTGTTCATCCAAACATTTAAGCCTGATAATGGCAACTTTAAGTCACAATGTTCAGACAATCAGTTCCAAAACGCATATCCAAACACCCTCTTAGATATCTTGTATCTGTGTGATGTTTGTTCTTGTTTTCTTTGACTTTTCATAGCTCTCTTATCTTGCTGAACATACCAGCCCAAAAGTTGTCTTTAATGAAGTATTGACTGCTGCAGCAAGGGATATAGTCACCAAGGATATACTTCGAATGCCAGGTGGCTGGCCAATGCAGGATGCATTTTATGTGAGTCTCATTTAATGTTTTGCTAAGTGCATATACTTGCAACTTTTGAGGTTGTCATGCTTCTTAGACTTTTTGATGCTTCTTAGACTCCTTGATGATTTGATGAGTTGAAATTGAAGACCCATATATACTTCTTTTCTAGCGTATATCTTCCCTTAATATCGATTTACAAACAAATTACTATTCATTCCAAGTTTTTCACTTTTAACGTTGTACCTTTACACCCTTTTAATTTTCAACTGTTTATTTATATTATTAAACTTACTAAAACAAGATTTCAAATCTATATCTAATTTTTACAATTTACGTTTTTGTCGTACACAATTGTTTTAATCCCATCGCAACGCGCGGGCAGTTAAAACCTTGTTTTGCTCATTGTGTTTATAGGTTTTTCTCAACACAATGAACTTTCATCTTTGTTTCTGGAGCACTTGATATCTGCTTTGAGCCACACTTCTGTAAATAAAGGTGACACAGGAAAAGCAGACCTTTCTGGTGATTCTGTTGGGGCCCGCAGTGAAAATGAGACCCTGCATGCTGCTATTGTTGCTCTGACTGCATTCTTCAGGTCTTTTTCTTGATGCATTAGTTGAATTCCTATATTCTTAAGTGTGACCTTCGTTTGAAATTTACATGTATTGCAGAGGAGGTGGTAAGATTGGGAAGAAAGCAGTTGAACAAAATTATGCATCTGTTACTGCCATACTTACTCTTCATTTAGGAAGCTGTCACATACAATCTAGTTCAGGGCAGCACGAGCAACTACGGTAATTTCTATGTGTTGATTGCATTTTAACTTTTATACTCGGAAGAGAAACTGTTGAGTTTATATTCAGATTGATTTAGGTCTTGTTTAAAATGCAGTACACTTCTCATAGCGTTTCAGGCATTTTGTGAATGTGTTGGTGATCTTGAAATGGGAAAGGTATTACTTTTAGATATGTGAAGGATAACTGCACCATTTTTTTATAAATTTAATTATATACTTTCTTGCTGTCCAGATTTTGGCTAGAGATGGAGAGCACAATGTTAATGAAAAGTGGATCAGTCTAATTGGTGACTTAGCTGGCTGTATTTCCATAAAAAGACCTAAAGAGGTAAACTTATGGTATTAGTTTTCTTTGCTGCTTCTTTTTACATTTTTTATACAAGATTCAGTGGTACGGTTGCCAATGCTTGGAGCCTATTCCTTGTTAGTATATATAATCACATGTGTACGTATGTATATTTATTTGTGTGTTAATGTATGTATACTTGTATTTTGTTGTCTCTGCATCCTTATTTGGATAGCTGTGTGGTTGTAGATATGTTAAAGCCCCATAGTAATTCAGAAATTATCTACTGCTATTATTACCATTCAGGTCACATGTAGGCTGATCACCATCCATGCCAGATTTAAACCTGTAATTAAAAAAAAAAAAAAAAACAAAAAGAACCACTTAGCAGTTTCTTATTCATTGTATTATGAATTCTGTTGTATACTGTTCATTTTCTGGATGGGTTTGTAATTTATCTTTTCCTGTCGTAATATTCAGGTTTTAGCAATTCCAGTTATTTTAAGTCGTTACTTGAACCAACCTGTGAGATTTCATAGAGAAGCTGCAGCAGCAGCATTATCGGAGTTTGTTCGTCACAGGCAAGTCTGGAATACTTTCTTTCCAAAATAGTTTACCTTTTTATTTTATTTTCACTAATCTTTTCAAATGCAGTAGTGAAGGCCCTGATACGGTATTGGAGGAGATAGTTGACGCTTGTGTCGACACGTATCAGATGATTCTCCTATGGTCAGGCGTCTTTGTCTCACGAGGACTCGTACAGGTCTTATAACTTCCAGTTATACATGTTTGACATTTATTAATAGAAACTGCAACATTAGATGGACCCACAATCAAGTCTTGCTGAAATCTTTTTCCTTTTTCATTATTTTACTTGTATAAGCTAATATTATTGTTCTACCATCTATGACATTCTGAGTGTGGTTCTAATACCATGAATCTGTCTTCTTGAGGTCTTATTTGTTTAACGTGTTTTTGCAGATACCATCTAAGCATATTAACGCACACACAAAAGTAATTCTTGGTGTAATATTGGCCCGGCTCGATGATACAGATGATTCAGTTCAATTGACTGCAGTGTTATGCTTGCTTTCGGTATATTCCAAATAGTCTTTGTTTATATATTGATCAACTATATGTTGTAGTTTTGCGTGAACTCATATTCAACTGTGACAGATCCTTGAGTCATCACCTAATGGTGTGGAGCATGTTCTACTCAACTTGTCCGTACGGATTCGCAATCTTCAGGTTAATACTTAACTGAGAGCAACATCTGGCATATAAAGATGTATAAAATAAAGTTAAAATAATTTAGATTATGTTTGGTCATAAAAGATTCGAAAGGCTCTGTCCAAGTTGTAGAAAGTTAGTTTATACTTCGAGATGCCTAATTTTATGATTAGTTTCGATTACTCTCATTATATTAAGATCACGTTTGCTTTTTTCTTTAGATGGTCATCGTCTCACCAAACTTTTTTTGAACCAACTCACCAATATTTATTTGGTCTATGAACAGGGCTCTATGGACCCAAAGATGAGAGCTAATGCATTTGCAGCATTTGGAGCACTTAGTCACTACGGTTCTGGGGCACTACGTGACTCATTTCTTGAGCAGGTTTTTACCTATAACGGGCTATCTGTAAATGAACTTTTAAACTTTCTATGGATCCCGTATAAAGTCATTTGAGATGTGAATGGTCTTATTATTGGAAACGACCATGGTTGTGTTTATATTTTATGTGATTATAGTCTTCATGTAACATACTCATTTCAGGTACATGCTGTCTTGCCACGCTTGGTTCTTCATCTTCTTGACGAGGAATATTCTGTGCGACAAGCATGCCGGGTAAATACCGTTAGTGGAGGTGGCAGTTTTGGACCATTTAATTATGAATGGGTCGGTTTTAGGTTGTATTGTAGGTGGCAGTTTTGGACCATTTAATTATGAATGGGTCGGTTTTAGGTTGTATTGTATCTGAAGGAGGTCAAATAAGAAAAACGTTTGGCTAAAAGGAGAATTGTTCAAAGTCGCAATCTTTTTATTCCAATTTTGAGATTGTAATCGCCTTAAAATAGGATTTGTAGTCATAATTATATAATTAACGTAGGAATTAGTTATAATCTCTAATGATGGGGAAAGAAACCCTGCCACTTCCGAATGTAATAAGAGTTGGCCCTTTCTACGCAAACGTACTTTGACCTGCTATCCGACCTGCCCATCTTGCCACCTCTAATCCTCAAGGGATCTCATCTCTTGGCTATTCGATGTTTATTTTCCCCGCTGATAATTATTTTTGGTTATTAACCAGAATACTATCAAACAAGTGGTCCCCCTCATGGAAATAGAGGATTTGACCTCCCTCCTTAACACACATCGTTTCATATCTGATCACAGGTATATATTGGTAAATACAGTAAAATAACCTATTCTTCTATATTTCATGTTTTTAAAGCTACTACTATGCAACTAATGTACCACTTTTACCTGTTTTAGGAGTGACTATGAAGATTTTCTTAGAGACCTGGCAAGGCAATTCATTCAGCATCTGGCCTCCAGAGTTGATACTTACATGGCATCAATAATACAGGTATGAATTTATAGTTAAAAGGAATATTGAAAATAGACATTAATCATCTATCTACTAAAGCTGACTTATCTTCACGTTTGTGTAGGCTTTTGATGCTCCTTGGCCTGCTATCCAGGCAAATGCCATTTACTTATCCAGCAGCATGCTTGCTTTGACAGATGATCAACACATTTCTGCAGCTTATTATTATCAGGTGATCTCATTTTTCTTTCTTCTTATTATAGTTTTAGACTTTTCGGAAAGTGTAAATTTATTATTATTATTTTTTTTTAATGAACAGAAGCATAAATTGGTTGTATTGTTAATCTATTTACGTTACCAAATTAGGGTTTTGTATAGCCACTTTAAAGAGGCGGGGAACTGGGAGTCGGACAAAATATGGACTTTGTAGAAGCAAAAACTGATATTTTGCTACCGGAGTTACTTTTTCAGAATCGACATGGGTGAATATTTCCATTTTTGTGGCAAATGATAAAGTGTGTTGTTTTTTTTTTATCTTTAGGTATTCGGATTGTTGGTAAGTAAAGGAAGCCGGTCTACAGACGCAGTTGTGAGAGCTACTAGTTCTTCAGCCTTAGGCATGCTACTTAAGTCAACCAATCTGCTTTCATGGAGAGGTGATCGGCTTGACCGTACTGACTCGGGAAGGAGCAGTGTCGATTCAGAATCTAGTAATAGGAGGTAGCATAATTGTGTAAAGTTTGATGAGGATGGAAATGATTTAAACCCAATGAAGTAATGGTGGAAGTATCGTGCAATGTTGAGACTGGTTCTTGATCTTTGTATCTGCAAAGTGTTTTGGCTATGTAAAGTTCCTCTGAATATTGTAAAGCCTAGTTTTGATATGTGCATAGTTATACTCTGAGAAAATAGAAAGTTTGCTTAAATTTTTTTGTATAGTTTTGTGTCGAGATTTGTGCTGTAAGTTTGTAAATTCTATGTTGCATTTAACCATCAAGATTTCCATGGTGCTTAGTGTACTTTGGAGTTGAGTGTAAGGGTTATTGTTGATTAATAGATTTATATTTTTTGTTATCAACCATCCTGAAAGTTTGTTATTTTATTAAGAGATACCAGATGACTAAAATCGAGGTGACGGTGAGTTCTGGTAGGTGGGTTGGGTCGGGTTGAGTAGTTGGATAGAAAGGGTTCAAGATGAAACGGATCATGCACGAATATTGGTCCGTTAAACTCAAAAGATGCTGAGTTCCAAGTGCCTATTCCTGAAGAGGTGGTTGAGGCAAAATGTGTGGCTCAAGGTATGAGTTTTCCTTACCGAGACAAATCTTGCCTAATTCATTTTCTTTAACCGATTAAGTAATGATTCAAAAGATCTTACACATTTAAATTATTTTTGACCTGCTTAGTAAATGACATAACTCGTCGACTCGGTACCCTTCTAAGAGAAAATGATGTCAATACCGCTTCTCAAAATGTTTCTCTTGCTTTTCTTATTTTTTTTTAATTTTTTGTTTTTAGTAAAACTAATGGTGACTGCAAGTGGCGGCATGATAAATATAGTTATATGTGTTTTAACCCGTTTAGTGAATTTGTTTCACAACACTGAATGTATATGTTAGTTATGAAGTGTTTGTTTGGGTTCTAACTTTCCGTAGCTTTTCATGACATCATTATTCCCGTATATGAAATACACTCATGATCTCTTACGCCACAAACACTACCCAAACGTATATGATTTTGACGAATCAAGATTATATTGATTGAAATAAATGAAATAAAGGTTAAAGTTGTAAAATTTGAATTAAAATAAAATGAACCCATTAAAATATAAAACTAAAACTCATAAAAATATATCAAAATGGATATTGAATTAAAGAAGATAAAGTTTTAGAAAATATGGTGAAATTAGATTATAAGAAAAAATAAGTAGATAAAAGATATTTTAATTTAAAAATAAAGATGAATTTTAGTTGAAAATAACACATGTCATTTTATAATTAGGCTTCTTTATCTTAATTTTTTAGTGGTTAGGAGTTGGGTTTGGAGTTTGTTAGAAGTTGAGCTTGGAGCTTTAAGTCGACACGTCATCTCACGACGCCCTTATCTTAATTTTGGTTAGAAAACTCTTTCCATAATAAGAAAAAAAATCGAATTTTAAGCCTTCTAATTTTAGCCTAAACGCATTATAAAGTAGTATAGATACAAATACCCCTTACATGTTTTTTAAGTTTTTTAATTTTTTTATTTTTTGTCTTTTAGTGATGCAATACACCGTATAATACTCCTATCTCGTCCTTTACTTACTTACATGTTTTTCTTGATTTTTGTTATGTATTTTTGTCTTATCAAAGTTTATAAGTGTGGAGGGTGTGGTTTTGGATTTTTCCTTTGCCACATTCGTTGCACGTCATCAATTAACACTTCCATTCTTATTTCTCCCAACTTTCCTTTAACCTTTGCAGCACCTTCTTTCTCTTCTACTAAATTTTTTTCTCATTTTTTATTATTTAAAAATACCTCAAAACACACAAGTCGGGTTGGTCGGGTTCGGGTCAAACGGGTCGGGTCCAAGTCGGTCAAGGCTAAAATTATATATCGCATTCTGACCCTATTTGAGGTCGGGTTAGTCGGGTTCGGGTCAAATCGGGTCGGGTCAAGTCGGGTCGGGTCTAGTCGGGTTCCGGTCTGTACCATTTACCAAATCACAAAATTTCGAAGATTGATAAAAAATTATTAGAGAGTGAAGTTCAATCAGCAATAGAAGTTGCAAAAGAACAGAAACACAATTATGCAATGACGCGCCGAAAAGAAAGAAAAAAAATATGCTCAAAATATCTGATTCGTCAAATGTGATAACAAAATGATATGATATATTAGTGATTGCTCTATTCTGTTTCTTGATTATTTTCTTTTTGGACCAGACAAAAGAATGGCCCTTGAAACTTTGTACATTTTTTAAACTCGTTATACTAAAAAAAAGTTATAATCATCTCAAAAGGCTGCAAAATGTATGCCTGTATAATAGGATGTTTGGAATTTTAATAAATGGACTATATGCCTACTATACATAAGATATGAAAGTTTGAAGTTGGGCGCGCAAAAAAAAAAAAAAAAATTTAACTCGGGTTAGTCGGGTTGACCCGAACCCGACTAACTAAAGTATTTTAAACCCGATACCCGACCCTAGTTCATAGTCGGGTTAATCGGGTTGACCCGATTGACCCGAGTTAGATATTGGACCCGATTAACCCGACCCGATTATCCTTATTCGGGTTCGGGTCGGGTCGGGATTAATGACACCCCTACTCACACATAATACACACAAATAAATATTATATTATTTTCTCTTTCTTAGTACTTGTGCTTTTATTTGCGAGTAAAGTGCATAAGAAAAAAATATGACATTTCCTTCAAGTGGGGGTGTCCTGTTAGGGAAAACCTCTTTCCAGTGAGATTCCCCGCTACATACGCTATACCCTAACATTACCCTCTCAAATAATACATTTCAACCGTACATTTTTTTTTTTTTTTTTTTTTTTTCATATTATTGTCTTTAACAGTTATACATCGTATATAAATATTAATATAGAATTTCAAAAAATCATATTTTACAAATGCTAAAAGTTAATTGATTATAAATTCACGATTTAACTCAAGTAATAGGTGTGATTGTACTAACGGGTTTGTAAAAGTTAACGGACAACTTGGGTAAAAGACGTGGGGTTCGAAAATACTAGCTGCATCATTTGTTATTTTTAGTTTCGAAATATGACGAATGCATTACCGTTTTAACACGGAACAAGTAATATTATGCTATTACATATTTTCTCTCAACATTACATGTAAATATGTGTAACGTTTTTAAAAAATGACAAAACAAAACATAATGAGATTTTGTGAAGGCTTAGAATTATAGACGTATTATTGATAGCTGCAATTATGAATGTTGCAAAGTGGAGAAAATCTCACTTTGTTGTCATTAAGTTTTGCCAGGCCAATCAACAAAGTCTTTTTATATAAAACCACCATAACATTCATAATTGCAAACATAAAACCACCATAACCAAAACCATAAACCAAATCCAGCAACAAAACCATAAACCGAAACCAAAACCATAAAACTCACTGGCCGTTTAAAACTCGGTTTTAGAGAAAATATGTAAAGGTGTGTGTGTTTTAGAGAGAGTATGTGTCTGACATCTAGGTACTTGTTTAAATTCACATTATTGTTTCAATTTTTTATAAATCTCTTTATTTTATTAATTCAATATTTTTTTCAGAAGTTTCTTCATATCTAGTGGTTGACAACGTATCAAGACACGTTTCTCTCTGTGTGGACCGAATATCTCAATTATGGTTAATAACCACATATAGAGTTGAGAGTCAACACATGCTGAAAAAAACCATACACTCCAATTTAGATACGGTGTTGAGTTCGATTGATAAAAGCACCAGTTCGCTCGAAAATGTCATAAGAAAGTTTCAATAAAAGCATAAACGAGAGTGTTAATACAAATATCGTCTAAAACGTTATTTATATTTTACGATATTTGCTATATTTTGTTGTCAACAATAATAATTTCATTCTAACAAAAGTATAAATCTTGTCAAGACTTTTATATATAGCTACAAGTTTTTATTAAACACAAATTGTTTTCAACATTTGTTCACAAGATGGTAGTTTGTCATTTTAAGAAAAATGCCACTAGTAGATGTTAAATAAAATGTCACATTACATTTTTAGTTTCACAAGTAAATTAGTTTTTACAATAAACAAAAATATACCTTATAATAAAACATGTGATCAAACATTGTTTTTCACTCATCTAATTAAATTCATTTACTTTGCTAACATGTACATTACAATGTTTATTTACATAAACATATAAAACTAAAAATGAAAATGCATATTACATCATGTCTTGCATCATCTTAGAAATCCTTAGAAGATTTCTTGGATATTTTGTTTAGATTGCCACTCAACATATCAAATGTAATCTTAGTAAGATATGTTAAAATCTTGGTAACATTTGTGCAGATTTTCTGTCAGGGATGACCGAACCAAAAACATACACAGACGAAACCCTCTTTTTGGTTCCTTCCTATCTGTGGTTTGCTGATCACTTTCCCTATAAATAGCAAGCCACACCAAGTTGTTTTCTCATCACTTACAAGCATAAAACTCATACATTCTCTCATTCACTTTCATTTAACTCATTATCATTTCATTTTAGTGATCCTCTTTTTGTAGCAAAGAAGATCAAGGCATTCCAAGCTTCAACGAATTGTTGCAAGTCTTGTTTTTTGCAGTTGTGTTAATTGTTGTTATTTATACATCAATGTTTGTACCAAACCATCACAAACCTCTGATAATGATCGGTTAGTATTTTAGTCCTTAAAATACATAGTGTGTTGGGAGTGGTTGTGCCCTTGTAAAAGAACTCGACATCTAGCTTTGTGTCGGAAATATTGTGTAAGCGACATGTAAAGATTTTCTCAGCCAGTTAAAGGAGCTTGTTGATTAGTGAAGATAACTCTCGAGTTGGAGACTCGGGGACTGGAGTAGGGCAAGGAAAAAGAGTCCTTGTAGACCGAATCACTACAAACAACCGTGTTGTGGTTTGATCGTTTCTTTCTTTACTTGCATATTATTTATTTTTTATTATCTATATTGATTGAATTCACGCAAAGTTAATCAAAGCAAATCAAATTTAAAAACGGTAAAACTATTCAACCCCCCTTCTAGTTTTCCAGAATTGGTACCAGAGCTTTGTTGCTCAAGATTTTTCTAAAATATATTGTATTTTATAAACTTGAAACGATCCATGGATTCTGAAAACTTTAAAGAAGGGCAATCTATGCAAAGACCATCACTTTTTGAACCTAATGGATTTATCTATTGGAAAAATTGCTTTGAAACATACGTGAAATCAAAAGATATACATCTTTGGTATGTAATCATTAAAGGTGACTATAATCCTACAACAAAAGATATTTCTAACGATGAGCAAAAGAAACTAATTGGTAAAAATAATGAAGCAAAAGTGATGCTTTATCTAAAAAGGAGTATGAAAGAATTTTTATGTGTGAAACCGCTAAAGATATTTGGGAATCTTTAATAATCACACATCAAGGGAATTCACAAGTCAATGATAACATAATTGATCTTCTTGTTCAACAATATGAATAATTTATTATTCCTGAAGATGAAACCATTGATTGTGAATTTGCTCGTTTTAACACTATTATTACTTCTCTTAAAGCACTTGATGAAGCTTTTCGTAGTAAGAATTTTGCCAGGAAATTTCTTAGAGCAATTCATCCAAAATGAAGAGCAAAAGTGACGGCCATTGAAGAATCAAAAGATCTCTCAATAATGCCACTTGACGAGCTAATTAGAAATTTCAAAGTTCATGAAATGGTGATGGAGAAAGATTCGGAAACCATCAAAGGCAAATAAGAAAAAGTCAAATACGATGCTTTAAAAGCAAGGGCGGAATCAAGTGATGATGTAGAATATAGTGAAGATGATGAATATGCCATGGCCGTAAGAGATTTCAAAAAATTCTTTAGAAGAAGAGGAATGTTTGTGAGGCAACCCCGAGATGACAAGAAGTAATTCCGGAAAGATCATGATGACAAGAAAGGAAAAGGTGAAAGAAAGTGCTTTAGATGTGCATATACAAGCCATCTAATAGGAGATTTTCCCAAGCCACCTAAAAGCAACGAGATTTTGTAAGTGGTGCTTGGAGTGAAAGTGAAGATGATGACGAGGAGCCAAGAAAGGAGGAAATCGGTCTCATGGCTCAAGAATCAAATGAGGTACATTCTGACTTATCTTACTCTTCCATCGATGACAATACATTGCAAAAAAAAAAAAAAAACCATTTATGCGAACTGAGTTAAAAAATTATAACCAAAAACAAGTTTTTAAAAACTAAAAAGGAGTTTTTAGAAAATGAAGTTTATGAGTTAAAAGAAAAAGCAAAACGCCTAGAAAAGAGCAAAGCTAATGACAATGTATGTAAATCATGTCACGAGCTTGGACTCGAAATAGGAAAGTTAAAACTCACACATGAAACACTTATCAAACATAACTCTAAGTTCAAAAAGTTTGATAGAAGCATTTCATGTGCGGATGAAATACTAAGAATTCAAAAAGTACCAGGGAATATAATTGGATTAGGATTTAATGACATACTAATTCCATGTAGTCAAACTAAGCAGGCTGAAAAAGACAAACAAACTGTTCCAACCAACTCAGACAACCACGGATCAGACGGAACCAAAAATACGATTCTGTCCGTTGAACCCATTGGTTCCGTGGGGTCTGCAGAAAAACAGAATGTTTTCAAAATGGCCCGTAATGAATTTGTTAAAGTTACAAAGAAATCCATAGATACTATTAGACAAAAACCTGCTGTTACAACAGGAGTAGGACTTGCTAAAAAAGAGTTTAGATATAAAACCACTCAAAAAGGCGTAAAACACCTATTTCCAAACATTACTTTCCTAAAAGCAACTACAACACACAACCTAACTATCAACATACCGACTGGAATCAAAACTTCCATAGACCATATCAAACTCCAAATTACATGCCATTGAACCCATATCCATCATTTCCATACATAAAACAAGTAAACAATATGTTTAACCCAAACGGACCCATGAGATATTGCGGACCAAACGCTTGAGTTGTATGTTTCATATGTATGCTTGAAAGTCGGCTTGGAACCAAATGAATGGATAAAAGATAGCGGATTTTCAAGACATATAACGGGAAACAAAAGTCTCTTCTCAACATATCAAGAGTATGATGGAGGTAATGTCACTTTCGGTAGCAATCTTAAAAGCAAAATCATTGGCAAAGGTACGATCGCTCATGACTCTCTCACTATTGAAAATGTTGCTCATGTTGATAGATTAGGATTTAAGTTGCTTAGCATTAGCCAACTATGCGATAAAAAGTATAAAGTCCTCTTTGAGGAAAATGGTAGTAAAATCCTAAAGGACGGAATCACCGTAGCAAAAAGAATTAGGAAAAACAACATATATGTCATGAAAATAGATAGAAAATCTAGATATAAACTTTGCCTTACAACCATAGATGCCAACTCCACTCTTTGGCATAGACGCCTAGGTCATGCTAATATGAGACTAATTCAATCCTTGTCATCAAAGGAACTCGTTAGAAACTTACCCAAGTTAAAATATTGACCAACACTTTTGTGATGCTTGCAAAATTGGGGAAACAAATTCATAGTAGCCACAAGGCTAAAAATATGGTGTCTACATCTAGGTGTCTAGAACTTGTGCATATGGATTTGCTTGGTCCATATGCTATACAAAGTTATGGAGGCAACTTCTACACTTTGGTCATAGTAGATGATTATTCAAGGTACACTTTGATAACATCAAATAGTCTTGACTTTTTAGTGTCAATTTCCCCCGATAATGCTCATATTTTATGTCATTTTTATGGATTTACACTTGTATTCCTTTTATATTTCACTTTCAGGTAAATTATGAGAATTGGAGCTTAAGAGACGCAGATTTGGAGATTTTCCCAACGGTTTATGATAGTATGCTACTTATGAAGAAGCTACGGTGTAACTCATTCTCTCACATTACGCTGTAGCTAGTGTTTTTATCTCGGATTGCCTATACAACAGCAATTACGGCGTAACTCCCAACTAAGGTTACGCCGTAATCATCTAGGTCATGAAATATTTCGCGCCTCCATCAACTACGCCGTAATTCCTCAACAAGCATTACGCCGTAGTCCACTTAACATGAGTTCTGTATTGAAGTTACGACGTCACCTTTCCATAGTGTTACGCCGTAGTCTATTTAACGAGAGTTACATTTGTAGGATAATTAACGTAACTCTCAATTCAATTTACACCATAACTATGATCGTGCCTATAAATACAAGCCCTAAATTCTGCATTTCACATCATTCACTCACAACTCAAAGACAGAGAATGTGAAGAGGGTTCCAAAGGCAGATCATACGGAGCATACGGAGCCATCTCCAAGGGAGGAATCACTCCATATCAATAAACATTAGCGATCATTTCTATCTTTTACTATTAATTCATGTCTTTCATTATGTTAAACATTGAATTCATTGTTTCTTTTAATATGATCGGCTAAGCACCTTTGGTGCTAGCCTATTTATGATTCCTTGAATGTATTGTTTATGTTTTCATGCTTCCATATAATTGTTTCTAGTGTATGCATGCATAGTTCGATGGTAGTTACCCTAGCTTCGGTAGTTTTGAAATGCGGTCATATCTAGTTGCTTAGGAGAATTGACCAACTGACCCTAAGTAGTTAGGTAGAGTTTGGAAGGGTAAGAATTGACCAACTGACGACCCTTCCTCTCTTGTGCGAACTGACCAAATGATCATCGGTCGTTCAGATGAACTTAAGAAGTTAGAGATGCGTGTCTAAGATGCTAGCGCCCGAGCACTCATTATTTCGAATCTTTCATGTAGGGTACTTAATGACTTGGCTTAGGTGACTTAAGACCCTCGACTCCCGAGGGTAAACCTTTGACGTCGGGTAGGATTGTCACACCCCAAATTACATGGTAGACGAGAAAATTAAATATTAAATCTGGTGGAAATCTTGCATCACACTTGGACAAAGCTTTTGAAAACCAAAATGAATGGAATACAGTTAGGGAAACACAATTTAGAAATTTACGTGATGCTAATGGCATCATAGCATCAAAGTTAGTAGAACCAAAATCGTGCTCTTCAAGAAATTATATCGAGCGACCTAAAGTGTCGTTTGAAAATATCGTTTGATTTGACCCAAGTAAAATAATCAAAGCAGTTTACAAAACATAGGTCCCAAAATATTTTCAATATACCAAAATGAGTTTGTTACAATCAACAATCGATAGTTAAGTGCATAAAATATATGTGAGGCGCGTCGACACCGCGACTCTATGATAAGTCCACATGCATGCCATGAAGTGAATGCCTTAGATACGAGATAAAACATGCTAAAAGTGTCAACACAATGGTTGAGTGAGTTCATAGAGTTTGGTTAACAAGTAAAGCTTTTAAAGAGCGTTCATGCAACAAAGACAAAGTTTTTGGTCATTTAGAATAGTCCACAAAGCAAAGGCATTGCAAATCCACTCGGTTCAAGTTCGCCCATACAAAACTTGCAACCTGTGTGTCACAACCCACTACCAAAATAGTATGTCTAGAATTCAAGTGCACGTTATCATAATGGTTCACAAAGCAAAGGCATTGTAAATCCACTCGGTTCCAAGTTCCGCCCATACAAAACTTGCAACCTGTGTGTTCACAACCCATTGCCAAAATATAGTGTGTCTAATAGTCGAGTATACGTTACCATAATAATTCACAATATAACACCACGTATATAATAATTCAGGGATGCTCCGAACATGGGAGACTTTGCTTTGCTCCAACAAGGGAGACTCCTTTGTCACTCGACCACCTAGGCGAGAATTATTGAGAACGCTCCACCAATAAGGCGAGACTTTAGAACGCTCCACCGATATGGCGAGACTTTTGAGAACGCTCCACCAATAAGGCGAGACTTAGATTGAGAATGCTCCGCCAATAAGGGAGACTTTGCGGGAGGATAAGGCGAGAATTATTGAGAACGCTCCACCAATAAGGCGAGACTTTGCACCGCTCCAACGATAGGGAGACTTTGAGTGCTCCACCAACGAGACTTTGGAGACTTAGATTGGCGAAAATTATCTCCCACAATAAGGGAGACTTTATAGTGATGCTCGAACATGGGAGACTTTATAGTGATGCTCGAACATGGGAGACTTTAGGTCAAGGTCATAACACGTCCGGTTTAATAAGTTCAAACAAGTCATAAGTTTGTATTTAAGTTCAAGAGTTCCGTTCAAAAGTTCGTAATTAAGTTCAAAGATTTTAGTCGAGTTCAAAAGTTCAAAACAATCAAAGAGCTCGAATAATATCAAAAGGTTCAAGATAGTCGAGCGTTCAAAATCACGTCAAACAAGTTTAAAATATATCAAAAGGGTCCTTTACGGGTTAAAAGAGTTCAACTATATGTCAAAAGTTCAAATCAAGTCCAAAGTGTTCACTTATATGTTAAAGGGTCCAAATCAATTTAAAGAGCTCAAATATACATGTCGAAGGGTTCAAAATCAAGGAAAGTTATTCAATTAATAGCGTTCATAACATAGTGATCAATTTAGTTCGGGCATAATCTACTTACGCACATAGAGTGAAACAAAAGATATTTAAGTTCATATAAGTGTAAAGTAAAAGCAAGTAGTTGAGCATGTATCTCCCCAAAGAGTTTATAAAACAATTAAATGAGTAAAAGTGGGGCTACGAACTCACATGATGCAATGATTATGATGACAAAGTAGATACATGAAATGAGGTGCGATCTCTATCCGCAACCTAATATGAATGATGTGCTCTAATATAAGTCATGAAACAATGTCGTGCATGCAAACTCATATGATATCCATACCACTTGTACATTTGAAAATAAAGTTTATCGTCGAAAATAAGTTTATAACGTCTTGACAAGTTATAAATTACTTTACAAGTATTTACGTTCAAATGATATCCTACGATAATCATTTAGTGATTTATTATGAAATTATAGTTTTTCGTCAGAAACAATGTCATTTGACAATTTCATGAAAGTGACTAAATGGCCTTGAAAAGCTAGTCGTAAAATGGTGCACATCGAGTGTTAGGAAACAAACTCAACGGTTTTGGGAAGCTTGTATCATTATCTCAAAGTTTTAGCATTTAAGTTTTCATCATAGAGGTCTCGATCATGGAGAAAATATAGGTAAAGTATGGTACTTGTGTCCAAAATATTGTTTAAGGGTGGTTTTCGGCAAAGTTTAAGTGTCCGTATTTTATTCGTTACAACTCCGCTTGACGAACGGTTGAACATTTTGGAAAATATGCTAGGCGAACTTACTTTTACTAGAAGACATCATGTTATAAAAAGTACTTCATCAATGTTAAAACGACCCTCAACATGGTCATTCGTCCGAATTTTTGTTATTAGAAAATATATAGTTATCTTATATAAAATAGTTCTCAACTTTCTTAAATCGCGTGTAATTTAATCGTTACAAGTCCGTTTTCCACGTTTTATATGTCCTTAGTTCTCCAAATTTTGTTCTCCAAATATTTACTACTTTACAAACATTTGATAAGACTCGTAAAAGTGGAATAATATCTTGAATTTTACGATTTTATAGTTTTCGTCGTCAAACTTGAAAATAGCATAACTTCTTCGTTATAACTCCGTTTTAACCCGTTCAAGCGACCACGTTTTCTTTTAAAGTATATTTTCCAAATATCTAGCCCAAAATTTTTACAACCTGTCGAAAATTCCAGAATTTAAAAATAAGATCAGACCTTTAAATAAAGTTGTCGAAATGAGTTTTTCTCACAAAACCTATTCTAACCAATTCAAACCAACTCCGAAGCTATTCTAATCCTACCATACACCTTCTTAGGGTGTCATGGGTTCCTAGACATCACCAAAAGTGATATGTTTCAAGGAGTAATTATAGGATGATGAATATATATATATATAGTAATTAAAACAATATAAGTGGTATATACATCCATATAATATTGCATGTTTTACTCAAACATGATAAATCATGAACATATGATGATGAATATGAAAGATGAAAGATGATGAGTATGAAATGCTTACTAGTAACTTGATGAGGTTAAATGAACAAAGGTTAATCCTAAACACCCTAGGTTTTTATTTCAAAACCTTACTTAAGAGTGTACCTAGATTGATATGAACTTGACTAGAAAATTTTTGTGGATTCCTTCTTGGTCTTCTATATGGCGGTTCTATGGAGAAGAGGAAGAAGAGAGTAGTTTTGATTTTCACACTAGATATTATGTATGTATGTGTAATTTGTAAGTAAAACATAAATGAATAATATAATTAGATATTTAGGAAATAATGGTGTGACTCATCCCTTGTCGACAAGGGGTCTTTAATTTAGAGTAGTGATTTTTTTTTATTAAGTATAGAAGTGTAGATTTAATGTATATTTGTAAGCATAATTGGGTAATTAAGTATATATTTGAACTTGTAAAGTAACGTTAGCTAAAAATAAATTTTAACGGATCAAAATAAAATATATTGAAGTCATAAAATTATAAAAATACATTTCTTAAAAAATTGAGTGAAATAATAATTATCGTGTAGTATTTAAGAAAACCGTCGTAATTATATAAATATAACAATTTATATACAAAATAAATTTAAAACACCGGTAAACTAATAATATTATTTTATAATCTTAATATGAGTATAAAATATATCGGAATAATTTTTGGAAGTATCGGATCAATTGTTCAAAATAAATGATCGTACGATAGCGTTTATTTAATAAGAAATTATCGTTAATGAAATATAAATTTGAAAAATGACCGAAATTGAGAATTGTGACATTCTTCCCATGTCGAGGAATCACGTCCTCGTGATTCAATTAATGATAACTATAGTCCATCCTCGACAAGGGTTCTAAAATTCATGCTCGTGTATAGTCTAAATGATCATGTCAATGCTCATGCATATATCGTGACTATATCCCATTCTAAAGACATGCTCTTATGGTTAGGTTTGATGAGGCAAGCTTTCCCATTCTCGAGCAAAACCCTCAAAAGATTTTTAGGTAACCGATTTTACTTAATCCCACAACTCATCAAACAAGAACTGTCATACGATTAGGCTAAATCGGTTTAGGTAACAACTTGTTTCTAGCTTGATCTTTGCAACTCATCAAACAAGAACTGCCACTCGGATCAAACTGGAAACAAGTGGTTTGAAGAAAATCTTTTGAAAATTTGGCTCGATTACGGAATTGCTTACACATATGAGACTACTACTCCTTCATTGCATGATTCTTCCTAAATTAGACATAGGTGATCGGGCTATGTATAATTTAGAGTAACTATGCAATGCTTGGACTAATCGACTCATATGATGTTTGGTGTTGAGTCATGAACCCGCATGTATAATGAGTATGCACTTATAATGATATGATGAGATGCTATGATGATGTAGTTATAGTCTAGGGTCAATGATGCAACCTAGTTCTCTATAACCGATGCTCGATACCAATCATCACACCCCAAATTACTTGTTTTACAATGGAATGGAATACCTTGGGGAGGACTGTCATAGCATCAAAGTTACAGTTATATCGAACGACCTAAAGTGTCGTTTTGAAAATATCGTTTGATTTATTAAAACAATCAGAGTTTACAAAACATAGGTCCCAAAATATTTCCAATATACCAAAATGAGTTTGTTACAATCAAACGATAGTTAAGTGCATAAAATATGTATGAGACGCGTCGACACCGTGACTCTATGATAAGTCCACATGCATGCCATGAAGTGAATGCCTTAGATACCTGAGATAAAACATGCTAAAAGTGTCAACACAATGGTTGAGTGAGTTCATAGAGTTTGGTTAACAAGTAAAGCTTTTAAAGAGCGTTCATGCAGCAAAGGAAAAGTTTTTGGTCATTTAGAATAGTCCACAAAGCAAAGGCATTGTAAATCCACTCGGTTCAAGTTCCGCCCATACAAAACTTGCAACCTGTGTGTTCACAACCCACTACCAAAATAGTATGTCTATGTTCAAGTGCACGTTATCATAATGAGTTCACAAAGCAAAGGCATTGTAAATCCACTCGGTTCAAGTTCCGCCCATACAAAACTTGCAACCCGTGTGTTCACAACCCATTGCCAAAATATAGTGTGTCTAATAGTCGAGTATAAGTTACCATAATAATTCACAATATTGCACCACATATATAATAATTCAAGGATGCTCCGAACATGGGAGACTTTGCCTTTGCTCCAACAAGGGAGACTCCTTTGTCACTCGACCACCTAGGCGAGAATTATTGAGAACGCTCCACCAATAAGGCGAGACTTTAGAACGCTCCACCGATATGGCGAGACTTTTGAGAACGCTCCAACACTCCACCAATAAGGCGAGACTTAGATTGAAAATGCTCCGTTCCCAAGGGAGACATTGCACACTCCGGACCGGGAGGCTTTAATTGAGAATGCTCTCACCAATAAGGGAGACTTTATATTGATCCACCGATAAGGCGAGACTTAGATTGAGAATGCTCCACCAATAAGGCGAGACTTTATAGTGATGCTCCGAACAAGGGAGACTTTATAGTGATGCTCGAACATGGGAGACTTTAGGTCAAGGTCATAACACGTCCGGTTTAATAAGTTCAAACAAGTCATAAGTTTGTATTTAAGTTCAAGAGTTCCGTTCAAAAGTTCGTAATTAAGTTCAAAGATTTAAGTCGAGTTCAAAAGTTCATAACAGTCAAAGAGCTCGAATAATATCAAAAGGTTCAAGATAGTCGAAGCGTTCAAAATCACGTCAAACAAGTTTAAAATATATCAAAAGGGTCCTTTACAAGTTAAAAGAGTTCAACTATATGTCAAAAGTTCAAATCAAGTCCAAAGTGTTCACTTATATGTTAAAGGGTCCGAATCAATTTAAAAGAGTTCAAATATACATGTCGAAGGGTTCAAAATCAAGGAAAGTGTTTCAACTAATAGCGTTCATAACATAGTGATCAATTTAGTTCGGGCATAATCTACTTACGCATGATAGAGTGAAACAAAAGATATTTAAGTTCATATAAGTGTAAAGTAAAAGCAAGTAGTTGAGCATGTATCTCCCCAAAGAGTTTATAAAACAATTAAATGAGTAAAAGTGGGCTACGAACTCACATGTTGCAATAGTTATGATGACAAAGTAGATACATCGAAATGAGGTGCGATCTCTATCCGCGACCTAATATGAATGATGTGCTCTAATATAAGTCATGAAACAATGTCGTGCATGCAAACTCATATGATATCCATACCACTTGTACATTTGAAAATAAAGTTTATCGTCGAAAATAAGTTTATAACGTCTTGTCAAGTTATAAATTACTTTACAAGTATTTACGTCGAAATGATATCCTATGATAATCATTTAGTGATTTATTATGAAATTATAGCTTTTCGTCGTAAAACAATGTCATTTGACAATTTCATGAAAGTGACTAAATGGCCTTGAAAAGCTAGTCGTAAAATGGTGCACATCGAGTGTTAGGAAACAAACTCAACGGTTTTGGGAAGCTTGTATCATTATCTCAAAGTTTTAGCATTTAAGTTTTCATCATAGAGGTCTCGATCATGGAGAAAAATATAGGTAAAGTATGGTACTTGTGTCCAAAATATTGTTTAAGGGTGGTTTTCGGCAAAGTTTAAGTGACCGTATTTTATTCGTTACAACTCCGCTTGACAAACGGTTGGACATTTTGGAAAATATGCTAGGCGAACTTACTTTTACTAGAAGACATCATGTTATAAAAGTACTCCAATGTTAAAACGACCCTCAACATGGTCATTCGTGGCGATATTTTTGTCTATTAGAAAATATATAGTTATACTTATATAAAAGTTCGGCAACTTTGTTAAATCGCGTGTAATTTAATCGTTACAAGTCCGTTTTCCACGTTTTATATGTCCTTAGCTTCGTATTAAAGTATACTAATATATTTTTGATAAGTCGACACATTTTATAACGCTTAAGACTCATTTTTGACTCGTAAAAGTTGAGAATAATATGCTGAATTTTCGATTTATAGTTTTCGTCGTTAAACTTGAAAATAGCATAACTTCTTCGTTATAACTCCGTTTTAACCCGTTCAAGCGACCACGTTTTCGTTTTAAAGTATATTTTCCAAATATCTAGCCCAAAAATTTTACAACCTGTCGAAATTTCCGAATTTCAAAATAAGATCAGACCTTTAAATAAAGTTGTCGAAATGAGTTTTTCTCGCAAAACCTATTCTAACCAATTCAAAACAACTCCAAGCTATTCTAATCCTACCATACACCTTCTTAGGGTGTCATGGGTTCCTAGACATCACCAAAAGTGATATGTTTCAAGGAGATAATATATAGGATAATATATATATAATTATATAGTAATTAAAACAATAAAAGTGGTATAGACATCAATATAACTTGCATGTTTTACTCAAACATGATAAAATGAACATAATATGAATATGAAAGATGAATATGATTATGAAATGCTTACTAGTAACTTGATGAGGTTAAATGAACAAAGGTTAATCCTAAACACCCTAGGTTTTTATTTCAAAACCTTACTTAAGAGTGTACCTAGATTGATAATGAACTTGACTAGAAAAATTTTGGTGATCTCCTTCTTGGTCTTCTATATGGCGGTTCTATGGAGAAGAAGAGAGAGAGTATAGCTTCTTTTCACACTAGATATTATGTATGTATGTGTAATTTGTAAACATAAATATAATATAAGTGCTAGATATTTAGCAAATAAATGGTGTGAGTCATCCCCTGGGTGTCGACAAGGGGTCTTTGTTTAACTAGTGATCATTTTTTTATTAATTAATAGATGTGTAGATTTAATGTATATTTGTAAGCATAATTTGGTAATTAGGTATATATTTGAACTTGTAGGGTAACGTTAGCTAAAAATAAATTTTAACGGATCAAAATAAAATATATTGAAGTCATAAAAATTATAAAAAACACATTTCTTACAAAAATTGAGTGAAATAATAATTATCGTGTAGTATTTACGAAAACCGTCGTAATTATATAAATATAACAATTTATATACAAAATAAATTTAAAACACCGGGTAAACTGATAATATTATTTTTATAATCTTAATATGAGTATAAAAATATATCGGGATAATATTTGGAAGTATCGGATCAAATGTTCAAAATAAATGATCGTACGATAGCGTTTATTTAATAAGAAAAATATACGTTAATGAAATATAAATTTTTCTCCGGGAATGAATAGTAAAATTTTGAAAAATGACCGGAAATTGAGAATTGTGACATTCTTCCCATGTCAGAGGAATCACGTCCTCGTGATTCAATTAATGATAACTATAGTCCGATCCTCGACAAGGGTTCTAAAAATTCATGCTCGTGTATAGTCTAAATGATCATGTCAATGCTCATGCATATATCGTGACTATATCCCATTCTAAAGACATGCTCTCTTATGGTTAGGTTTGATGAGGCAAGCTTTCCCATTCTCGAGCAAAACCCTCAAAAGATTTTTAGGTAACCGATTTTTACTTAATCCCACAACTCATCAAACAAGAACTGTCATACGATTAGGCTAAATCGGTTTAGGTAACAACTTGTTTCTAGCTTGATCTTTGCAACTCATCAAACAAGAACTGTCACTCGGATCAAACTGGAAACAAGTGGTTTGAAGAAAATCTTTTGAAAATTTGGCTCGATTACGGAATTGCTTACACATATGAGACTACTACTCCCTTCATTGCATGATTCTTCCTAAATTAGACATAGGTGATCAGGCTATGTATAATTTAGGAGTAACTATGCAATGCTTGGACTAATCGACTCATATGATGTTTGGTGTTGAGTCATGAACCCGCATGTATAATGAGTATGCACTTATAATGATATGATGAGATGCTATGATGATGTAGTTATAGTCTAGGGTCAATGATGCAACCTAGTTCTCTATAACCGATGCTCGATACCAATCATCACACCCCAAATTACATTTTTGACGAATGGAATACCTTGGGAGGACCGTCATAGCATCAAAGTTACAGATTATATCGAACGACCTAAAGTGTCGTTTTGAAAATATCGTTTGATTCATTAAAATAATCGAGTTTACAAAACATTAGGTCCCAAAAGATTTCCAATATACCAAAATGAGTTTGTTACAATCAAACGATAGTTAAGTGCATAAAATATAGGTGAGACGCGTCGACACCGCGACTCTATGATAAGTCCACATGCATGCCATGAAGTGAATGCCTTAGATACCGAGATAAAACATGCTAAAAGTGTCAACACAATGGTTGAGTGAGTTCATAGAGTTTGGTTAACAAGTAAAGCTTTTAAAGAGCGTTCATGCAACAAAGGAAAAGTTTTGGTCATTTAGAATAGTCCACAAAGCAAAGGCATTGTAAATCCACTCGGTTCAAGTTCCGCCCATACAAAACTTGCAACTGTGTGTTCACAACCCACCGCCAAAATAGTATGTCTAGAATTCAAGCACACGTTATCATAATGAGTTCACAAAGCAAAGGCATTGTAAATCCACTCGGTTCCAAGTTCCGCCCATACAAAACTTGCAACCTGTGTGTTCACAACCCATTGCCAAAATATAGTGTGTCTAATAGTCGAGTATACGTTACCATAATAATTCACAATATTGCACCACGTATATAATAATTCGTGGATGCTCCGAACATGGGAGACTTTGCCTTTGCTCCAACAAGGGAGACTCCTTTGTCACTCGACCACCTAGGCGAGAATTATTGAGAACGCTCCACCAATAAGGCGAGACTTTAGAACGCTCCACCGATATGGCGAGACTTTGAGAACGCTCCACCAATAAGGCGAGACTTATATTGAAAATGCTCCGTTCCAATAGGCGAGACATTCACTCCGGACCGGGAGGCTTTAATTTGCTCCAATATGGGAGACTTTGCACATCCACCGATAAGGCGAGGGAGACTTAGAACGCTTGAACCAATAAGGCGAGACTTTATAGTGATGCTCCGAACAAGGGAGACTTTATAGTGATGCTCCGAACATGGGAGACTTTAGGTCAAGGTCATAACACGTCCGGTTTAATAAGTTCAAACAAGTCATAAGTTTGTATTTAAGTTCAAGAGTTCCGTTCAAAAGTTCGTAATTAAGTTCAAAGATTTAAGTCGAGTTCAAAAGTTCAAAACAGTCAAAGAGCTCGAATAATATCAAAAGGTTCAAGATAGTCGAAGCGTTCAAAATCACGTCAAACAAGTTTAAAATATATCAAAAGGGTCCTTTACAGGTTAAAAGAGTTCAACTATATGTCAAAAAGTTCAAATCAAGTCCAAAGTCTTCACTTATATGTTAAAGGGTCCAAATCAATTTAAAAGAGCTCAAATATACATGTCGAAGGGTTCAAAATCAAGGAAAGTTATTCAAATAATAGCGTTCATAACATAGTGATCAATTTAGTTCGGGCATAATCTACTTACGCACATAGAGTGAAACAAAAGATATTTAAGTTCATATAAGTGTAAAGTAAAAGCAAGTAGTTGAGCATGTATCTCCCCAAAGAGTTTATAAAACAATTAAACGAGTAAAAGTGGGGCTACGAACTCACCGATGCAATAGTTATGATGACAAAGTAGATACACGAAATGAGGTGCGATCTCTATCCGCAACCTAATATGAATGATGTGCTCTAATATAAGTCATGAAACAATGTCGTGCATGCAAACTCATATGATATCCATACCACTTGTACATTTGAAAATAAAGTTTATCGTCGAAAATAAGTTTATAACGTCTTGTCAAGTTATAAATTACTTTACAAGTATTTATATCGAAATGATATCCTCGATAATCATTTAGTGATTTATTATGAAATTATAGTTTTTAATCAGTAAAATAATGTCATTTGACAATTTCATGAAAGTGACTAAATGGCCTTGAAAAGCTAGTCGTAAAATGGTGCACATCGAGTGTTAGGAAACAAACTCAACGGTTTTGGGAAGCTTGTATCATTATCTCAAAGTTTTAGCATTTAAGTTTTCATCATAGAGGTCTCGATCATGGAGAAAATATAGGTAAAGTATGGTACTTGTGTCCAAAATATTGTTTAAGGTGGTTTTCGGCAAAGTTTGAGTGACCGTATTTTATTCGTTACAACTCCGCTTGACGAACGGTTGGACATTTTGGAAAATATGCTAGGCGAACTTACTTTTACTAGAAGACATCATGTTATAAAAGTACTACATCAATGTTAAAACGACCCTCAACATGGTCATTCGTCCGAATTTTTGTTATTAGAAAATATATAGTTATACTTATATAAAATAGTTCTCCAACTTTGTTAAATCGCGTGTAATTTAATCGTTACAAGTCCGTTTTCCACGTTTTATATGTCCTCCAAATTATTAAAGTATACTAATATATTTTTGATAAGTCGACACATTTTATAACGCTTAAGACTCATTTTGACTCGTAAAAGTTGAGAATACATGCTGAATTTTCGATTTTATAGTTTTCGTCGTTAAACTTGAAAAATAGCATAACTTCTTCGTTATAACTCCGTTTAACCCGTTCAAGCGACCACGTTTTCGTTTTAAAGTATATTTTCTAAATATCTAGCCCAAAATTTTTACAACCTGTCGAAAATTCCAGAATTTAAAAATAAGATCAGACCTTTAAATAAAGTTGTCGAAATGAGTTTTTCTCACAAAACCTATTCTAACCAATTCAAAACAACTCCGGCTATTCTAATCCTACCATACACCTTCTTAGGGTGTCATGGGTTCCTAGACATCACCAAAAGTGATATGTTTCAAGGAGTAATTATAGGATGATGATATATATATATATATAGTGTTCAAAAACAATAAAAGTGGTATAGACATCCATATAACTTGCATGTTTTACTCAAACATGATAAAATGAACATAATATGAATATGAAAGATGAATATGAGTATGAAATGCTTACTAGTAACTTGATGAGGTTAAATGAACAAAGGTTAATCCTAAACACCCTAGGTTTTTATTTCAAAACCTTACTTAAGAGTGTACCTAGATTGATGATGAACTTGACTAGAAAAATTTTTGTGATCTCCTTCTTGGTCTTCTATGGGGCGGTTCTATGGTGAGAGAAGAGGAGAGTAGTTTTGATTTTTCACACTTGGATATTATGTATGTGTATGTTGTAATTTGTAAAATAAATGAATATAAATAAGAGATATTTAGCAAATAAATGGTGTGAGTCATCCCTTGTGTCGACAAGGGGTATTTGTTTAACTAGTGATGCATTTTTTTAATTAAGTATAGAAGTGTAGATTTAATGTATATTTGTAAGCATAATTTGGTAATTAGGTATATATTTGAACTTGTAGGGTAACGTTAGCTAAAAATAAATTTTAACGGATCAAAATAAAATATATTGAAGTCATAAAATTATAAAAATACATTTCTTACAAAAATTGAGTGAAATAATAATTATCGTGTAGTATTTACGAAAACCGTCGTAATTATATAAATATAACAATTTATATACAAAATAAATTTAAAACACCGGGTAAACTAATAATATTATTTTATAATCTTAATATGAGTATAAAATATATCGGGATAATTTTGGAAGTATCGGATCAATTGTTCAAAATAAATGATCGACGATAGCGTTTATTTAATAAGAAATTATCGTTAATGAAATATAAATTTTTCTCCGGGAATGAATAGTAAAATTTTGAAAAATGACCGGAAATTGAGAATTGTGACACCTTTGGTAGATGATGACTTAGTTGAAAATCAACTTGTTGAGAATCAAGAAAACAATGATAATGACAAGGAAGATGAACTATTAAATAAAGAAATTATCAATATCAAAGAGTCTAAAAGTCATCCTTTAGACAATGTCATAGGACAAATAAATCAAAGAACCTTAAGATCACAAGCTCAAAATCAAAGTAACTACTTTTGTTTTGTATCATCTATTGAACCAAAAAATATAAACGAAGCAATAAAAGATGAATCTTGGGTCATTGATATGCAAGAAGAATTAAACCAATTCACCAGAAATGATGTTTGAACACTAGTACTTCAACCTAAAAATCATACTATAATTGGAACAAATGGGTTTTTTGAAATAAAATAGATGAAAATGGTGTAGTGTCTAGAAACAAAGATAGACTAGTAGCAAAAGGTTATAATCAACAAGAAGGTATTGACTACGATGAAACTTTTGCTCCAGTTGCTAGGCTCGAGTCAATTAGAATTTTACTTGCATATGCATGTGCACATGATTTTAAATTTTTTCTAATAGATGTTAAAAGTGCTTTTTGAATGGTTTTATTAATGAAGAAGTCTATGTTGCACAACCTCCTGGGTTCACTGATTTTGAAAAACCAAATCACATTTACAAACTTAAAAAGGCATTATACGGACTTAAGGAAGCACCAAAAGCATGGTATGATCGACTTAAGACTTTCTTAGTTGAACATAAGTACACCATGGGTTTAGTAGATAATACTCTCTTTACCAAGAAAAAGGATTCACATATTATCATTGTCCAAATATACGTAGATGACATCATATTTGGATCAACTTGTCAAGAGTTATGTGATGATTTCTCAAAAATCATGCACGACGAGTTTGAGATGAGTATGATGGGAGAACTAAGCTTCTTTTTAGGACTTCAAATTAAACAATTAGAAGATGGTATATTCTTTAACCAATCTAAATACATAAAGGACATGCTTAAGAAATTTGGTCTTGAAGACTCTAAACCTATCAAAACACCCATGTCCTCGGAAACTAAGCTCACCAAGGATGAAGAAGGAGAATCCGTAGATAACACTAAATATAGAGGAATGATTGGTAGTCTACTCTATCTCACGGCTAGTAGACCCGACATTATGTTTAGTGTTTGTCTATGTGCTCGCTTTCAAGAAGATCCTAAAACATCACATCTTGAAGCCATAAAACGAATATTTAGATACATTAAAGGCACTACACACTTAGGATTATGGTATCCCAAAGGAACGGATGTATAAACCATAGTGTATGCCGACTCAGACCATGCCGATGACTATGTCGATAGAAAAAACACAAGTGGTATTTGTACTTTGTTGGATAATGTCTTAACTCATGGTTCTCTAAGAAACAAACAACCCTCGCCATTTCAACAACCGAAGCCGAGTACGTATCGTACAAAAAAGCATGTCAACAAGCTCTTTGGGTGAAGCAAGCTCTCGTGGACTACGGAATTCAACTCAACGACATCTCTATCCTTTGTGACAACAAAGGAGCTATTGATCTCAGCAAAAATCCAGTCCAACATGCTAGAACCAAACATATTGAAATCCGTCATCACTTCCTTCGTGACAATGTTCAAAAAGGAAACATCTCAATCGAGAAAGTATCCTCCAAAGACAACATTTCCGACATCCTAATAAAACCTCTTAAACGATAACCATTTAATCTTCTTAGACTTGGATTAGGACTAATGGAACCAAACATATAGTTGAAACCTTAAACTAAACCTTAGTTTAACCAAACACAACAAAATTGACCAAAGTCAAAACCAGTCCCAAGGAACCAAACGACAACAAAGACGGAACCAAAAATTTGGTTCCCTCTAGTCCGTGGTCCTCTGGGACAGTTTTTGAAAACATTTAACAGACACTTCTTCTCTCATAACCTATACACACAAACGACTCTAACTCATCCAAGAACACACCTAACTCACAATTGAAGTATTTTCTTCAACCAATCTCAAATTTAATCAACATTGTAAGTCTCCTTACTACTTTCCTTCTCTTAATTCTAAGTTTAGGGCTTCTAATTTATGCACAAAATCAAACATGAGGATTATGCATTTTCTTAGACAAATCATGAAGTACATTTGTTAAAATACTTAAATAATTATGTCTCTTAGTTAGAATTTGCATCTCATAAGGCATTATCATAATTTGCTAAAAACCCCATGTTAAATTTTTGAAAAACTTCTCACTTTAGGACAAACAATTTCTCATTGCTCATACAAATAAAAACTTTATTTTATGACTTGCATGATGTCTCTTGAATGCTAAAGAAAGTACATAATTAATATGTATTCTCGGGTACATTCAATTGAAGCTACATTGAATTAGGAGCGTTTGGGTTATCTCCCGTTTTGTTACAAAACTACTAAAGAATTTACTTTTATGCATTAAAAGGATTCGAGATAACCGCACCTCCACATTGTCTCCATATAGACACACACTAGAACACAATATCAAAATTCTCATTCGTTTCGACTAAAATGTGAATTTTTTCTATCTAGGATCAAACATGCCTCCCGTAACTTTCTATGACCACAAAGATACTCTTAACTACATTCCCAAACACCACAAAACTAAGGGTCTCTCTAAGAAAGAAGTAAAAATCTTTAAGGCATTAGAAAATGATATTTCTATGAGGGTAGAACCATTGACCCATCTTTCCTTGAAGGCACAAACATTCACCAAGAACTTGCCACCATCCACTTTGATGGTCTCCTAGACATAAATGAACAAATTTGTCCTAGATTTGTTCTAGAGTTCTATGCTAGTGTAATGCTCGTAACCAATGATCGTGGACTTTTGTCACTTCGCTTCAAAATAAACCAACATGACCTCAACATTCCTCTCCGTCAATTTGCGGAAGTACTTGGCATTCCATGTGAAGGTACATGCCTTTACATAGATAAGTGGTCCCTTTCAATCCTTGACTCATTTGTTGATCGTATGCCTCCATATGACACTCCTCTAGTTGCAAAAGAAATAATCCGAGAACATCTTTTCCTTCCTAGAACCTCAAACACTAGGACAACCCGTACCGGTAATGAAATCAATAAATATCCATTTGGCATGGAGCTCAATGAGCTTAAGCCACAATTCAAAAAGTGGGAAGAGGTTCTAAGGGCAAATGTCTTGTGCACCATAGGTAATCGGGATCACATCAATGCCTACCTTTGTTACATGCTTTATAGTTTGTCAACTCGCCAACCATTTAACCTAGCCTACTACATTGCCAAAAGGATGGCGGACATACCCATGTTAGGAACCACCACTCTTCCCTATGGGATGCTTCTCACCCGTCTCTAGAGGGCCTTTGCACCTATTCCACCAAATCCTAAAGGGTTTTGTCCTGACTATTCTCTCGTTGATCACATCTTTGTACCATTAAGTGATAAGAGGGTAACAAAGACTCAAGGAAAACGTCATCAACCTCCCTCTTCCTCATCATCATCAATGAGAGAGGATAATGAACTTCTGAACTCTAGGCTTCCTCTACTTGATTACCTACGACAACTTCTCGAGTTGGAGAACCAGTCCACAGAGTTCAAGCAAACAAGAGGGATGTTCAAGTGCATTGGCACGTACTTTATGAAGATGAACAAGAAGTTGGATAGGCAATGAGAGATTTTATGAGTGTTTGGTACAATATTTTTAAAACAATGATGTAAGATGTATATTTATTCTCCTAGGATGATAAATAAACTTTGAACGATTGTGAACTAACCATGGCGTGCAGGGAGATAACATCTTTATGTTATCAATTTTCACCCCTTTTCACATTAGTAGTGAAATCGTTAGCCCTTGCTCAATCTATGTCCATATGTGTGTTAATATATGTTTTATTGTTATTTTCCAATCACAACTAATTAATTACACATGTTTCAGGAAAAATTACAAAATTTGACTGGGTTCGGGCCTTCAAAAAGGCCATCTGTTAACTTTTTTGAGCAGGCGGATACGGAGGAACAAAAATTTGGTTCCGTCGGTATAGAATTTTGGCTCTGCCAAAATCCAAGTGACGGATCAGACGGAACCAAAAACTGGGTTCCGTCTGTGTGTCTGCTTGGTGCCGCGGGCATGCAGGTATCATTTTCAATTTTTGTTCTAATCCCGCACTCTAGTTCACTCACTTTTGTTACTAGGATAGTCTTTACTTATACTTACTCACATTAGGATGCCTTGAACTCAATTAGAGCAATAGGATGTGCATTTCCCACCATAATTTGAAATTTAATAAAATTCACTCAAGTTACCTTTGTATATAAAGGAAGGAACCAAAAATTTGATTTCTTGCAATTTGTGAGTATCCGAGTTTTTGGATTTTGCAATGATTGAAGTTCATTTAATGCATATCTTTCATATCTCACTCAACACATTCTCAATGGATTGACTTAGGATGATTTGACATGCTCTTAAACACTTTCATATCATTAGAAACCACCATCTTTGTATGGATTAACATCAAATCAAACACATTTCTCCATGAATCCTTAGTTCTATAAATTAACACTTCCAGGATAGTATTTTCACATCTTCACTACTACTTCTCCTAACTCTTAGCATCTCTTAAGCAAAGTCAAAATGACTAAATCCTCAACCTCATCTCCTTCAAACAAGCCACTTAAGAAAACCGCTAGAATTAGCGTACGTCCATGTTGCTTCGTCAACTTGAACTCCTCATCATTTGACTCCTCACCTCTCAACATCTCATCACCCATTAGAGATGAGAACTTCCTAAACTTAAGTACTCCAACTCCACCACCTAAATCACCCACCATTGTAACTACTCCACCACCAACCAAAACACCCATTATCACCTCACCACCACCGGCTCCATCACAACCATCCAAATCACCTTCACCACCAAAGTCTCCAAAACTTGCACCTCTTGAACTTTTACAACACCACGAACATCTCCTCATCCATTTGCGGATGATTTGGATGACTTGTCACCGAGACCAACAAATCCATCACCTCTTCCATCTTTTGGCTCGATTGAGCATATTGCTCATGAACCTCCACGGGCATCTTTTATTGCCAATGAGCCTTTTCAAGGTGAACCTAGACCTCTACTTTTTCACCCCATCCACAAAATGGGCCTCTCAATGGAGATCATGCTTTACCACATCACTCCTTTTCCCCTAATATTGGGGATATTGATGAGTCCATGTGGGAGGATCACCCACAATCTCAAGTAGAGATCCAAGCTCACCTAGAAAATTTCCAAGCCTTCTCCAACATGGTGGATTCTCATCTCCATGAGGCGATGCAAATGCAAACCGCTTTGCTCACTTCCCTCATTGCTCCACCCAATCCCAACCATCAATCAACCAATGTTTCACCACCACCACCAACAAACAATGAACCTAGTCTACCACCAAACCAACCTCACCATGGTTGCTCACATTGTGAGCGAACCGCTCATCTAAGTGAAAGGACTCGCATTATGGTCCACGAACTTCAAGATGAAATGAGGTTCATCCTCAACCACATTCTTGAGCGTATTAACGCTCTTTCCCATCCTCCACCACAATAGGATGGTTATTAGTTATTTGTAGGACTTTTATTTTCTAAGTTATTTTTTTATTTATTTCTCTAGGATTTTTTTTGTTTCTCATTTTAACACATCTCCATTATTGTCCATTTTATGACTTTTTGTCATAATTTTTTACTAATGAATGATGTTTGTTATATTGTTGTTTGTTATTCATTGTGATTGAATGTTGGTTGTGATAATTATTTTGGATTGTAGCATGTTTAAATTCACTAACCTTTGTTTTGTAGCTTTTCATAATTCATGTATCTTTCACTTGGCACCCAATTAAGGGGAGTATTGGCCAAGGGGGAGCATTTGACTCGGGCTCATTACATTATCCGCCTCGCCTCTTCTTTTTGTTTCGACAAAAGGGGAGAAAATAGTTAAAACTTGAAAAGTGAAGCTTCTTACATTTTTGTTAGTACACCAATAATTTTAAGTTAAAACACATATTTTTAAAATTCTTGCAAATCTTTATACTCTCATTTAAAAATAGAGTTCATGTTTTGTCCTCAACAAAAAGAGGAGGATTGTTAATACAAATATCGTCTAAAAACCGTTATTTATATTTTACGATCTTTGCTATATTTTGTTGTCAACAATAATAAACTTTATTTTAGCAAAAGTATAAATCTTGTCAATACTTTTATATACAGCTACAAATTTTTCTTAAACACAATCTGTTTTCAACATTTGTTCACAAGATGGTAGTTTGTCATTTTAAGAAAAAAGCCACTATTAGATGTTAAATAAAATGTCACATTACGTTTTTAGTTTTCATAAGTAAATTAGTTTTTACAATAAACAAAAATATACCTTATAATAAAACATGTGATCAAACATTGTTTTTCACTCATCTAAGTAAATTCATTTAGTTTGCTAACATGTAAATTATAATATTTATTTACATAAACATACAAAACTAAAAATAAAAATGCATATTACATCATGTCTTGCATCATCTTAGAAATCCTTAGAAGATTTCTTGGATATTTTGTTTAGATTGTCACTCAACATATCAAATCTAATCTTAGTAAGATATGTTAAGATCTTGGTAAGATTTGTGCAGATTTTCTGTCTGGGACGACGGTACCAAAAACATAAACGGACATAACCCTCTTTTTAGTTCCGTCCCATCCGTGGTTTGCTGATCACTTTCCCTATAAATAGCAAGCCACACCAAGTTGTTTTCTCATCACTTACAAGCATAAAACACATACATTCTCTCATTCTTTTTCATCTAACTCATTCTCGTTTCATTTTAGTGATCATCTTTTTGTAGCAAAGAAGATCAAGGCATTCCAAGCTTCAACGAATTGTTGCAAGTATTTTTTGTTTGCAGTTGTGTGAATTGTTGTTATTCATACATCATTGTTTGTACCAAACCATCATAAACCTCTGATAATGATCGGTTAGTATTTTAGTCCTTAAAATACATAGTGTGTTGGGAGTGGTTGTGCCCTTGTAAAAGAACTCGACATCTAGCTTTGTGTCGGAAATATTGTGTAAGCGACGTGTAAAGGTTTTCTCCATCGGTTAAAGGAGCTTGTTGATTAGTGAAGATAACTCTCGAGTTGAATACTCGGGGAGTGGAGTAGGGCAAGGAAAAAAAAGTCCTTGTAGACCGAACCACTATAAACAACCGTGTTGTGGTTTGAACGTTTCTTTCTTTACTTGCATATTTATTCTTTATTATCTATATTGATTGAACTAACGCAATGTTATTCAAAGCAAATTAAATTTAAAAATGGTAAAACTATTCAACCCTCTTCTAGTTTTCCACATAAAAAAAACATAGATTTAATAAACCATAATTTGAACAATTATGAAATCATGTTTCATATCATTCTTTGGATAAAAATTTAGAAGAACTCCAAGTGCCTAACAATGAGGAAATTGTGGCTATCAGTTGCAAACAAGTTGTGGGTTACCATGTGCGCATGAACTGGTTCACTATTACAATAACACTAATTATATTAAATTTATGACTATCAAGTTATTTTACCCCGTAAATATATGAGTTATTTTTAATGACTATAGGTTTGTCTATTCTGTGGAAAACTAGAAGGGGGTTGAATAGTTTTGCCGATTTTAAGTTAGTTTCTAAAAACTTTAGATTCGATGTTATGTGAAATTGTATGGATGAAGATAAAGTATAGATCTAAGAGTAATGCAAGTAAAGAAAGTAAAGTAAGGGATAGAAATGACACAACCGATTTATAGTGGTTCGCCACAAGGACACCTTCCTGCCTACTCCACTCCCCGAGTCACCTACTCGAGAGTTCAAGCACTATGTCAACAAACTCCTTCAACTTGGCGGAGAAGCCTTCACAATGTTGCTTACACCTTTTCCGGTACAAAGCTAAATACCGAGTCCATAACACGGAGGACCAAACCAACACGACTATTACACAACAACTATGTGAAATGTCAAGTACAAGATCTTTGCTACAATCTTGTGAAGGAACAAATCAATCAAGGACCCCACACGGATGACTTGTAGAAAGCTCGTGATCCAACCTTAGAGAAGGACCTATATGAGAATCACAATAAAAGAAGAAGAATAACTCTCTTGATCAGTGATCTTTGTTAGAAAGTGTAAGAATATATGAGAGTTAGTAAGAAGAGGGTGAAGAGAAATGAAGAAATGGTTCTCTATTTATAGGGCAAAATCTTGCCACTGTTCCACGGATCCCACGGATCCCTCCCTTTAGGGATCCGTCTAGTGTAACCTCAGGGATCCGTGGGACGCTCCTCTTTGCCCATGGGTGTTTTGGTTATGGGTCATGGGTCATGGGTTATGGGTTGATCCATGGGTATTTCATTAGATACAATGTATCTAATATATGCAATGCATCTAGTCAAATGGATATGGGTCAATACCATGAGTTATGGTTTTTACCCATCCTAATAAACTATTACAACAAATGATTTATTACAATAATTTGTATTAAATGACTATATGTAAATGGTTTACAAAAATAACATGTATCCTTATAATTTTACTTATGATAACATTATATTTGTTATCAACAAAACACAAAGAGATCGCTCAATATTAATAAACGTTTTTTATGGTTTATTTGTATTAACATATTCCACTAAAGTGTATTGATATTTTATGGAGAATACTACATGTTTCATGGTCAGATATTACGCATGAAGATGATCCTATTTGTGACGGTGAGCTGCAAAAAATCAAGGGTGCCACTTCCTTTTCTTTTCACTTGTTTTCTATCACTTATACATCTTCTCAACTTCAGTGTGAAACCTGCAAATTTGTCAAGAGAAAGCTTTTAACAAAGTTAAAAGGGATAACTAATCCAGAATATGTTTCGACTCATAAACTTGTTGTTCACAAACATACTCATGGACGTCGGAGCACAAAGGACAAAAAAACAAACAAACCAGTTCGTTCCATCAACTGTAGATCCCCATAGCGAAGTTATTCGAAGCTACAAAATTCCTAGACTTGAACCAAGAACCTGCTAGACACAGTTCATACGTGAGGTAGACGCCTCAAAGCAATAGTTTGATTGATCAAATTCCATATATTTTCCATCCTCACATCACAAGTGTAAACAATGTCTAAGGTGATAGAAATTGTGGATTTCGGCCAGTTACTTTCGCTCTTGGTCTTGAGAAAAATATATGGTCTGTAATTTGACAAAAGTACATTGTTGCAAAGTTAAGGTATCCCAATCAAAGTACGTGGAGATATGGACTCTTTAAGGCTTTGAATACGTTTGGAACACCGTGGATTTTTCGAGAACTGGAATTGCACTAAGGGATAAATGGATGTCTATGCCAGGCACATGATTGGTTATTGCTTTACTTTATAGTCAGCTGGTTGTATTCATATCAATGGAAGAAAATGCTATACTCGCTGCTACTTGTTTTCCACTTTGGTCCGGTCATATGAGTCAGAAGCAAATAAATGGTCCCATTGTGGTAGCACGTGTGAATAACGTCATTTCATTAATCTGAAGCTACATGAAAGTTGTTCAATCCTAAGAAATCACCCACAATGGAGGAGATACAGAAGTCATCTACATGGGAAGATCTATATTTAAGTCGAGCACTCACGTTTGCTGAATATATTTATAATTGAAGACGAATGTAACATTATCGTTAATGTAATCATGACTCTCTATTTTATAAAGTTATATAGTTGTAATATATTGCTATTTTTTTAATAGTCAATATTTTATGTCGTTAAATATTTTTATTTTGATAATACACCTAAAAAAAGTAAAAAAATTAAATTAAAAGAAAAACAAATAAATTAGGAGAGAGATACTAATAACCAAAATTAGAGCGTATTATTATAATAAAGACGAAAATGTAAGACAACAAAAAAAATTTAAAAAAGATATCTATATATACTTTAAAAGAATTGCTAGACTAAAAAAAAAGCTTTCACAAAACACATTCACAAAATGAGTTGATATACTTTGATTGACTTAATAAAAATAAATAAACTATAACCAAATACACCAATAAAAAAATGTCAACTCATTTTGTGGATTTTTTTTGTAAGTCTAGCAATTCTTATTTTTTTTTGGGTTTTGCTAAACAATGCACATTAGACAATCGTTAATAAAATAAGTATGAAAAATCACTAATTATTGTAGTTCATATATTGTGCATTAAATACATATTTATTTTAAATATGAAAAGAATATGTTATTTAAGGTAATTTGTATGTTTATTTATTTTGTATTAAATACATAAATATTTTAAATAAAAAAATAATATGTTATTTAATTTAGCTTATCCTTGCTCATTGAGCATTGTTTAGCAAAACTATTTTTTTAACTAGCTAGGACTTATTACAATAAGTTTGAAGGTGCGGTGAGGGAGGGGTACGGATGGGATAACCAACATTAAATGAAGCAAGATTCTTATCGCTATCTGAATAGTAATTTTTGGATTTCGGTCACTTTCTAGATTTAACCTTATTCAATCATGCATGATTAACTTGCACTCCACTTACTCATGGAATATGCATGGCTGTGGGGTTGTAAGAAAAGTCGTATTATTAGATACTAGCCACATGTTTAAAGATAATACGTCAAGTCCAAATTTGATGCTTATTTCCAGCTTTGGCTAAAGTTAAATTCAAGTGTATTACACTATTACCATTTCTGCATATTTTATACCAAGAATACATAACTAGAAATGGCTTCACCATCTGTTAATCTTCATTTTGTTTTGTTTCCCCTACTGGCCCCTGGCCATATGGTACCCATGATCGATATGGCGCGAATACTGGCTCACCATGGCTCGAACGTCACCATAATCACCACTCCTCTTAACGCAAACCGTTATAAGCCAATTATTGCCCGAGCAGTTAAAGCAAATCTCAAAATCCAGATAGTTGAAGTCAAACTAAAGTTAGCAGAAGTTGGTTTACCTGAAGGGTGCGAGAGTTTTGACACACTTCCGTCACCTGAGCTCGCCTACAAGCTTTTTACCGCTATTAATATGTTGAAGGAACCTTCTGAATTAGTGCTTCGGGATCTATCTCCTGCTCCTAGTTGCATCATTTCAGATAGTTATATCACTTGGACGTCAGATGTGGCTCAGACACTTGGCATTCCTAAACTCGTTTTTCATGGACCGGGATGTTTTTGGATGATGTGTATGCATGTTGTGTTTACAACCAATGTGTTAGCTGGGATTGAGTCGGATTCACAACCTTTTGTGCTGCCCGATTTGCCTGACCGAATTGAAGTTACTAAACTCCAACTTATGGGTTCCTCAAGAATACATCTAACAGACCTATCGGGGTTCCGTTCACTAGTACAAGAACGCGAGAAATCTTCATACGGGTTTGTGGTCAACAGCTTTGATGAGTTGGAACCCGAGTATGTTAAGGGGTTAGCTAAGGCAAAAGACAAAAAAGTATATTGTTTAGGCCCGGTTTCTCTCTGCAACAAAGATGATGTTGATATAGCCGAGAGGGGAAACAAGGCTGCAGTCAATGAACACGACTGCTTGGAATGGCTTGATGGAAAGGAACCAGGGTCCGTTGTGTACATTTGCTTGGGAACTCTTACTCGTGTTCCTACAGAACAAGTGATCGAGCTCGGGTTAGGATTGGAATCAACAAATATTCCATTCATATGGTGCATAAGAAACGAAACCGAAGAATTGCAAAGATGGTTTTCAGAATCAGGATTTGAAGAGAGGGTGGGAGACCGAGGGTTACTAATCCATGGTTGGGCTCCACAAGTCATGATACTGTCACACCGAGCTCTAGGTGGTTTTATAACTCATTGTGGATGGAACTCAACTCTAGAAGGAGTCTGTGCTGGCTTGCCAATGGTTACATGGCCACATTTATTTGACCAATTTCTTAATGAAAAATTTATCACTGAAGTTTTGAAGATTGGAGTTAGAATCGGCGTAGATATCCCTGCTGATACCGGAGAGCAAGATAAAGCTGGAGCGTTGGTAAAGAAGGAACAGGTCAAAGCTGCCATCGAGTGTTTGATGAACGGAGGAGAGGAGGGAGAGCTAAGAAGGAAAAGGGCTCAAGATCTTGCGGAAATGGCTAAAAAAGCAATGGAAGAAGGAGGATCTTCTCATCTCAATGTGATAACTATGATTCAAGATGTTACTGAACAATTAGCCAAGAACATGAAACCAAGTCATCTTGTAGCGTAAACCAATTTGCAAAGGAACCTTCTTCCAAATACTGTAATTCTCCACTTTTTTTAATTCTCAAACGTACCAAACACCGGATATGAACTCATTTCTATTTCTCTCTTCTCAATTCTTTGTACCAAACATGCCCAAGTGTCTTAGGAAATAGGAGAGGTTGTTTAGGTGGGCAAAATCTAAATGTGATTAAATATTCTTTGAGGTTGGCATAGCTAGTCAAGGCGGAATAAGAGCATGCATAATGCAAAAAGTCACTAATGACTTTTGCTTCTTACATACTATCAATGCAACTAGATTTCATTAACTGAAAAGTCATATATACACATTAGTTTCAATGCATCAAACTTTAACAAAAGCTTTTTAAGAACTAAAAAAGGGATTGAAAATGAAAAAATCAATGCTTGAACAAGAGCTTCAAGCTATTCGACAAACACTTGGAGTTTCTCAAGTTATTCACATTAAATGCAACAACAAGTCTTTACTCACAATGCAAAAAGTCATTTGAATGACTTTTTAAAATAGTGAAAAGTCTTTACAAAAGCATGCATTGCGGATGTTCTAAAGAGTACAGGGATGTCATGAGACACCGATGGATTATTGCTTATTTTTGTAAACATTGTGTCACATAACGGTCGCCCCCTTTCAAAGATTCACGGCCATCAATGGATCTTGTTGATTTATAGTTGTAATTTTTGAGGTTAAGATACACGATATACAAATAATAACATGTAGACATCACAGAGTACACATCGGAAAACTTAGAACATAATAGTAATTAACTAACTGAAAATAAACGCGTAACAAACCTCTTTCAATTTGGTTAGATCTCTTGAACAAAGAAGATGAAGTGGTTTAAAGAGTTGTCCCTTAACGTTTTACAACTTAAACCAATTGGTGTAAGAATAGTGTCTTACCACCACAGTTTTGTACACACGAATTAACCACGAATCAAAAGATTGCTAGATCTAACACAAGCCTTTGTTTTATGGAAAAAACAAAACCAAAACACCCTTGGTGAGGGGTTCGGCCGAACAAAGGAAAAAGAGGGAGAGAGGAAGATCTAGGGTTAATTCAATGCACAAAAGTTAACCTTCAACCTTTAACCTAGACCTTGTATACATAGTGGTAGAATAACTTGTAGAAAAAGTTAGGGTTTAGGCTTGGGGAAGCTCCCTTTGGCTGGCCACCTTAGAGGAAGAAAAGGGGAACCCGAATCTTTTCCATTTTTAAGTTATTCACAATATATTCTCTCATTTTTACATTTAACGGTCGTTAGTCATTTCCGTTAAATACTTAACGATTGTTAGTCGGGTTTTGTGTAATAATTAATCGTAATCATTAACATTAATTATAACTTTAATTCTCATTCGCTAATGTGTGCAATCCCGTGGTCACGAGTTTGAATCCGGACATGCACGGTTTTATAAATATATACATATTCCAACAGCTCCCACTTGGATATGTTTACAAAACGTGTAATGACATTGGTTAGCGTCTAGCAACACGCCAATGCCCCCGGTACAACTAGTGTATGGTTTTCTGGAGAAAAACCACTTTGATGATTAATCATCATATTCATCATTTTGTTTCTAATACCATGTTAATAAGAATGTGGATCTCACTCATTTCTTAATTAACTATTCATTTCTCGCTTTATATGATTGATCAAGATTACCAATTCTTCGAACATATTCCGAAGACCTTGGGCATGGCCATGCAAACATCTTGACAACCATACGAGGGCCCAATAGTATTATACTTCAAATAAATTTGAAGGAAACAAATCCGTTTGACTACAAGCGAAATTCATAAATTTCGCAACACTTCGAAAACAACCCTTATAACTACCGATTCACATATAGCGTTAGATTGCTTCACGTAAATGCACTACATCCATGCCGGTTCTCGGTATCTCAAGTCGAGGATAAATATTCATGATGTACTTAATGACTAAGATCTATAAAGTACCATCATGTGGGTGGGATAACTCCTATACTCAATCCATTGAATATCATCTGAAATTAGTCATGCTACGCATCAATATACTTTCAAGTATATTCTAACTAATACTCAGATTTGTCTTAATTCAATATCATTCCCATGTTATTGATCGACAACGGACTATTTAGAATAACTTAAGTTATTCAAAGATTTAAACATGCAAATATATGATAACATCATAATAAATGAATAATAAACATAACAAAAATACTTTATTTCATTTGAATAATAATGTTTACAATATCCTTTATCTAAAATACTTAGTCACAGATGGGCATGAAACTACTAGCTAAGCGAAGTCCAAACTTATCAGACAAATGATTAAGTTTTTCACCAGGTAAGGCCTTCGTCAAATGATCTGCTTGGTTATCATTTGTGTGAACTTTGAGCAACTCAATTTCACATATCTTGACTTGTTCTAAAACATAGTGATATTGTCTAGGATAGTGTCTGGTACCACTTGATGCGTGCCAAACCGTCAAGTTTTTCTCGCTCAAGCCACTTGTGAATGGCCAATCGTAGAAACTTAAAGCGGTTAAGACACGAACTCAATGAAGATCTGGGAGTATAGGGTTTCCCGTCATTATGTCCCAATGAGCTATGCAATGGATCACCCTACGAATAGTGATCGAAATTTGAGCGAAAAGGGTTTGATAATGATTAGAACTACGGAAAAAGCCAACAAATTACAACGGCTTAAATGCAAATTAAAGGAAATTAAAAGATAAAAAATATTAAATAAACGCTATCACTATTTGCAAAATGATGTTTTTGTTTTAAGTTTTTATAAACCAATTAAAAACTACGTAACGCATAACCGAAAATGTGAAACTTACACAATATTAATCTTAAAAATATGAAAATGATATTTTTACAAACCTAATGATAAAAGAAAATTTATAGAAAAGAAAATTATTTTATAACTATTTAATTAATTATTATTAATTAAAACTAATTTTAACTATTAAATAATTACCTAAAATACAAGAAAATATGAAACAAAGCTAGAAAAATAAAATTTTGACTTAGAAAATCTAAAATAACAAAATAGATTTTTAAAAACTATTTTGTATTTTTCGAATATTTTGTATTTTCTAGGAATTAAAAACTATTTAAAACTAATTAAATTACTTAAAATACAAATTTAACTAAGAAAATCTAGAAAAATATTTTTGACTTTTATATTTATCTTAACTTAAGAAAAATGAAAATTATTTTTTGAACCTTTTCTTAATTTTTGTATTAAATACTAATTAAAATGCTTAAAACTAATTAAAATCAAGAAAATAGCAAACAAGCTAGGAAAATCTGAAAATTTCAGGAAAACTCTAAAATAATATTAGAAAGCTAGGAAAATGGAAAACATGGGGTTATGTGGAGGAAAATGAAGCTGCTAAGCCAAAGGCTTATAAATAAGCACTTGAATAAGCCAAATGAACAAAATAAGCCACCAACTGATAACAAAGGGTATAATATGCTAAAAGAACTAAAATGCAACAAATCTCAACTGATTTAGACCTCAAAATTGCAAGATGATAAGATCATGAGGATTTGAGCAAATGTGCTAAATCAGTTTTTGGGGCCAACTTGCAGCCTACTAATAAGCTACTAGATAAGCTGGAAACTACAAACCAATTGTTGGAACTTAAATAAGACCTGACCAAGAACTAAAGAACCAAAGATGGGACTGGACAAGCTCAATCGAGCTTGTGGCAAGCGCAAGATCAGAAACCTCGCATGCGACTCGGTTAACACCGAGTCGGGTTGCACAGAAATGAGCCCCAATTGATAAGCCCATATGAAGCTTATAGAAAATTTGTAAAATCTAGAAAAATGGTGATAAGGAATTAGATCAAGTGAAGATTTTAAAGCCACAATTTTCACTGAAATTGACTTAGAAATGAGTCCAATAAAATCACCCTAGTTGAGCAAGGAATTTTGTGGAAAGTTTGACTAACTTGAACTTTGATTCCAATTTCTCAATCTCATTTTTATATATCATTATACTACTTTGATCTATTAAAATTTCCTTTACCTAAAATTTCCTTAAATACACAAATGTATATTAAAGCTTACAAGTAATATTACATGTACATTATACTTACACATTTAAACTATTACATACAAGTAAAAGAAAAAAAAAAAAAAAGATATTTTGAGATGCATCCCCCCCCCCCAAAACCGGCCATGTGGGGAGGGTAGGCATTAAATGTTTGGTGAAAAATGGTTACTTGTATAAATCTATACACAAACTACCTCATTCATTCAATCTTCAATAATTCACAAGTAGCAAAAATTTTTCTTCTCTCTTGCTCATCCTCCATAGAACCGGCCATCTAAGGTGTTATCAAAGGATCATCAAAAATTTTTACAAGCTCAAGATTAACAATCTAGATCACACTCTTATTAAGGTTTTGAAATAAAAACCTAGGGTGTTTAGGTTAAACCTTTGTTCTTTGCACCTCATCATAGTAGCTTGTAAGCATATTTCTATCATTTTACATCTTTCCTTTTCATTTCATAAGTATTTCTTCATTTTTGGAGCAAACATGCAAGACTTGTGTTAGTTATACCATTTTACAATTGATTTTAAGAGTTTAATATATATAGTCTTCCTATAATTATTCCCTTGGTATATATTGGTCTTGATGATGTTTAGGAACCCATGACACCCTAAGAAGGTGTATGGTAGGATTAGATTAGCTTTGGAGTTGATTTGAAGGGATTGGAATAGGTTTAGTACGAGAAAACTATTTTCGATAAGTATAAAAGTGTTCTGTCCTTATTTTGTTTTTCTGGAAAATCCGACAGTAGGCACGAAATTTTGGCCTTGATATTTAGAAAATATACTTTAAAACGAATCCGTGGCGCTTGAACGGATTAAAGCGGAGTTATAACTAAGAAGTTATGAATTTTTCAAGTTTGACGACGAAATATATATTTTTCGAAAATTTCAAGAACCTATTTTAGTTTTGTATGAGTCAAAACGAGCCTTAAGCTTTACAAATTATTTCGACTTATCAAAATATATTAGTATACTTTGATACGAAGCTAAGGACGATAAAACGTGAAAGCGGTTTGAAACGACTAAGATATACACGTTTTCATAAATATGCCGTAACTATTATTTTTAGAAAAACTATATTATTTTTACGAGACAAGTGTTACGGTAACTAAAATGACCATGTTGGGGGCTGTTTTTAACGATGATGTAGAACTTTTTGTAACGAGATGTCTTCTAATAAAATCGAGATCACCAAGCATATTTTTCAAAACGATCAACCGTTTGTATAGCGGAATTGTAATAAATTATTTACGGATGCTCAAACTTGGCGAAACTCACTTTTAAACAACATTTGGACAAAATCACCATCTTTAACCTTTATTATCTTTATGTTCGAGACCTTTATGTCGAAAACTCATGAACTAAAACTTCTAGATTTTGATACAAGCTTTCCAAAACCGTCGAGTTCGTTTCCTAACGTTCGACGTACACCATTTTACGACTAGTTTTTGAAGCCATTTTGTCACTTTCATGAAATTTCCAACGACATTATTTTACTGACGAAAGTGATAATTTCACTATAAATCATTACGAAACCATTGTAGGATGACATTTTGACGTAAAACTTGTAAAGTGATTTAAGAATGGTCAAGGCGTCAAAAGAATATTTTTCGACGATAAGTATTATTTTCAAAACTCGCAAGTGGTATAAATAACATACTGAAATGCATGCATAACATTATATCATAACTCATAACATATCATATCATTCATAATAGGTCATTTTCGAGATTCACGCTACATTTCGGTGTACTCACTTTTGTCTTCGCATCATTCCACCAAGTGAGTCATAGCCCTACTCTTTTAATTGTTTTGAATTACTTTTGGGGAGATACATGCTCAACTATTTTTATAACTATCATGATTATTTGAAACTACATGTTTAATCGAATCGAATGTTTAGTCATATTCTATATCATTATCATGGGCCCTTGGGATTATCCGAATGTCTTGGGATTATCATTGAAATGAATGTCTTGGGATTATCATTGAGTGAATGTCTTGGGATTATCATTGAGTGAATGTCTTGGGAACATCATTGAGCTGGATGTCTTGGGATTTTCATTGAACTGAATGTCTTGGTATAATTATGTCAAGTAAACATTGATACATTAAGTCATGCACTATTATGTGAATTCATTTGACATCATGCGCTTGAACATAAACTATATACATTTTGGCAATGGGTTGTGAATACACAGGTTGCAAGTTTTGTATGGGCGGAACTTGGGCCGAGTGGATTCGATGCCTTTCTTTGCATAAACGATTTTGAAAGGCTTTACATTTCAATACAAACCCTATGAACTCACTCAACCTTTGTGTTGACACTTTTTAGCATGTTTTATCTCGGTTTCTATGGCATTCACTTCATGGCATGCATAAGGACTTATCATAGAGTCGTGATGACGACGCGTCTCTCATGGTTTTATGCACTTTAAAACATCGTTTGAATTGTAACAAACTTATTTCCGCACAAGATGATTTTCATTTGGGACCTATACTTTGTAAACTCGATTGTTTTATTAAATCAAACGATGTTCTTTTCAAACGACACTTTAGGTCGTTCAATATAACTTGTGATTGTGATGCTATGACAATCAATCCCGAAATTCCATTCACCGCAAAGCAGTAATTTGGGGTGTGACAGATTGGCATCGAGCTTGATTATAGAGAACTAGGTTGCATCATTGACCCTAGACTATAACTACATCATCATAGCATCTCATCATTTCATCACAAGTGCATGTTCACTTTGCATGCGATTTATACGTACATTTTTGAGTTATTTACTTTCATTTCATATCGATTGTCATATGGATGCCTTTAAATTCCCATTCCATTATTCTTTCTTCATACTCTAATGTGGAGAATTCCTTGACATTTCCTATCGAAATTCTAATATCGGTTGACTCATCACCGATAATGTCGAATGCCGAGATGAACCTTTAAATAGGCAAAGCCACTTTCACTCTTTTGTTTCACCACTAACATGTCGAGTTACACTTTATTCACACTTAAGTCACTAAACCATCGTACATTTGAAGCATTTACGACATCTCATAACCCATCTTTTAGGAAACCGTCGATCATTTTGAAAAATAACCTCAAACTTATCATTTCTTGTCACATTTCTTTGGGCGTTTATTATTGACATCGGACTTTGATCGCCTCACCCTTTCCTTTTATTTTGAAGAAGATATGGCATCAAGAAAGCTACACCGAAATGACTCAAGCGGCTATTCAAAAGTTAGTAAGGGATAGCATAGCCGATGCTCTAAGGATTGAAAGGAAACGGTGGCTGCTGCTGCTTCTTGAGGCCTTGAGTCTTCTTGAAGCCGCTAGGCTTCTTCTTCTTCTGAAATGCAGGAGGATCTGGAGTTAAAAGCTGTTCGTATAAGGATTTCAAAAGTGGAGATCCCACTAAGTTTAGAGGTACCGAAGGAGCCACTGCCATGGTTCGATGGTTCGAGAAATTGGAGTCCGTGTTTATGTTATGTAATTGCCCGGATGATAGCAAGGTCAAGTTTGCTACGAGTACACTACTTGATGGAGCGTTGTCGTGGTGGAACTCTTATGCTCAACCGATAGGAATGGAAAATGCTTTCAAGCTCACTTGGGAGCAATTTAAAGGTTTGGTAACAAAGAAGTTTTGTCCGCGTACGGAGGTGAAGAAGTTGGAGACCGAATTCTATGAGTTGGTAACTATTGGGTATGACATTGATACTTACATTCGAAGGTTTCAAGAATTGGCGTGTTATGCCCATCTATGGTTTCGGATAATGAGAAGCTCTTGGAGGCTTTTATTGAAGGACTTCACGAGATTATTCAAGGTGATGTGACTTCCTTTGATCCATAAACGATTGAGGAATCTATTCGATTGTCTCAAAAGCTTATGGCACAAGTAGTAAAGAGGGCAACACCACCAACATCAACCGTAACAACAATACCAACAACCGCACCAACTACAACAATAACCACGACAACAATAACAACAATCACACCATCAACAACAACACCAACAACCAAACTAACCACAATAAAAGGAAATGGGAAAGCGACCGAGGAGGTTATAACAACAACAACCAAAACCGTAACATTAACCATCATCAACAATGAATAGAGGGCAAGAAACGCAATGGTTTATGTTCTCGCACCAATAGAAGGCGAGGTTATGCCGGAACCTACCCACTATGTAATCGATGTAAGTATCATCACACGGGTCTTTGTCTGTTAAGTGCTACAAGTGTCAAAAACTAGGACACCATGCCGGAATTGTAGAGGCAAGACCATAGTTACGTGCTTGGATGTGGGAGCAAGGACACTATCAAGTCAATGTCCTCAAAACCAAGGTCAACAAGTCGAAGGTGCTCATGGGAATGTATACATGTTAGGAGGAGAAGGAGCTCATCAAGGTATCAACGACGCGGAAGACTAAAGAAGTTCGGAAACTAACGGTCTTATTTCTCCTATTGTATTACGTTGTACTAAGTTTATGTCTTTCATCGTATTCGAAACTTTATAACTTAAGATGTACTACTTTTTCTAAACCACTCGTTGTAAAATATTCTCATCTATCGTACTTTATTTTCTTTCCGATTTGTTATTACTCACGAGAATTTTAATTCCTTTTACTTTAATTATCATTTTAACGACACGGTTTAAATCCTTGTAAACATTGAGAGTTATAACAACTAAACCGAACGTCACGTCATCGTTCCTTAATTATACATAGCCTAGCTAACTATGTCTAATTCTGGAGGGATCACGTTATGTTGGGAGCAGTTATTTATAAATCTTAGTGCAAGCAAAATTTTCACATGTTCTGATTCAAAGTGTTACTTATGAGAGATTCATCCAATATTTTCCTTACTATGATGTTTTAGACACTCTCAATCATCGATAACCGTAACGACACTTCTCCATGTCTTCTCTCCTCGATAATCACCACAAACTCAACAATTCGATAGACTAACACGAACTGAATTCAGGGACTGAATTCCTTTTTGGATGGGCGAATGTGACAACTCGCAATTTCAGGACATTTCTCAAAACAATTCATGCTTCACCATTTCATCATTTATCGTAAACTAGGTTTACGTGTTCCAAATTCGCGTAACCTTAAGGGTTTAGCGGCGAATTCATGATCATATCATCACGAACATTTCATATGGACTAAGTTTAGTCTACCTTTTATTAGCATCATTTGCATCATGTTAGTTCATTCATGATTTTTCATTTCACATTAAACACGTAAATTTTATATTAAAGAAACGTTATCGCGTGAGTTATTATTTTGAATATTTAATCCGTTACTTCCAAAAATGATCCCGAGATATTTTTATACTTACATTTAGTTTATAAAAACTATATTTTGAGTTTACCTAGTGTTCTAAATTTATTTTGTATATAAATCGTTAAAGTTATATTATTACGACATTTTCTTAAAAACTACACGATAATTATTTTATCACTCAAATTTCACAAGGAATGTATTTTTACAATTTTATAATATCATTATACTCTACTTTGATCTATTAAAATTACTTTCACCTAAAATTTCCTTAAATACACAAATGTATATTAAAGCTTACAAGTAATATTACATGTACATTATACTTACACATTTTAACTATTACATACAAGTAAAAGAAAAAAAAAAGATATTTTGAGATGCATCCCCCCCCCCAAAACCGGCCATGTGGGGAGGGTAGGCATTAAATGTTTGGTGAAAAATGGTTACTTGTATAAATCTATACACAAACTACCTCATTCATTCAATCTTCAATAATTCACAAGTAGCAAAAAATTTTCTTCTCTCTTGCTCATCCTCCATAGAACCGGCCATCTAAGGTGTTATCAAAGGATCATCAAAAATTTTTACAAGCTCAAGATTAACAATCTAGAATTACACTATTATTAAGGTTTTGAAATAAAAACCTAGGGTGTTTAGGTTAAACCTTTGTTCTTTGCACCTCATCATAGTAGCTTGTAAGCATATTTCTATCATTTTACATTTTTCCTTTTTATTTCATAAGTATTTTATCATATTTGGAGCAAACATGCAAGACTTGTGTTAGTTATACCATTTTACCATTGATTTTAAGAGTTTAATATATATAGTCATCCTATAATTATTCCTTGGTATATATTGGTCTTGATGATGTTTAGGAACCCATGACACCCTAAGAAGGTGTATGGTAGGATTAGATTAGCTTTGGAGTTGATTTGAAGGGATTGGACTAGGTTTAGTACGAGAAAAACTATTTTCGATAAGTATAAAAAGTGATCTGTCCTTATTTTGTTTTTCTGGAAAATCCGACAGTAGGCACGAAATTTTGGCCTTGATATTTAGAAAATATACTTTAAAACGAATCCGTGGCCGCTTGAACGGATTAAACGGAGTTATAACTAAGAAGTTATGAATTTTTCAAGTTTGACGACGAAATATATATTTTTCGAAATTTCAGCAAGCTATTTTAGTTTTGTACGAGTCAAAACGAGCCTTAAGCTTTACAAATTATTTCAACTTATCAAAAATATATTAGTATACTTTGATACGAAGCTAAGGACGATAAAACGTAGAAAACGGATTTGAAACGACTAAGATATACACGTTTTCATAAAATTGGTGTAACTATTATTTTAGAAAACTATATTATTTTTACGAGACAAGTGTTACGGTAACTAAAATGACCATGTTGGAGGCTGTTTTAACGATGATGTAGAACTTTTGTAACGAGATGTCTTCTAATAAAATCGAGATCACCAAGCATATTTTTCAAAATGACTAACCGTTTGTATAGCGGAGTTGTAATAAATTAATTACGGATGCTCAAACTTGGCGAAACTCATTTTTACACAACACTTTGGACAAAATCACCATCTTTAACCTCTATTATCTTTATGTTCGAGACCTCTATGTCGAAAACTCATGAACTAAAACTTCTAGATTTTGATACAAGCTTTCCAAAACCGTCGAGTTCGTTTCCTAACGTTCGACGTACACCATTTTACGACTAGTTTTTGAAGCCATTTTGTCACTTTCATGAAATTTCCAACGACATTATTATACTGACGAAAAGTGATAATTTCACTATAAATCATTACGAAACCATTGTAGGATGACATTTTGACGTAAAACTTGTAAAGTGATTTAAGAATGGTCAAGACGTCAAAAGAATATTTTTCGACGATAAGTATTATTTTCAAAACTCATAAGTGGTATAAATAACATACTGAAATGCATGCATAACATTATATCATAACTCATAACATATCATATCATTCATAATAGGTCATTTTCGAGATTCACGCTACATTTCGGTGTACTCACTTTTGTCTTCGCATCATTCCACCAAGTGAGTCATAGCCCTACTCCTTTTAATTGTTTTGAATTACTTTTGGGGAGATACATGCTCAACTATTTTATAACTATCATGATTATTTGAAACTACATGTTTAATCGAATCGAATGTTTAGTCATATCCTATATCATAAATCATGAAACCGAATGTCTTGGGATTATCCACAGGCCGAATGTCTTGGGATTATCATTGAGTGAATGTCTTGGGATTATCATTGAGTGAATGTCTTGGGATTATCATCATTGAATGTCTTGGGAACATCATTGAGATGTCTTGGGATTTTCATTGAACTGAATGTCTTGGTATAATTATGTCAAGTAAACATTGATACATTAAGTCATGCACTATTATGTGAATTCATTTGACATCATGCGCTTGAACATAAACTATATACATTTTGGCAATGGGTTGTGAATACACGGTTGCAAGTTTTGTATGGGCGGAACTTGGGCCGAGTGGATTCTGATGCCTTTCTTTGCATAAACGATTTTGAAAGGCTTTACATTTCAATACAAACCCTATGAACTCACTCAACCTTTGTGTTGACACTTTAGCATGTTTTATCTCGGTTTCTATGGCATACACCTCATGGCATGCATAAGGACTTATCATGGAGTCGCGATGACGACGCGTCTCATGGATTTATGCACTTTAAAACATCGTTTGAATTGTAACAAACTTTATTTCCGCACAAGTATGATTTTCATTTGGGACCTATACTTTGTAAACTCGATTGTTTTATTAAATCAAAAAGCGATGTTTTTTTCAAAGAACGACACTTTAGGTCGTTCAATATAAACTCTTAGATTGTGATGATATATATCGGGGAAACTCCCCACACTAGGTGGAACACACGGGTGAAAACCCATGTTTAGCTCTTGTTTTTGATTACCGAGTCGCTAGCTTGACTCGGCCCAATTAATTTGTTCATGGGAAGTAAGTGGAAGAAACAATCTCCATCGGACTTTCATTCAAGATGTTCGACAAACATTTGAAACGTGAAAGTTCCACACCGATGAGATATACATAGAACCGCTCAAAATGATAAATGAAAATGCCGGGGTCAAGATAGTGTCTTCATTCCGAAGGAGTGAAGATGAAGAGAAATCACAAGATATTAGAGGAAAGGAAGAAAGATTTTGATAACAATCAAGATCCATTCTTCATCCTCAAATGTAGACATATCGGGAGGAAGGGTGAGGGTAGTATCAATAATAGGCAAACTCGAATGATAGAGTACACCTTCCTCCGAGCTAATATCATCCTCAAGATCAAAATAGAAATGATCATGTTCCGGAGGAGATATGTCATGAGAGAGTTCACCGGAGAACTCTTCATGAAGAGAATTATTCACATGAAGTGAAATTGTGAACTCTTGTTCCATTGTGGACTCATCACTATCCTCAATCTGAGTATCAAATAGTGGATTCTCAGAAATTAAAGTGAATTCAGAGTTGAATTCAAATAGAGGATTGGTGAAAGTAGCTTTGAATGTTTCGAGAACAACGTGATCAACATTCTCTATTGGATTGTTGGGATAAGAGTGAGTGAACGATCATTATCGGTGAGATTTTCGGTCTCTCCCGGATCGGCTTCAAATCAAAGAGTGGATTGATGTGAGTGAGTTCATCGGTGAACTCCTCAAGAAGGATCGACCGCGGGGTGATGCCTCAACATACTCCATGTTTCCATAGGAAGCACAATCGTCGCTAAGATCGTAGAAAGTTTCCAAATGATCATTTGAACACTCAATAGGGGAAGAGAATCACACATATGGTCAAAGTTCCTGTGACTCTCTGGATTGGGACAAGGTTCTCAACACTAGACTTTATGAATTCGTCCGATTCCTTTCGTGAACAGTGTCAAGATGCTCGTCCCCATGTTCGAGAGAGAGTGGGAGCTTGGTGTGATAGCGGTTGTATGAGATGTAATCTCAATCAGGATATCAACCGATGAACTTGATGAATTTTTATAAAATTGAAGGATATCAAGTGTATCCTCATCATCATCGCATCGAATGAAACGAAATTGAGAGCTAGATCCGCCGCTTTTCTTTTGCAATTGATTCCTAATAGATTTTTCGAGCGCAATTTTGGAATTTAATTTAGCGACCGCTCTTGACTAACAATTCTTCCATGGATTTTGGATTATCTTGGTGATGTTTACATTCCTTCAAATCTTTCACTAAATCCAAAAGATCAAGGAGAAGATTTTGAGGAAGTGGATCAGTGAGGTGGTGCACGATTCATTTGGTCTTGTAGAGGTTGGTCATGATACGAAGAGTCGTAATTGTTATAAGGAAATGGATTCCTTGTTTGACAATCGAGCTAAAGTGAGGACCTCCACAATACTCACAACAAGAAACCGATGTGGCCGTGAGTCATATGTGTTGTAGTCATAATTGTTATCGGGAACCCGCTCATAGACAAGCGTGTTTCCGATTGACAATCGAACCGGAGTGTGAACCACCACAAGACTCACAACAAGAAATCTGCCGAGTCTCACAAAGTGGTAGCCGATGGAATAAATCGGTTGTGTTATGGTAGGAATAGGGATCACGGTTATAGAGCAGACCGTTTCCGATTCCACCATGCTACAACCGGGGCAATTGCCACCATTATAAGGACCACCACACCATTGACAACCAAGAGGGTGAGGATAAGACATAGAAAGAATCAAAGGTTTTCAGAGGGGTAGAGATGAAGAATCAAAGATGCAAGAGGGTAAAGATGAATATTTTTGGTATTTTTGAAAAACATTTTGTAAAAATAAGAAAGAAAATCTTTTTGGATTTTTGATTTTTAAAAGAAAATATAAACACATATACAGATGGTATAAACAAGGAGTGAATATTCAAATCACTAATCGCTAAGCGTAAGAGTATCAACCTGACTCCGGCGGTGGCCAAAAATTTGATCGTGCTAAACCGTCAAGTTTTTCACTCAAGCCGCCATGTGAATGGCCGACCGTAAGAAACTTAAAGCGGTTAAGACACGAACTCAATGAAGATCTGGGAGTATAGGGTTTCCGGTCGTTATGTCCCAAATGAGCTATGCAATGGATCACCCTACGAATAGTGATCGAAATTTGAACGAAAAAGGATTGATAATGATTATAACTACGTAAAAAGCCAACAAATTACAACGGCTTAAATGCAAATTAAAGGAAATTAAAAAGATAAAAAATATTAAATAAACGCTATCACTATTTGCAAAATGATGTTTTTGTTTTAAGTTTTATAAAAGCGAATTAAAAACTACGTAACGTAACCGAAAATGTGAAACTTACACGATATTAATCTTAAAAATATGAAAATGATATTTTACAAACCTAATGATAAAGAAAATTTATAGAAAAGAAAATTATTTTTATAACTATTTAATTAATTATTATTAATTAAAAACTAATTTTAACTATTAAATAATTACCTAAAATACAAGAAAATATGAAACAAAGCTAGAAAAATAAAATTTTGACTTAGAAAATCTAAAATAACAAAATAGAATTTTAAAACTATTTTGTATTTTTACGAATATTTTGTATTTTCTAGGAATTAAAACTATTTAAAACTAATTAAATTACTTAAAAATACAAATTTAACTAAGAAAAATCTAGAAAATATTTTTTGACTTTTATATTTATCTTAACTTAAGAAAAATGAAAAATTATTTTTTTGAACCTTTTCTTAATTTTTTGTATTAAATACTAATTAAAAATGCTTAAAAACTAATTAAAATCAAGAAAAATAGCAAACAAGCTAGGAAAAATCTGAAAATTTCAGGAAAACTCTAAAATAATATTAGAAAGCTAGGAAAAATGGAAAAACATGGGGTTATGTGGAGGAAAATGAAACTGCTAAGCCAAGGGCTTATAAATAAGCACTTGAATAAGCCAAATGAACAAAATAAGCCACCAACTGATAACAAAGGGTATAATATGCTAAAAGAACTAAAATGCAACAAATCTCAACTGATTTAGACCTCAAAATTGCAAGATGATAAGATCATGAGGATTTGAGCAAATGTCTTCATCGGTTTTGGGCCAACTTACGACCTACTAATAAGCTACTAGATAAGTGAAACTACAAACCAATTGTTGGAACTTAAATAAGACCTGACCAAGAACTAAAGAACCAAAGATGGGACCTGGACAAGCTCAAGCGAGCTTGTGGCAAGGGCTGCAAGATCTGAAAACCACATGCGAGACTCGGTTAACATCGAGTCGGTTGCACAGGGAAATAACCCAATTGATAAGCCCATATGAAGCTTATAGAAAATTTGTAAAAATCTAGAAAAATGGTGATAAGGAATTAGACCAAGTGAAGATTTTAAAGCCACAATTTTCACTGAAATTGACTTAGAAATGAGTCCAATAAAAATCACCCTAGTTGAGCTCAAAACTGAGTTTTACCATTTTGACTTTTTGACAGGATGGAAAGTTTGACTAACTTGAACTTTGATTCCAATTTCTCAACTGAATATGATGTTACTTGATGAAATAACACTAATGCAAGCTAGCTCTAAGATTTCTAAGCACAAAATAAGCTTTTAGCTTTCAAAAATTCCAACAGATAAGCTTAATGGACAGATTCAAGAGGAATTTGACTTTTACTCAAAAGGAGTGCAAACTTATGACTAGAATGGCTCAAAGGACTTGTATAAAGACTGAATGTACAAATTACAAACACCAACAAGGGCTCAAGATCAGCTGAACAAGCTGATCCAAACACCACTTTAAAACTGATATCTGAACTTAACAAAGCTAATTCTTGATCTAGCTATAGCGAAACTCAAAATGATTCTAAATGACTTAAATACAACTAATTGAACATGTTTAAACCTTCAATGATCACAGATACATACACAAGAACATTATGCAAATTTGAATGAAGAAATGGAATTGAGAATGACACTCACAATGGTCCAGCTTGTATGCAGGCTAAAACCAAACCCAAAACCACTACCTAAGCCATTTCCAACCCAAATAAGCACTGCACCAACCCTATGTCCACTGCCATTACTGTTTTAGCCAAAATTCCACCTAATTTGACTTTTGTTGACCAATTATCCAAGTTGTTTGAAACTGAACTATGGGCTTACTCAAAGCTATAATAAGCTTGAATAAACCTATGTGAGCTTAAAAATGAGCTGCTGAAAGCTTGTACATATGAAATAGAAGCGAAAAATTGCACGATGAACAACAAACTTGAATTTTATAAGAAAACTTGGATTGATACTCAAAAGCTTAATACAATGATTTTTAACTTGAATGTGATACATGGAACCGAAATTATAACATTTTGATTAAACTACAACATTTATTAAAAAAGCGACATTAAGGAAAAATATAAAACTAACTACTTCTTTTTGCTTCCTTCATCTCTCTCTTTTATAGCTCCCAATGATTTCTCTCTCATCTCTGAGAATATCCCACCATTGTTTGAGGCCTTTGGATCACTTGGAGAGTTTTTAGCCATTGATCAATTTTGGCGGGAAATTATGTTTTTAACAGCTGGATGAGTGAGGGGGTAGAGGGAGCATTAAATGCACCTTGGATGGATGTTGAGGAGGGGGGAACAAGGTGTGGAGTAGGGTGGCTGGAGGTGTGGGATGTATAGTGTTGCAGGCTAGATGTTGGGGAAGAAGGAAGAAAAAGGCGCGTAGGGGTTTATGTTTGACTTGTTTGTAGACCAGGTTTTAATATCAAAGGGGTCCAAAAAGCAGGGTCCAAATGGGTTGGCAGGGTCATAAAAGGTTCAAGGTCCAAAAAGGTGTGAAGGGTTTTAATTTTCAAGGACCTCTTTTGTAATTCCTGAAAAATAGAGGACCAATTCTGCCAATTATGCGAAGTTTTCCCAAGGGACTAAAAGTGACAAGCTTCCATAATACAAGGACCAAACTTGACATTTTCCAATTTCCAAGGGCCATTTTTGCCAATTTTGAAACTTGGAGGACCAAACTTGTAATTTCTCAAAACTTTTGATATTTTTCACCAAAGGACTAATTTTGACAAGTTATGATTTAAAAGGACCTTTGGTGATTTTTCTTTAAAATTAGGACTCGGGGACTATTTTTGACAATTTTAGAAACTTGGGGACTGAAAGCGCCAATTATGCAAACTTTGCTCATTTTCATCGATTTTAAACATTTTGCATCCGAAACATATAAAATGCACTTTTGAGATATTTTCGGTATTTTGATGCATTTCGAGCATTTTAAACGTTTTGCGCCCGATTGACCAAAATGATGAGTATTTACACACTCATCAACCCTTCATGACTCTAGGTTCACGAGCAAAAGTAATTGCATCGAGTTGTCACAATATACTTTAATAGGATTTTCAATCGGCGTCATAACACCAAGCCCGAAACAAACTTCCTTATCCAAACGGCTTCCATGGCGACACGGCGCGTTATGTACTCGCTTTCAGCGAGACATCGCAAGAGTGGTCTTTCTTGCTCTTCAATCCACAACACCTCCATTGATGACAAATATGTAACCCGTCGAGACTTCGTACCATCTTTGTCACACTTCCGTGATGCATCGCAATAACACGTAATGAGCGTTACTACGGATTTCCCATACACTATGAACATATCTTTTGTCGCCCTAAGGTACTTGAGAATATGTTTAACATGAGTCGATGAATTTCACGGATTCTGCGATATCGATGGTCGTGTTTTGAGCAAATGCCACATCGGGCCTTGTGCATCGCACCGCATACATGATAGATCCTACAGCCGAAGCATAAGGAATTTTCTTCATGCGTGCCACCTCTGCAGGTGTTGAAGCACAACCTTCGCTACTCAAACCATGGTTTACTTGCATCGGCAAAAACCCCTTCTTGGAATCTTGCATATTGAATCTCTTCAATATTTTGTCAATGTAAGCACTTTGGCTTAAACCAATTAGCCGCCTTGATCTATCCCCATAGATCTTGATTCCGAGTATATATGCTGCTTCCTAAGTCTTTCATCGAAAAACATTTACCAAGATAAGCTTTCACCTCATTTAAACTTGGTATATGATTTCCCATGATTAATATGTCATCGACATACGAAACAAGGAAAGTAACATGACTCCACTAGCTTTGTGATATACATGGCTCATCAAGATTACGAGTAAATCCAAAACTTTTGATTTCTCCATCAAATCTTTTGTTCCATTGCCTTGATGCTTGCTTTAATCCATAAATGGACCTTTTAAGCTTGCATACACGGTTAGGAAATTGTGGATTCACAAACCCCTCAAGCTGTGCCATATAGATGTCTTCATCTAGACGAACATTCAGAAAGGTGGTTTTGACATCCATATGCCAAATCTCATAGTCATAGTGTGCAGCTATAGCTATGAGAATCCTAATAGCTCTTATGTCCGCCACAGGAGAAAAATGTCTCCTCGTAATCAATGCCATAAGTTTGAGTAAAACCTTTAGCTACCAGACGAGCCTTATAGGTGTGTACATTGCCATCCAAGTCAGTTTTCTTCTTGAAGATCCACTTACTTCCAATGACTTTAGCATTGGGAGGAAGGTCAACTTCAATCCAGACATCATTATCCTTCATGGATTGCATTTCCCCATTCATAGAAATCTGCCATTTATCCTTTTCAGGATCAGCCATGGCAGCCTTATTGTTGGCAGGTTCATTAAGATCCCCAACCATATTTTCCTCCACATCTACGTTAAGACATAGACGATCAGTTGCACGTATAGTCCTTTCAGACCTACGAATGGGAACAACTTTAGGAGGAGCACCCAAACTTTCAGGCTCTTCTTGAAGTTGGCTAGTATTATCATAAGGTGTTGTATCTTCATGATCATATTCCAGATCATATACTCTCCCACTGAGTTCTTGAGATATGAGATTCCTTTCAAGGAAGTCTCCATACCTAGCCACTATGACTTTGTTCTCAGCTGGGTAGTAGAAGTAGTAACCCATAGTTTCCTTAGGGTATCCTACAAGATACACTTAACGGATCTTGGTTGGAGCTTATCTCGGTGAGTCACGTTTAACAAACGCCTCACATCCCCGCACCTTTAAGTAAGAAAAGTTGGGAGATTTTCACGTCCATATTTCATATGGAGTCTTAACAACCTTCTTCGTTGGAACCATATTCAAAATGCGAATAGCGGTTTCAAGGGCATAATCCCAAAAGTTAAAGGAAGAGTCGTAAGATTAAACATTGATCGTACCATGTCAAGTAAAGTACAATTTCTCCTTTCAGATACACCATTTTGTTGTGGATTATAAGGAGATGTGAGTTGCTGGACAATTCCACACTCAGCTAAGTAATCTTTGAACTTGTGGAAAACTAGAAGGGGGGTTGAATAGTTTTACCAATTAAAACTTCCTTTTGATTTATTTAGATCGACTTATGTCAATCTATTTGGATGTGTGTGTTGGATGTTGATAAACAAGCATATAAAAGTATGTAATGAAAAGATAAGAGTAAGAAGTACAAAACCACAACGCGAGTATTTATAGTGGTTCGGCTACAAGGACAACTTCCTTGCCCTACTCCACTCCCCGAGTCACCTACTCGAGAGTTCGTAATGACTATACCAACTCCTTATGGCGGAGATGCCTTCACAACGTCGCCTACCCTTTTTCCGGTGCTAGGCTAACCACCGGGTTCTTTCACTCCAAAGTGAACCACACCTACACAACGTCGCCTACCCTTTATTAGGTACTAGGCTAAGTACCTAGTTCTTTCACATAAAGGTGAACCACACCTACACAACGTCGCCTACCCTTTATTAGGTACTAGGCTAAGCACCTGGTTCTATTGCAATGGAGGAACTACTACCCAACACTACACCAACAACTAATCCCAAAGGAGATCAACTCTTTTCTACAACATCATCAAGGATATCAATATCCTTGGATCTAGTACTAATCTATCTTGTACATCGAAATACACCATATCGAATGTACATCTAAGGCACCTTTCGCTAATGCCTTTAACTAGATCTTCAAGACACCCTTCACTAATGTCTTGTGTCTTTACTTCTAAGCACCTTTCACTAATGCTTCTAGTCTTGACTTCTAAGCACCCTGATAAGGTTTTAAAATGTACCTTTTTGAGGGGTCGTTTAAGCCCTTATTTGATCACTTTTGTATCCGTTATTACTTAATATCGTTCCTTTTCACTTTTTAGGTCTCTTGAAGGCAAATTGCTGTAATGGCACTTATTTGGACAAAAGGCGCGGATATCTGAAGAAAATGGCCAAAGTCAAGAATCGAGACACTCAATGCTTGAAAATACAAGGTGGCGGCGTCATCGCTTAAGCTATGACGCCGTCGGAGGATTTTGTGACGACGAAGCCAAATCTCTTATTTTCAAGTGACGGTGTCGAGCTTTAAAAGAGTAGGCCGTAGCAACTCGGGCGCCTAGATTTGATCGAGACGCGTCAAAAGCTAAAGAGGGCAGCACAAGCACAAGGTGGCGCCGTCGCAAGACTAACGTGGCCAAGACGAAACCCTAATGACGGCGACCACGGCGTCACAAAACATAAGGTGGCGCCGTCGCACATGTAATCTTATATATAGAATCCGAATTTTTCAAGATTTGTGTGTAGTCTTTTGGAGTAAAAACCTAAACCGAACCAAGGCTGTCTTGTACAAGATTTTAGGGTTCCAAACCCTATCTTACAACAAGATAAGTGTTTTACTTCATTAATTCAATTATGTCTTTGATTATTTGTGTGTATGCTTGCATGTTCTCCATGTCCAACTAATTTACTTGTGTGTTTGCTTAGGGAATATGAAACTTAATTATTGAATATTGATTGGTTGTCTCTTATCTTAATTGTTAATGATCTAGTAATGCGATAGGTCATTGGTTGTGTAATTAATGCTTGATTAATCTTTGTGACCCTTAGGCTATAGCACTTAGAGCGGTTGTAGGCTAAACCATCCAAAGAGGCCTTAGAGTTAGAGTTTATAATCCCTAGTGGGTTTTGTAGACGAGACCCTTTGGTAAGTTTAAAGAGTTAGGGATAAACGCATACCCTACAACTTTAGACACAAAACGCGATTAAGAATAAGGACGTGACAATTCAACCATCAATAGGAGATAATTAAGGAGTAATAAAACCTAAGTAAACACATCTTTAAACTATCATACGAACACACAATAATTAGACATAGACTACCCATTAGTTTAGATAATTAGATAAGTAGAAGTAATTGGTAGAAATACCAAAACCCCCAAATTCAAACCCCGAGATTCGTACCTTTCCATTTCCTAAAAAAAAACATAAAAAAGATAAAAAGTAATCTTCCTCAACCCCCAATCTTAACGTAGTAACTTCTCACTAGCATTCCTATTCCCCTAGAGAACGATATTAATACCCGTGGCTTACCCTAATACTACACTACAACGATTAGGTTCACTTGCTGGGTGTTATAAAACTTTCTCGAAAAAGGAAGTTCCTTTGACCCGAATGGCGTGTAGCGTTATCAAGTTTTAGGCGCACGGGGAATAGAATAGCTAGTTAGTAGTCCACCTCGTTTAGGTTTCTTTGCTTGATTCCTATCAAGTAAATTTTTCTCATTTTAGCTTTCTCATAGTCTATCCCCTTCTTCGTGACCTTTGTTCGTAACCCCATCACTTTTCATCATGGAAGGTGATAACCAACCACCATTCATCAACCTACCACCAAATGACCCGCCAAAAGCCCGTACTCTTGGTGAATACTCAAGACCAAGCCACCTAGGCTATAGGAACACCATTGAGCTTCCGACCAAGCCCAAACTACGGCCTGCGATCCGACACCATCCGGTTGGTGCAAAGCGGAAGTGCATTCCATGGACTTCGTTCAAGATCCAAATCGACATCCAAGGGATTTCCTTAAAATTGTCGATTCCATCGACCTTGATGCTACTACTCGGGAGACCACGCGTCTGCGTGTCACACCCCAAATTACCTTTTTTGCGTGGAATGGAATTCACGGGATTGATCATCATATCATCACAATCACGAGTTATATTGAACGACCTAAAGTGTCGTTTAAAAACACATCGTTTGTTATTTATTTAAAGCGTTCGAGTTACAAGATAGGTCCCAAAGTTGATAAAGTTTATGGAAATATATTCATTACAAGCCAAACGATGTTTTGAAAATGCCATAATATACAATGAGACGCGTCGACGCCGCGACTCTATGAGGGTTCCTTATTCGTGCCATGATGCGAATGTCTTAGTTACCTAAAAATACATTGCTAAAACGGTCAACAATAATGTTGGTGAGAAATCATAGGTTTATGAAAAATGTTTTATACGACCACACAAGTATAGACCATGTATGACAAATATGCCACATAAAAATGTTACAATTGCTATAAGCCCATGACACCGAAACTAGACTGATCATGATGTTCGCCCCAATAGAGTGTTTGCCAAAAAACTCAAATAATGTTATTAAATGAAATGCATCCGTTTAACTAGTTGGAATCCACCAACCCGGATGGAGGAGTCACCCTCGATAGATCTATCCACTCACCCTCACTTCTATTAAATTAACGGTTCATGTTATATAATGGGGACATTCAATTGGCATGAGGTAACTTAAGCAATGTAAATGAATTTGATATACTTGGCATCGTAATAAAAATGATGTGCAATGTATTCTCCCCCGTAGGTTTGAAAATAAGTATAAACATGTACAACGGGGCTATGAAAACTCACTTGGTGAATTGATGCGAAGACAAAAGTGAGTACACTGAAATATAGCGTGAATCTCTAACCTTGACCTATTATGAATGATATGATACATAATAAGTTATGATGTAATGTTATGCATGCAATTCGTATGATATCTATACCACTAGTGAATTTTTGAAAATATTACTTATCGTCGAAAAATAATCTTATAATGTCTTGACCATTTTTAAATTACTTTACATGTATTTACGTTGAAATGATATCCTACGATGATCATTTGGTGATTTATTATGAAATTATAACTTTTCGTCGTAAAATAATGTCATTGAAAATTTCATGAAAGTGAATAAATAGCCTCGAAAAGCTAGTCGTAAAATGATGCACATTGAGTGTTAGGAAACAAACTCAACGGTTTTGGGAAGCTTGTATCATTATCTCAAAGTTTTAGCATTTAAGTTTTCATCCTAGAGGTCTCGATCATGGAGAAAAATATAGGTTAAGTATGGTACTTGCGTCAAAAAATATCGTTTAAGGATGGTTTTCGGCAAAGTTTAAGTAACCGTATTTTATTCGTTACAACTCCGCTTGACGAACGGTTGGACATTTTGGAAAATATGCTTGGCGAACTTACTTTTACTAGAAAACCTCATTTTTATAAGAAAAAGTACTCCAATTTACTTCTCCAAATTTTGTTCTCCAAATTTGTTCTCCAAATTTTAGTTCTCCAAATTTTGTTCTCCAAATGATTTGTTCTCCAAATAATTTGTTCTCCAAATGATTTTGACTACTTTACAAACATTCTTGTCCCGTTTTTGACTCGCAAAAAAAGTAGAAGTAATATCTTTGAATTTCTCGATTTTTATAGTTTTAGGTAAATCAAACTTGAAAATTCATATCTTCTTCGTTATAACTCCGTTTTAACCCGTTCAAGCGACCACGTTTTCATTTTAAAGTATATTTTCTAAATATCTAGTCCAAAATGTTTATCTACTTGTCGAGGATTCCGAATTTCAAAATAAGATCAGACCTTCAACTAAAGTTGTCGAAATGAGTTTTTCGCAAAAACCTATTCTAACCAATTCAAAACAACTCCGGCTATTCTAATCCTACCATACACCTTCTTAGGGTGTCATGGGTTTCTAGACATCACCAAAAGTGATATGTTTCAAGGAGTAATTATATGATGATAAATATATATATATATATATATATATAACTCTTAAAAACAATGAAAAGTGGTATAAACATCAATATGACTTGCATGTTTTTCTTAAATATGATGAAATAAACATAAAATAAGTATGAAAGATGAACATGAACATGATATGCTTACTAGTAACTTGATGAGTTGAAGTGAACAAAGGTTAATCCTAACACCCTAGGTTTTTATTTCAAAACCTTAACTAAGAGTGTAACTAGGTTGTAAAGAACTTGACTAGAAAATTTTTGGTGATCTCCTCTTTGATCCTTATGGTGGCCGGTTATGTGGAGAAGAGAGGAAGAAGAACTTTGATCTTTTACACTTAATGATATTTAGTTGTATGTATGTATTTTGAGTATAATATGATATAAGGTAAGATATTTAGTGAATTTTGAGTGACTCACCCTTGTGTCGACAAGGGGTATTAGTATTAGTTAATATATATATATATATATATATATATATATATATATATATATATATATATATATATATATTTTTAAATGTATAAATGTAAAGTAGATGTGAAGTTAAATAAAGATAGTTAGTAACTTGTATACACATTTGAGCATTTAGGGTAGCGTTAGCTAAAAATAAATTTTAACGGGTCAAAATAAAATATATTGAAGTCATAACAATTATAAAAATACGTTTCTTGCACAATTTGAGTGAAATAATAATTATCGTGTAGTTTTTAAGAAACCGTCGTAATTATATAAATATAACAATTTATATACAAAATAAATTTAAAACACTGGGTAAACTCATAATACTATTTTTATAATCTTATTATAAGTATAAAAATATATTGGGATAATTTTTGGAAGTATCGGATCAAATGTTCAAAATAATTAATTAGGCGATAGCGTTTATTTAATACGAAATTATACGTTTAATGAAAATGCAAAACCATGCATGAACTAATATGATGATAATGATGCTAATGATATGTAGACTAAACCTAGTCTATATGAAATGTCCTTGATGATTGTTCATGAATTCGCAGCTAAACCACTAAGGGTACGCGAATTTGATACTCGTAAACCTAGTTTACGATAAACGATGAAATAGTGAAGCATGAATAGTGTTTCGTGAATAGTAAATTTCCGAGATGAATAGTAAATTTGAGAAATGACCTGAAAGTACGAGTTGTCACATTTCCCCATCCAAAAAGGAATTCAGTCCCTGAATTCAATTCTTGTTGGGTCCTACGGTGTTGTCGGTGAAAAGATGAGGATATTTGAGGTGCATCTGGTCTTCCCGTTCCCAAGTAAACTCAGGACCTCTTCGAGAATTCCAGCGAACCTTCACGATAGGAATACGACTTTGTTTCAACTGCTTGACCTCGCGGTCCATGATTTCTGCAGGTTCCTCCACAAAATTGAGTTTATCGTCGAGTTGAATTTCTTCCAATGGAATAACGAGTGATTCGTCCGAAGACATTTCTTGAGTTTGAAACGTGAAGCGTGTTGTGTACATGACTAAGTTCGACGGAAGATCAAGTCGATAAGCTACTGGGCCGACTCGCTCAAAATTTTAAATGGCCCAATGTACCTCGGGTTCAACTTCGCGTTTTCCAAATCGTACTCACGCCTTTCCAAGGCGATACTTTCAACATGACTTTGTCGCCAACTTGGAATTCTAGTGGTTTCGTCTAACATCTGCGTAACTTTTCCGTCGGCCTGGCGGTTCGAGTCTATCTCGAATTTGAACTATCTTTTACATTGTTTCACGAACCATTTACGGACCGATGAGTTGTGCATCTCCAACCTCGGCCCAACAAACGGTGATCGGCACTTTCGACCATAGAGTGCCTCAAATGGTGCCGCTTTTATGCTGGTGTGATAACTATTGTTTTACGAGAATTCGATCAATGGCAAATGGTTTGCCCAACCATTTCCAAAATCAATCACACATGCCCTCAGCATATCTTCTAACGTTTGAATTGTCCTTTCACTTTGACCATCGGTTTGAGGATGATATGCTGTGCTCATCTCTAATTTGGTTCCAAATGAATCTTGTAATGATTTCCAGAAGTTTGAAGTGAATCGACTATCTCTGTCGGAAATGATGGAAATTGGTGCGCCGTGCCTTGAGACTATTTCTTTGACATAAATTCTAGTGAGTTGTTCCATGGAATAAGTCTCTCTAATTGGTATGAAATGGGCTGATTTGGTAAGACGATCAACGATTACCCATATAGCGTCGTAACCTCCCGATGTCTTAGGAAGTTTCGTGATGAAGTCCATCGTAATGCGTTCCCATTTCCATTGAGGAATTTCCGGTTGTTGGAGTAACCCTGAAGGTTTTTGGTATTCAACTTTTACCTTAGAGCAAGTAAGGCATTTGCTAACGTACGTGGCAATTTCCGCTTTCATGTTCGGCCACCAATAAAGTTTCTTGAGATCCTGATACATCTTATCAGATCCTAGGTGAATAGAATACTTTGACTTATGCGACTCATGCATAATCAATTCTCGTATCCCGCCATAAAATGGTACCCACATTCTATCCTTGAAGCATAATACTCCATCTGCTCTCTTTACAAAGCCATTTGCATTTTCGGGCATACCATAAAGATTTTCACTTGGTCGGTTTTCCTCCTTGAGTGCCTCGATATGTGCCTCGAGTATTTGTGATGGTAAAGGTGAACTGATCGTCATTCCTAATGATCTTACTCTTAAAGGTTTGGGTCTTTCTTTCCGGCTAAGAGCATCAGCCACAACATTGGCTTTTCCCGGGTGATACTTGATTTCACAATCGTAATCGCGAGTAATTCCAACCAACGACGTTGCCTCATGTTAAGTTCCTTCGATCAAGAACATATTGTAAACTCTTGTGGTCCGTAAACACTTGCACTTTGTACCGTAAAGGTAGTGTCTCCAAATCTTGAGTGCAAAACTACGGCCCCAAATCAAGATCATGAGTGGTGTAATTCTTCTCATGAACCTTAAGTTGTCGAGAAGCATAAGCTATCACCTTCTCGTTTTGCATTAAAACAGCCCCAAGCCCTTTATGTGAAGCATCGCGATATACAACGAAGTTCTCAATTCCTTCGAGTAGTGCCAAAATTGGCGCCGCAAAGCTTTTGCTTCAACAAGCGAAAAGCGACTTCTTGTTTCTTTCCTATTCGTACTTCTTGTTTTTCTATGTCAACTTGGTCAAAGCTTTAGCTATCTTTGAAAAACCTTCGATGAATCTTCGGTAATACCAACAAGTCCTAGAAATTGTCGGATTCCGTAGGATTTGTTGGAGTAGCCCAATCTTTTACGGCTTCAATCTTTGCAGGATCAACTTGTAATCCTTGACTATCAATGACATGACCAAGAAATTGTACTTTGTGGTTCCAAAAATCACACTTCGAAAATTTGGCATACAATTCCTCATTCTTGAGTAGTCCTAAAATCGTTCTTAAATGCCCTTCGTGCTCTTCTTTGCTCTTTGAGTAAATCAATATGTCGTCGATAAATACTATCACAAACTTGTCCAAATATGGTTTGCATACCCTATTCATGAGATCCATGAATCTGCAGTGCATTAGTTAATCCGAACGGCATCACTTGAAACTCATAATGACCATAACGAGTTCTAAATTGTTTTGGGATATCCTCCTCCGAACTCTAAGTTGATGGTAACGACCTTAGGTCAATCTTTGAGTAGATACTAGAGCCTTGCAACCGATCGAACAAGTCGTCGATTACGGGAGTGGGTAACGATTCTTCACCGTTAACTTGTTCAACTCTCTAAATCTATACACATTCTAAGGATCCATCTTTCTTCTTCACAAACAAGACCGGTGCTCCCCAAGGCGAGGAACTTGGCCTAATGAATCCTTTGTCTAAAAGTTCTTGCAACCGATTAGACAACTCTGCATTCGATGGTGCTAGGCGGTAAGGTGCTCGTGCAAGAATGGTGCGACTCCGGGCACTAAGTCAATATGAAATTCTACTTGACGTGCGGTGGAAGTCTGGTAAGTCTTCGAAAGACTTGAGGAAATTCTCGAACAATTGGTACATCCTCAAGTCGCTTCTCTTCCGACTTCTTCTCGGTTATATGTGCTAAGAAAGCAAAACAACCTTTCTTTATGTACTTCTCCGTTTTGATGCATGATATAATACTGAGTCTAGTTCCACTTCGTTCCCCACGAATGATCAAAGTTTCGCTATTGTAAGGAAGATGAACAACTTTTTCATCACAAATGATTCTTGCACGATGCTTGGATAACCAATCCATGCCGATGATGACGTCGAAACTACCAAGTTCTCGGGCATAAGGTCTATATTGAAGGATGATTTAGAAAATTGAGTGTACAACCACGGACAATGGTGTCGGTGCTAATTAAGTTACCGTTAGCTAATTCAATGTTGTATGATGTGTCTAATGTGGTTGGTTTGATATTGAGTAAAGGTGCAAATATAGTGGACACAAAACTTTTATCGGCTCCCGAATCAAATAAAACTGATGCATAACGATTATTGATAAGGAACGTACCCGTGACAACATTCGGGTCCTCCCTAGCTTCTCCACCTCCCATGACATAGGCTCTTCCTTGTGCCATTCCACCTTGATTCCTGTTTCCTTGGTTCCTTCCCTTTGGACACTCAGTCTTGTAGTGTCCCCTTTCTCCTCAACCAAAACATATCACTTGTTGTTTTTGATTTTCCCCCATAGCTAGCAACTTGCATTCCTTAGTTTGATGACCCACTTTCTTACAATTCCCGCATGGATCAGGGCAACGACCGGGCTTGTGATGACTCAAACACCTATCACACTTAGGCAAAACCCCCGTGTACCCTTTTCTCTCCTTTGGGCCTGCAACATAGGCCTTTGCAACCTCTTGTCTCTTGGGTGGTTGTTGAGTAGCATTTCCACCCCTGTTGTTGTCCCACTTTCGTTTGTTGTTGTTGTTATTGTTGTAGTTGGTGTAATTGGTTCGGTTATTGTTGTAATTGGAGCGGTTGTTGGTATTGTTGTTGTTTCGGTTGGTGTTGGTGATGTTGCCTCTCTTTACTACTTGTGCCATGAGCTTTTGAGACACTCGAATAGATTCCTCAATCGTTTGCGGATCAAAAGAAATCACGTCTCCTTGAATAATCTGGGGAAGTCCCCCAATGAAAGCCTCCAGTAGCTTCTCGTTATCCGAAACCATAGATGGGCATAACGCGGCCAATTCTTGAAACCTTCGAATGTAGGTATCAATGTCATACCCAACAGTTACTAGTTCATAAAATTCGGTCTCCAACTTTTTCACCTCCGTACGCGGACAATACTTCTTTGTTAACAAACCTTTGAATTGCTCCCAGGTGAGCTTGAAAGCATTTTCCATTCCCATCGGCTGAGCATACGAATTCCACCATGACATCGCCCCATCAAGTAGTGTACTCGTAGCAAACTTAACCTTGCTATCCTCGGGGCAATTACATAACAAAACACACTCCATTTTCTCGAACCATCGAACCATGGCGGTGGCCCTTCATGCCCTTGAACTTAGTGGGATCTCCACTTTTAAAATCCTTATATGAACAACTTCTAACCCCGACCCTCCTGCAATTCCTGCAACGCGGCAAAGTCTAGCGGCTTGACTTCCCCACAATTCTAGTAGCTTGAGATTGCCATGGCCGCGGCAACATTAGCAAGCTGGCGACTTGATTAGGCTGCACCTCGGCGATGGCGAGTCTAGCGGCTTCGGCGAATGGCTGCGACCTCGGCAAGATTGGCAAGTCTAGCGGCTTGGCGAGCATGCGACCTCGGCGGCGACCGCCATGTTTCTCTTTCAGTCCTTAATGCATTGGTTATACTATCCCTCACAAACTTTTGCATAGCCGCTTGTGTCAATTCAGGTGTGGCTTTCTTTGGCGCCATTACTCTTCAAAACCATAAGATGAAACAATTATGAGAACTCGTAAGTAGAAACAAACATTACACATATATATCCACAACCACAACATGCATAATATAAATGAAATCACAACGGAACAACCACGAAATATCACAAATATAATCACAACACACGTGGATAATATACATGAAAATTTCGGCCTACATGGACCGATATCATAGATAGTAAAACCATTCCTACATAGTAGAGTCAATACTTGATATATTTGTTTGTACAACAACCAAAAGACAACAAGTTCTTTAAACTATGTCACACACCTCGTGACTAGGATAATAGTAGTAAAAACTATACATGATAAAAGTCTACACTAGGCACCTCCACGGTGCTCACTTTGATCGATCCTGTAGATCTCGAACCTGTGTAGTCAAACTAGCAACCAAACCCCTCAACTCGCTAATCTGACCCTGTGCGGTAACAATACTCTCACGAGCTAATGCCAACTCCTGAGCCTGTCGCTGTAACTCGTCTTGTGCCATCTCAGCACTATCATATAACTCAGGCATCTCCTGCCTCAACTCAATAATATGCTCCCTGTTCTCTAACTGTCTAGATTCTAAACCCTGGTGCGAGACATCGATCAAAACCCTACCTATCACGAGACCCTGAATTTCCTCCTCAATGGCCTCCACTCGATCCAATGACAGTTCCTCTAACTGTCCTAACATCCTATCTATCTGCACCTGTTGGCTATCTATACGTGCCCCTAATATGTCAGTGGAAGGCTGTCTAGCAGCAGCAGCCTTTGAGCTCTCTCCTATCTCGAACCTAACAGGTGGTTCGGGCTCAGTAGATGGTGATGCAGGGATGTCGAAACATGCGCGCTTTTTGAGCAGCAAGTCCAATGTAGGTATAGGATCCCTAAGATAGTATGATGAAGATGATGATGATAATAGTGGTGATGGTGGGTGAATCGGGCCATGTGTAGGGCTAACCGGTGGGGTGGGTGCGACTTCGCCCTCCTCAAAGGGTTTGGTCTCGGTGTCGGTCACTATAAGTGGTAGGTCGGAAGTAGAGCCAATCGAAGATAAGACTACAGTGGTGTGTGATAAGGCATCGTTCATGTTGGTGTCGGATGAGACATCCTCCATGTTCGTGTCAGATGATATAGTGATAGTGTCGGAATCTGAAGACATCTCTGTGACCACCGATGAAAGATAAAAGTAAATAACTCGAATAAAATGTATATGAATCCGCATGTAAAGTGAATATGCACTTATGATGAAATGATGAGATGCTATGATAATGTAGTTATAGTCTAGGGTCAATGATGCAACCTAGTTCTCTATAATGAAGCTCGATGCCAATCTGTCACACCCCCAAATTACCTGTTTTGCAGCGGAATGGAATTCCTGGGGATTGACTGTCATATCATCACAATCACAGTTATATTGAACGACCTAAAGTGTCGTTTAAAAACACATCGTTTGTTATTTATTTAAAACGTTCAGAGTTACAAGATAGGTCCCAAAAGTTGATAAAGTTTGCGGAAATATATTCATTACAAGCCAAACGATGTTTTGAAAATGCCATAATATACAATGAGACGCGTCGACGCCGCGACTCTATGAGGGTTCCTTATTCGTGCCATGATGCGAATGTCTTAGTTACCTGAAAATACATTGCTAAAACGGTCAACAATAATGTTGGTGAGAAATCATAGGTTTATGAAAAATGTTTTATACGACTACACAAGTATAGACCATGTATGACAAATATGCCACATAAAAATGTTACAATTGCTATAAGTCCATGACACGAAACTAGATTGATCATGATGTTCGCCCAACAGTGTTTGCCAAACAACTCAAATAATGTTATTAAATGAAATGCATCCGTTTAACCGGTTGGAATCCACCAACCCGGATGGAGGACTCACCTCAATAGATCTATTCACTCACCCTCGCTTCTTTGAAATTAACGGTTCATGTTATGTAATGGGGACATTCAATTGGCATGAGGTAACTTAAGCAATGTAAATGAATTTGATATACTTGGCATCGTAATAAAAATGATGTGCAATGTATTCTCCCCCGTAGGTTTGAAAATAAGTATAAACATGTACAACGGGGCTATGAAAACTCACTTGGTGAAATGATGCGAAGACAAAAGTGAGTACACTGAAATGTAGCGTGAATCTCTAACCTTGACCTATTATAAATGATATGATACATAATAAGTTATGATGTAATGTTATGCATGCAATTCGTATGATATCTATACCACTTGTGAATTTTTGAAAATAATACTTATCGTCGAAAAATAATCTTATAACGTCTTGACCATTTTTAAATTACTTTACTTGTATTTACATTGAAATGATATCCTACGATAATCATTTAGTGATTGAAATTATAACTTTTCTTCGTAAAATAATGTCTTTGAAAATTTCATGAAAGTGACTAAATAGCCTCGAAAAGCTAGTCGTAAAATGGTGCACATTGAGTGTTAGGAAACAAACTCAACGGTTTTGGGAAGCTTGTATCATTATCTCAAAGTTTTAGCATTTAAGTTTTTATCCTAGAGGTCTCGATCATGGAGAAAAATATAGTTAAAGTATGGTACTTGTGTCCAAAATATTGTTTAAGGGTGGTTTTCGGCAAAGTTTAAGTAACCGTATTTTATTCGTTACAACTCCGCTTGACGAACGGTTGGACATTTTGGAAAATATGCTAGGCGAACTTACTTTTACTAGAAGACATCATTTTATAAAAAAAGTACTCCATCAATGTTAAAAACGTCCTCAACATGGTCATTCTCGAATAAGGTTTGTCTAATAGAAATATATTAGTTTTGCTTATTTAATATAGTTCTCCAACTTTTTTAAGCGTGTAATTTAATCTTACAAGTCCGTTTTATATATTTAGCTTCGTCCAAAGTATACTAATATATTTTGATAAGTCGACACATTTCATAACGCTTAAGACTCATTTTGACTCGTAAAAGTAGAAGTAATATCTTGAATTTTCGATTTTTATAGTTTTCGTCGCCTAACTTGAAAATAGCATAACTTCTTCGTTATAACTCCGTTTAACCCGTTCAAGCGATCACATTTTGTTTTAAAGTATATTTTCTAAATATCTAGGCCAAAATTTTTATCTCTGTTGAAAATTCAAGAATTCAAAAAAGATCGAACTTCAACTAAAGTTGTCGAAATGAGTTTTTCTCGCGAAACCTATTCTAACCAATTCAAAACAACTACGAAGCTATTCTAATCCTACCATACACCTTCTTAGGGTGTCATGGGTTCCTAGACATCACCAAAAGTGATATGTTTCAAGGAGTAATTATAGGATGATAAATATATATATAACTATATAACACTTAAAACAATGAAAAGTGGTATAAACATCAATATGACTTGCATGTTTTTCTTAAATATGATGAAATGAACATAAAATAAATATGAAAGATGAACATGAACATGAGATGCTTACTAGTAACTTGATGAGGTGAAGTGAACAAAGGTTAATCCTAACACCCTAGGTTTTATTTCAAAACCTTAACTAAGAGTGTAACTAGGTTGTAAATTAACTTGACTTAAAAAATTTGGTGATCTCCTTCTTTGTCCTTATGGTGGCGGTTATGTGGAGAAGAGAGGAAGAAGTACTTTGATCTTTTACACTTAATGATATTTAGTTGTATGTATGTATATTTGAGTATAATATGATATAAGTGTAAGATATTTAGTGAATTTTGAGTATGAGTCACCCTTGTGTGACAAAGGGGATTTATGTTAATTATATATATATATATATATATATATATATATATATATATATATATATATATATATATATATATATATATATATATATATATATATATATATATATTTATATATTTTAAAATGTATAAGTATAAGTAGATGTAAAGTTAAATAAAGATAGTTAGTAACTTGTTTACACATTTGAGCATTTAGGGTAGCGTTAGCTAAAAATAAATTTTAACGGTCAAAATAAAATATATTGAAGTCATAACAATTATAAAAATACATTCCTTACAAAATTTGAGTGAAATAATAATTATCGTGTAGTTTTTAAGAAAACCGTCGTAATTATATAAATATAACAATTTATATACAAAATAAATTTAAAACACTGGTAAACTAATAATACTATTTTATAATCTTATTATGAGTATAAAAATATATCGGGATAATTTTGGAAGTATCGGATCAAATGTTCAAAATAATTAATTACGCGATAGCGTTTATTTAATAAAAATTATCGTTTAATGAAAATGCAAAACCATGCATGAACTAATATGATGATAATGATGCTAATGATATGTAGACTAAACCTAGTTTATATGAAATGTCCTTGATGATTGTTCATGAATTGCAGCTAAACCATTAAGGTTACGCGGATTTGATACTCGTAAACCTAGTTTACGATAAGCGATGAAATAGTGAAGCATGAATAGTGATTTCGTGAATAGTAAATAGTGTTTCGTGAATAGTAAATTTGTGAAATGACACAGTACGAGTTGTCACACGCGTCTCTTCCAATTCTCTCTGACGGGACCAAGCTAGTAATTGGCTTGAGCGACTTCCACCGGCTCCATCTCAAGTTGGGATGATCTCACCTCTCGTTTCCTTGCTCAATTTTTCCCACCGGGGAGAACCACTAAACTTAGGAGTGACATCTTGATGTTCCAACAACGTCAAGGTGAATCTATCTACGAAGCATGGACTCGATTCAAGGACTTACTTCATAAAGTCCCTCATCACGGCATTGATCTTTGGCTCCAAGTCCAAATCTTTTATGATCATGTCAACTTCCCCACCAAGCGATCCATTGACCACGCGGCCGGTGGAAAACTTAGTGATTTCACCGTGGAAGAATCATGGGGTATAATAGAGGACCTTGCTCTCTATGACAACGAAAGTTGGAATAACCCCGTGAGCTGCCCAAAACCGTTAAGGCAATCTCCTTGCCTCCCATTGACTCACAATCTTCCGACCGTAGGATGATCGAACTTGAAGATCAAGTTAAATTCCTAATGAGTTCCTACGAAAACCCTAAGTCTTCACGCCATGTGAAAAAGTTTCTTCCTCGTGTGAGCCGTTTTATGATCCTCATAGCACGCAGCTTGCACCCGATCCCGAACATGCTTCCGTTGACTCGCATCCTCGTATTAATGGAATGGGAGGAAGATTCCCACGATACCGGACCTAGGAATTTCAATGAAACCCGAGAAGCATGGAAGGGCAAGCCCGACTTCTATTGGGGACAAACCAAAGAATTCACTTCCAATGATTTTCATGGCCCCACCTCACGGTCCTAACCAACAAAACATCGAGGATGTTGCAAAACCTAGTTGCATCCCAAAGCCCAAATAACTAAACTCTCGGACCGCTTTAACCAACAACAAGCCGAAATGGATAGGAAGATAGATAACCTTTTGAAAGCCATGGCCAATAGTGATAGGAAGGTTAATGCTATCTCAAATCCCGAGCCTTCCGGTGTAGAGATTAAGGACCCAAGTAAGTTAGCTAAGCATGTTCAATTCGTCAATACCATCGCCTTAGTGAAACCTAATAGAACAAATGACGAAGAGGACCATACACGGGAGACTAATGAAACAACCGAGGAAGTAGATGAAGTATACAATGACTATTTCAATAAGTTTCCTACGGAAGAAGAGCTATCTCGCCACCCTCCGTCACATGTATGTTAGGAAAAGCCCTAGAATCAAGTTTGGGAACCCTTGGAATCTTAACATACCATGTTGCATAGGACACCTTTTGTGGCAAGGCCTACATTGATCGCAAATCCTCAATCAACATAATGACTAGCACCTACTACAATTGGGTAGTGAAGAAGCCTATTCCAACTAGGCAAGACCCGATGATCCTAGTGTTAGTTGCAATTTTCTTGGTAGAGTTAAGGGATTACCCGTTTATGTAGGTAGTTTCACGTTTCCTACGGACTTCATAATTGTGGATGATATTAGCACGCCATAGATCCTAGCTTGTCCCACGTTATTCTAGGAAAACCTTTCATAGAAAGCACCGGATGACCTATGACCCCTCGTTAGGAATAGTGCGATTTAAAGATGAGACCGATAACATAGCTTACCAAATGCCATTTAAGATTGAGAAGTTTTCATCACTCTCAATGATGAAAAGGAACTTAAACTATCGGTCTATTATAGGAATGAGGAGGATAAAGAAAAGGAGTAGATTATGTTATGGCTAAGATTTTCGGATTCTATAAGGATTGCTTGAACCTAGGACCGAAATATAGGACCGATTGGGAGAGGATGAACTCTTAGAGAAGTGCATCATAGGGCACTTCTACAACATGGAATCCCCAATAGAGGCATCATGAGAAAGAACATGGCGGTAATGAAGTAACGTAGAGCACGACTATGAGTCTAGCTACAAGACTTTTAAATAAAGAAAAGCGCTTCGTGGGAGGCAACCCATGTTTAATTGTTTGCTTGTTAGTGTCGTATATCTTTTATTGATTGTTTATTCTCATGTTTAAATTTGTAAAAATGATTTATTTTGTTTTTAACCTCGTCTTAATTGCATATAAAGGTATTTTACATAAATGATAAGTGTAGGGAGGATTACACACGTTTTCAAAAGAAACGTAAACATGAGAATAGCAATTCATTAAAAGATATATGTGTGTTTGTTCGAGTCAAATGCTTGTATCGAGTCATAATGGATGTTTTGCGAAAATTTTCGATTCTAAAGATGTAGATTTTCGAATTTTTCCGTAAAATCGCAGACCGCTTTTGTCGGTCGAGATAACTGACGGCGTAAGGAATGAGTAAAATAACAGTTACTTTTTCTCATTTTCGAGCTACTTATGAATTTTGGAATTTTCGGTCTTAATTTTCCGAAATTCAGTAAACATCCATTCCACAAGCATTATATCTTAGTTTAGTAGAGTCTTATATATATTATTTCCGCCGATTTTACGCGAAGGTTTCATTTGTTTTCTTGAATGTGCGGGTTTTATTTATCAAGAAGAAACAAAAAGATTGGAATGAGCTTTTCACGCACATTCTTCTTGGAAAGGATTTAACTACTACTTTACGGATCCTACCGAGCTAATCGGGGAGTACTAGTTTCTTTCGTCTTTAATTACCTTCCATTATCATAACTTTGATACTTTCGGGGAACATTGGGGACAATGTTCAGTTTAAGTGTAGGGAGGGAAAATAAAACGGGAACTTTGAAACTATACTTATCCTTGATTATTTGCTTTGTCCAATTGTATTTGTGTAATAAACCATGAGAAAATGTCGGTTAGGGTAATTTTGGCACCAAATTTGAAATTTTCTATGACATATAGGAGTGGGCCATTAGTCTTAACAAAAGCGTCTCACGGATAGGAAGTTGCATGACTAGCACAAAAACCCTTAACCACCTAAATTCCACCCAAAATGTGAGGATCGCCCTTAAATTAGTAGGAATTAAAGCATTCATCTTTAATGCTTAGTGTGTGAACCGGTAGTATATTAGATTCTAGAACTTGTTTTGTGATGCATCCCGAGATCGCTAGTAAGACTACACTTGTGTAGTTAGGAATAACTAAATGATAAGAGGCATTAGGATAACCCTTGTTTGATACCGTAATATAATTACTTCTTCCACATCGATTGAGTAATTCCCACACCCTTGCGTTGTACTAATCTTTAGTACACGATACCCTAGTTAACCCCTCGAGCCTATCCTTTTCGCGGTTCTCGTGATGTTTCGGTTTTTCCGAATATCAATGAAGAACATTGTTTACACCCCACCCCCAAACATACACCCAAATCGCCTTAGCCTACCCTGTATGCACTCACTTTTAGTGCATTATTGTTATCACGCCAAACCCTTAGTTCAATTATCTAGTTACTTGCATGAGTTGCTAAGTTGAGTCATATCCTTTGTACACAGTTTTGGGACGATTGGGACTCATGGGAAAAAGTTAAAGTTTATAAAATGATTGGAAGGGATTAAATTCCTTTATTTGCGTAATAACATACCCCAAGTGTTTTGATCTTTTCAATTCGGGTCAAATTAGTGTTAGAGAAATAAAAACTCAAGTGTAGGGATGTGCCTATGAATCCCTATCATTTTGATGTTACCGTAGAGGATGGTAGAGTAAAAGTGTATGAAAAAAAATCGAAAAAAAAGAAAAGAAAAAGAAAAAAAAAAAAATATAGAAAAAAAAAAAAAAAACTGGGCTACCATCCTACATCTATCCTTTAAATTTATGTTTGTTTGTTTCGATTAGCTAGAGTCTAGAGTGTCGAGTCTTGGCTTAGCAACGCCATTCTTCGTATGCTTGTAACAAAAGATTTTTGACTTACCACCACTAAATATCCTATCCCACCAAACCCTTTGTTTCCTACCGTAAGCCTAACATTACAACCCTTTAAAGACCTATTTGATAGTCTTTCCTAGGTGCTTACGCCAAAGCGATGGAGGTTTGATCTATTCTCAAGCCTATGGTAATCTATGTACTAGGACCGGTTAATGAGTGTTTAATCTTCCATTTCCAACTTGTTATATTTCATATACACCCGAGAGAGATGTGAGTATCCAAACACCCCATGTGAGGTGCTAGTATGTAATTTCCGTGCTTGTTATGACTTTTGCGGGGCTTATATGTGTTGTGGATTGATTTAAACCAATGCTTCATGACCCCTAACTTATAAATTAATTGGCTAAAAGCACATTTGCTTGAGGTAAAGCAAATACCAAGTGTAGGGATATTTGATAAGGTTTTAAAATGTACCTTTTTGAGGGGTCGTTTAAGCCCTTATTTGATCACTTTTATATCCGTTATTACTTAATATCGTTCCTTTTCACTTTTAGGTCTCTTGAAGGCAAATTGTTTGTAATGGCACTTATTTGGACGAAAAGGCGCGGATATCTGAAGAAAATGGCCAAAGTCAAGAATCGAGACACTCAAGTCTTGAAAATACAAGGTGGCGGCATTGCTTAATCTGCGATGCCGTCGGAGGATTTTATGACGGACGAAGCCAAATCTCTTATTTTCAAGTAGCGGTGTCGAGGCTTTAAAAGAGTAGGCCGTCGCAACTCGGACGGCCTAGATTTGATCCAGACGGCGTCGAAAGCTAAAGAGGACGGCGTCACAAGCACAAGGTGACGTCGTCGCAAGACTAACGTGGCCAAGACGAAACCCTAATGACGGCGACCCGGCGTCACAAAACATAAGGTGGCCGTCGCACATGTAATCTTATATATAGAATCCGAATTTTTCAAGATTTGTGTGTAGTCTTTTGGAGTAAAACCTAAACCGAACCAAGGTCATCTTGTACAAGTATTTTAGGGTTCCAAACCCTATCTTACAACAAGATAAGTGTTTTACTTCATTAATTCAATTATGTCTTTGATTATTTGTGTGTATGCTTGCATGTTCTCCATGTCCAAGCTAATTTACTTGTGTGTTTGCTTAGGAATATGAAACTTAATTATTGAATATTGATTGGTTGTCTCTTATCTTAATTGTTAATGATCTAGTAATGCGATAGGTTATTGGTTGTGTAATTAATGCTTGATTAATCTTTGTGACCCTTAGGCTATAGCACTTAGAGCGGTTGTAGGCTAAACCATCCAAAGAGGCCTTAGAGTTAGAGTTTATAATCCCTAGTGGGTTTTGTATACGAGACCCTTTGGTAAGTTCAAAGAGTTAGGGATAAACGCATACCCTACAACTTTAGACACACAACGCGATTAAGAATAAGGACGTGACAATTCAACCATCAATAGGAGATAATTAAGGAGTAATAAAACTTAAGTAAACACATCTTTAAACTATCATACGAACACACAATAATTAGACATAGACTACCCATTAGTTTAGATAATTAGATAAGTAGAAGTAATTGGTAGAAATACCAAAACCCCAAATTCAAACCCGAGATTCGTACCTTTCCATTTCCTAAAAACATAAAAGATAAAAATAATCTTCCTCAACCCCAACCTTAGCGTAGTAACTTCTCACTAGCATTCCTATTCCCTGAGAACGATATCAATACCGTGGCTTACCCTAATACTACACTACAACGATTAGGTTCACTGCCTAGCGTGTTATAAAACTTGCTCGAAGAAAAGGAAGTTCTTTTGACCCCGAACGACGCGTGTAGCATTATCACACCCACCACAAGTGCTTATGATATGGACGATAGATACCCTTCACTAATATCTTCGTCTTGACACTTGAGACACCTTTCACAAATGTCTTCAACACTTCTTAGGAAAAGAAAAACAATAATCGACAAGAAGACTTCAGTAGTGTTGATGATGAGGAAGCATGGCAAATCATGGACTTTAGCTTGCTTGACTTCAAAGGTGGTGATCTTGCCTTTAAGAGGAACCTAGAAGATCACACAAAAACAAAACTACAAACATAGATCACTTGGATCTAGGGTTAGGGAGTTTTTAACTCAGGGAGAAGGTATGTTAGAAAAGGGGTGAGGAACAATGAAGAAATGGCTCATTATTTATAGTGGAAAAAATCTACTGTTCCCCGGATCCCACAGATCCCTCCCACCAGGGATCCGTCTAGCGTAAAGCTAGGGATCCGTGGGACGCTCCTCTTTATCCATGGGTATTTTGGTTATGGGTCATGGGTTGATCCGTGGGTCTTTAACTAGATACAATGTATCTTTTGAGTGCAATGCACCTAGTCACATGGGTATGGGTCAATACCATGGGTTATGGATATTATCCATATATGATATAAGCATGATGTCATGCAATGAGTTATGGATCAAGCTCCATGGGTCATGGGCTTTGGGTTGTACCCAACTATATTCAATGTATTTGGTCAATGGGTTATGATACTTAAGTTTATACCCATTTATATTACCCAATATACTACATACTAGTTATGTGTATATTTTACCCAAATATGTAAACACTAGTTGTTGTACATATGTAATATTAAATCATAAAATCACTTATACTCGTTTTAGTGTTTTATGTGAAAATGTGAATATGTTAGAAACTATTAGTTCAAACCATTTACGTATTTTATTTATTTCGTTAAAATGATTTTACGTTTGCTATCGACAAAACATTAGAAGAGCGTAAAATATAAATAAACGTTTTTACGGCTTATTTGTATTAACAGACTCTTGGCTTATATATTCACCACCTCTATCGGATCGAAGAGCTTTAATCTTCTTACCGAGTTGTAATTCTACTTCACTTTTGAAAACCTTAAATGTTTCAAAGACTTCATATTTATGTTTAAGTAAATAAACATAACCATAAAAATAACAACTTTAGTCCACTAAGTCACTTTTATTACACCGAAATCATCTATACGCTTTTGGTCCCTAAGGTTAAAGTAGGGATAGCACCACATTTTTCAAAATTAGGTATTGACACATGTCTAAGTGGACGACACATAACATAACGATTGAAATCATCGTGTGTATCAATCACATGTCTAAGTAGATCAATCCAAGCCCTTTCCACTTCTTTGTGAAAAGGTTTCCTTGTCATCTTCCCGATATGCAATACTCGCATTTGTCAAATGATTCATCATCGACACTTTGTAAAAGCCCGTCATGTTGCCGCTTTTCCATGCGTTTCTTACCTATATAAGCAAGGCGACAATGCCAAAGATAAGAAGAGTCCCAGTTAGACTTGCTCTTCTTATTGCTAATGCTATACAACGAATTATTTTCTTTGGACACACAATCATCCATATCAATTTCAAACACACCATTTATAGGAATTGCATTAAAATAAAAACATTATTAAAAGCGAAATTTCATAAGCGGTAAAAGTGTGCATAAAACCAATATCTTTTAACAAAGAAACTGAAATAACACCCCTAACAATGATGGGTGCATAATGACAATTATTTAGTTTAAGAATTAAGCCCGAAAGCAACACTAAATCAAAAGTCCATATGGCTTCAACTACTGCACGCTTGCCATATCCAACGTGAAAGTATCTTTCTCCACAAGTCAGCTTCTTCGCTCCTCTAAGTCCCTGCGATGTATTACAGATGTGAGTACCACATCCTGTATCATAAATCCAAGAATTTTGCTTATGAGGAAAATAAAATAATTCAAACATAAAAATACCTGATGAGCTAGGCACCATCTTATTTTTATTCAAGCAACTCACTCGGCAACAATGGACAGATTCGCTTCAATGACACAGTGAGTTACGGTGGTGGCAAGCGAATCCTTTTAGGATTCTCCTTTCTCTTCTTGAGGTTCTTCTTAGGAGCTGGTGGGATCACAACTTGTTTCCCTTTCCTTTCCTTTCCTTCCTTATCCGCTTGCGGCTTTGGCTTATTCACCCTACCACCTTTTATTGCTAGTACGACAGGTGTAGGTGCCTTCTTAGGTAACATGTTCTCGAAGTTTACAAGCATTGCATGTAACTCATTCACTGTCTTCCCCGTGCAATGCATATTGTACTGGCGCACAAAATCACCAAATCATTCCTGATTAAGGGAGTGATTGATGAGGCCAACACACACATCTTGGGAGTAACCACAACCGAGCTTCTCCAATTGGGCCAAGTGATGTTTCATCTCAAGGACGTGGTCGGATACAGATTTACCAACCTCCTGCTTGTAGCTATGAACCTTTTGAATAAGTTCATACAATTCAGCTGCTGGTGGCTTCTCAAACATACGTTTGAGTTCATCTAGCATGCTCATAGGCGGATAGTGCTCAATTTTTTTTTGCAATTGAGCAGACATCCCCGAAAGCATAAGACACGCCACATCATTGTGCTTCTCCTACTCGACACGATACTCCTCTTTTTCAAGAGCAGTAGCCGTATCGGCAGGAGCTTTAGGCAGAGGTGTAGTCAAAATCTCAAGTCTTTTGGCAACACGAAGGATGATCCTAAGTGCACGATGCCAATCATTGAAATTTGGGCCAGTCAGTTTGTCTATTCCAATCATATCTTTAAAAGCAGCACTCATTAAGCTCATAGTGTTTTCAGGTTGATGAGCCATCTACAGAAAAAAGTTCAAAAAACCATAATTAGTATTTTGATAATTTTCATTTTCAATAAAATTAAATACCCACGGTTCATATTCATATAACCAATTAATTATTATTGAAAACTAGGATCCAAATTGTCATAATCTCATCATGTCAGTTGATCTGCGAGTAATGAATTTATACAAAATGGTAGAGCCCTTGCCCAATTGCCAATTTCAATTGCAATTCCTAGATTTATGGGATTTACATTTAGCCAATTTCAATTGCCATGTAAGCATGTTTTATCCCCATCTTATGCCTTGAGTTGCCTTTCTCATCGCCTAACTCAATTAAGTTATCCAACTTAAGAAACTGCAAAATCATCCATGTCCGTTCTCACGTCACGTGGATATTTTACCCTTTGATTACGATCTAAATCACATTCTCACGCAAATAAAAGGTAATCTCAGGTTTTTCCGTTTCGTTGGATGGCATACAACTTAAATTAAGGGTAATAATTTTGATGTCAAATCAAATATGTACAAAGATGTCATGCATTCATCTTCGTAGCACAAGTTTTTATTAATACATTTATATCCTTGTTTTAATGGTTAAGCTTATCATCATCAAACTTTAATCGAGGTATTGGTTAACCAATTAAAGAATTACCTTTAATTACCACTATATCCTACTGTTGCATGAGTCATAAGACCCAAGTTATTCGGATAATTACCACAAAAGTGGCGCGTAGAATTTAAGGTCAATCCACCCTTAAGATTTTATGCACATTCATAGGAATACTTGGTAGCTCCATTAAGACGCACAAACGAGCGGAAAATTAGGTCAGCGCGAAGCATATTACATACCCTCATCTTTCAGGTCACAATTTAATGTGTATCAACCTTGTACCCATCTTTTAGTTTGTGAATAATGGGTGAGCCGTTCTAACTATTTTGTGCATAAACATCAATCGATTAAACGATTACGATTACTATGCTTAAAAACACATGTTTCACCATTGTTTAGATCAGTTTATTTTTCTTATAAAAATACCCTTGTCACACAAAATAAACAAGCAAGTATTTAAAAATAAACATATAAACAATGAATACATAACTTAACAATTAATCATGTATATCAAATAGCCACATGCAAACCTTTTGATAAATCCTATTAATAATCAATTCTAGATCTCTCAATATGTATATGTCTAATTAAGACTTTCACCCGTTTTCATCAATGTACAAGGTGAGCCACATGCATCGATTCATCGATTGCGTAAGTAAAAAATAAACATATACTACATAGCACATAATTGATTAAATAATAATGATTGAGGTCTTCCCCAATTTTAGATCTATCAAAAACTAGTGTATATCACTTAACCAATTAAAGCATACACTAAAGGGATCCATGACAAAACATGCATGTATTTATCATGGACATAAATTACGCAATGATTAATACAATTAAACAAGAGTTACGCAATTTAATACACATAAAATTGCATGCAACCTAGAGTTTTCTAATCCAATTAAAAACAAAAATTTACAAAACCCTAATTAGGGCACAAAAAAACGCCCCCCCCCCAAATATATATATATATATAATTGAGATCAAGTAAGAACTTTTTTAAAGTTGTAAAAGTAAGAACCCAATTAAAACTTAACAAGTGTAACATAAGCTTTTAATTGTGTCAAAATAAATAATTAAATCAAAAGGGCACTAAAGGTATTTTACACATCTTCTCCTCCTCATAATCCCCTCTCTCCTCCTTCTCATCTCATAATAGTTCCTCCATCCTAGATCTATCTCACTCATTCATTCTCACCGGGGATTAGCCATCCCAATTTATTCGTTTACAAGTTAAATATAGTTTACATTTAAATATAATTAACCATATTATCCTTGTGAGTTGTGACACAAGTGCTACCCCTATTTCTTTTGTCATCACGTCACTCATATTTTTACACCCAACAATACGTGTTTTCTTTCACTTAAATATTTTCTTTGTATCTCTGTATCACAAGGTCCCACCAGTCAACAAGTATGGAAGATCTTTAGCTATAAATATTTCACAAATCTTCAACCATAAATCTTTAAAATATTCTGATTGTTTTCGATTGTGGTTCTTCCCCATGTTGCATTGATCGGTTGTTGTACCCAAAACAAATAAATGTAACAAAAAAAAAAAAGAACAACAAGTTATACAAGTTTTATTTTGTTTGAAGGGTTTTTTTTACAGATATTGTGTTTTTGTTTGGCGGCAGCGGCGATATAAATACGGGTAGCGGCCGGTGCATATATACTCCAGGTTTTTCTTTGGCGGTGGCGGTATCAAACAAAGATCTGGTTATTTTTTTACACATGGTTATGGAAGTGTCACGTTTTAAATATCCAAAGATCCGTATTTGTAATATCCGTTGGGCGTTTTTTATCCGGGTCTCGAACAACTAAGATTCGTTGTTGTATCAGTTGGGGTTTTGTATTTGTAAGATTTTCGTATATGGGTCTCGAACAACCATCTGTAGTCGGGTTGTATTCAAGATATGAAGTCAAAATTGGGTTTCGTATGAGGCTGTTAATTCTTGTGGTTTTTGCGATTTGAGAGGAAGAAACATAAAGACAAATTTGTGTTTCTGTGTGTCATGTATAAGGAAGAAACACAAAGAATAATTGTTGTTATGTTTGGTGTTGCTCATATATTAGTTCAATGTATGTAAGATAGCCAAAGTTTGCATCAAGTTTGACCCATATAACAATGTATCACTATGTATGATCCATGTATCAATGTATCATATATTGTATGTATGACGCATGTATCAATATTTGTATAACTCATGTATCAATATTTGTACAACTCATGTATCAATGTATCAGACATTGTATGTATGACCCATGTATTATTTTTAATTTGGTATTAGTGGTTGTATGTATGACTCATGTATCAATATATCATATTAATAAATTATAATTTAATATTAAAAAAAATCATTGATTATTGTTTTGATCGAAAGATATTAACATTGTATCCTTTTATTTTGGCGGTAAAAATGCCATTACATTACGATTCAAATAATAAGATGTGCATCACCCTAATAATAAGAAAATTATGTATCATGTATAACTAAGTAATTTCATATCATATTACGTTGATATACTACATTAGTGATTTACTGCATAGTTAGGTTTTAATCTTTGATAAATAATATAATAAGTCATATATTGGTGATATGTACCACATTCTCATAAAAGAAAAGTTGTAAACTAACCATTATTTCGAAAACCCGAATGTGCTCAAAAGTGACGTAGATGATTTGTGTAATGGTCTAGTTTTACAAACAGTTTCAATGGAATCCTATAAAAAAATAAAAAATAAAAAAACTAAAACAAAATTAACGTGAAAAAAAGGGCTTTACACATTTAGAGAAATTAATGCACCTTAAATCCTATTCAATAGACCCTAAATCATTTATTTTTTTTGGTACATAAAACCCCTAAACTTAACTTTTATTACAAAAATGCCATCCATCTAGTATTAATCTCATCTAATCTTAATTAGTTGATCTAATGGTTCAAATGGGTCCCTACTTTTACAACTTTAAGTTATCTCTCACATTAACCCTCCCTATATATATATATAGGAAGTGTTATTTTCTAACCAAATAAATTACGAGCTCGAGCAGAACCGTCAACCAATCGATTTTTCTTATATTAATTTGTATAATTTAATTCAAAAGGGCATAATGGTAAAATTACTTCTTTTTTTATAGTTTTTAGTTCCATAATTATGGGATTTTTTTTTTTTTTTTTTTTTTGTGTGCACATGTGTTTGCATTATTTAATAATTGTATTTTCCTTTTTTTTGCATAGGTGTTTTGTATTTGCATATGTATCTATAAAAATATTACATAAGTATGTATACAAACAACAAAACTTTATTAATATATTTATGCAATTTTATACAAACAACAACTTTATTAATACATTTATGCAATTTTATGCAATCTACACGTGTGTTTTTCCTCATTGGCTATGTATCTATAAAAATATTACATAAGTATGTATACAAACAACAAAACTTTATTAATACATTTATGCAATTTTAAGCAATCTACACATGTGTTTTCCTCATTGGCCACTCTCGATCTCTTTGTTTTTCTCATTGTACACATGTGTTTTGCTCATTAGCCACTTTCTACACATGTGTTTTCCTCATTACCACTCTCGATTTCTTTGTACACATGTGTTTTCCTCATTGGCCACTCTCGATTTCTCGATCTCTTTGTAGGCATATGTACACATGTGTTTTAAATCCTTGTACACAATCCTTTCCATAAGAATGAAATTAAACAAAAAAAAACAAGTTCATGAAAGTGTAAAAATACATATGCATAGAAGGTTTCAAATTCACAATCAGTAAAAGCATATGCACACTCAAAACACATGTGCACCGAAGCGATAAGATCCGGTTTAAAGTGCAAGATCCCTCCACGACTCACGGTCAACAACAATAAACAAAAAGAGTAAAAGAAAAATTCAAGAAACCAGATCTCGAGAACCGAAAACTGTATGTATACAACTTACACAACTTAGATATATCAATTTAAAAAAAAAATCATTCATCAAGTGTCCATCAAACAAGCATGCATGGTGCTCGAAAGATAAATAGGATCATAGGCTCATAGCATCAAGATTAAAAATATATATCTTTCCTCTAGTATAGCTATAAAGACACAACATGCGCATATGTACGTTATAAAGATTCAATGTTTATTAATGCAATCTGACAATGGATGATGGTCTATCTATGTGTATATGTCTTGGTAGGGATCAAAAGCTTTTATCTTACTCATCCCTGATCTTCTATGAGAAAAGCAATAAAGTCAGACCAAACTATCAAGAAAAAGCGGATTTCAGAAACTAAAAGCGGTTTCCAGCGGTTTTGATAACTACAACATATCAAGAAAATATATTTACGTGTGTAAAAAAATAAAATAATAATTCGATTTATAACAAAAACCCAAGAAAACTCAGATCTATAAAATGATTAACAAAACTCATATTTATAAATAAATAAAAAAAGACAGAATTATAATGAAAATAAAAAATAAAATAAAAATCAGTTTTATAAGTAATTAGATAACCTCAAAAGTTTAGATTTATAATATAAAGAAAAAAAAAAACAGATTTATAGAATAAAATCTCAAAAAGTAAACTTTATTTTAAAGAAACACCATACATTTTCCAACAGTAGCAGCAATAGATTATGGTGGAGCAGTGGATTCATCGACTATAAGAACATATAGATCTGTAAGAAAATATTTAGATCTGTAAAAACCTTGAAACATATAGATCTAAGAAAAAAAAAAAAAAAACTCACAACTTGTGGGTGATTTCGATTATGCATAACTTTTGATTAAACATAAGATAAACTATTTGATGAACTACAAACCCAATTAAAATATTGTTTTCAATAACTGAAATATTAGAAACTGAAGTGAAAAACGAACACACAAAATTATGCATACCTTTAGTAGCGAAATCAAAAAGAGATTATTCATACCTAACTGAAAAACCGTATACCGATTTTCTTGGATCATATACGAATCTTGGATCATAAAACTGAGAAACCGATCGAGTTTCTTGGATGATATAACTAAAAAATTAATTCATCTCGGTTTTAGAAGGGTTCAATGGTGGTGATTGCACTAAAATGGAGAAGTGAGGAGGCTAGGGTTGAGATGAGGAAGAGGTGTGGGGATAAGATCCTATTTGTGAAAAGAATGAATACAGGTTTTGAACGGTTTTGTATAGTTTCCTATTTTCGTGGGATAATTTAATTCCCATATTACCCTCATTTATTTTTTCATTCAAATTAAATTGTGTATATTTTCCAAAATGCCATTTTGCATTGACATATGTACATTGTGCATTATTAAGAGTAAAAGGTGGTTCTCATGATTCATAATTTATTTGGTTCTTACAATAACTCTACACTATATATATATATATATATATATATATATATATATATATATATATATATATATATATATATATATATATATATATATATATATATATATATATATATATATATATATATATATATATATATATATATATATATATATATATATTAGGGTTTAGGTTTTGCAAACCCTAAATCTACAAATACAATTAATAACACAATACAATTTATTTGTTTTATATGTTTCAGTAATTAATTACTGTACTTATTATACAAGGCTCGTGATGCCACTGTTGAGGTTAAGATACATGATATACAAATAATAACATGTAGACATTACAGAGTACACAACGGAAAACTTAGAACATGATAGTAATTAACTAACTGAAAATAAACACGTAACATACCTCTTGCAATTTGGTTAGATCTCTTGAACAAAGAAGATGAAGTGGTTTAAAGAGTTATTCACCATACAAGGCTCGGGAAGCCCCCTTTGGCCGGCCACCTTAGAGGAAGAAAAGGGGAACCCGAATCTTTTCCATTTTTAAATTATTCACCATATATTCTCTCCTTTTTACATTTAACGTCGTTAGTCATTTCCGTTAAACACTTAATGATCGTTAGTCGGGTTTTGTGTAATAATTAATTGTAATCATTAATATTAATTATAACTTTAATTCTCATTCGCTAATATGTGCAATCTCGTGGTTACGAGTTCGAATCCGAACATGCACGATTTTATAAATATATACATATTCCAACAGTAATCTCCTTTGTCTCTAGTTTTTTGCTAGAGCGTTTAAGAAGAAAACAATAATTTTGAACCCGGGATATTTAAATATTTCAAAAAATGTTCGTTAATATTTAGATATTTTGGAGTCATAGACTCATAGTCACAATGAGGCCTCTAGCAAACTTAAGTTTACTTGGTGTAAACGGAAATAACATCAAGGACTTTTAAAGTATGACGACTATGTCAAATATATTATTTAACCCTGTAGTAGTTATCAAGTTTAATTATATTTATCCACGTATTCTTGAGATGATATGTGATAGGCCACTAAGTTGTTATCTTACTACTTAATTAACTTTCATTTCATTTTCACATTGGACTAAATTTTATTTTTTAGCGGTACATTGAGTTAATAAATAAGGCCTATAATTCTCTAATTTGCCACACAAACGATCAGATTTCTTGCATCTTGCTAGTAGTGTAAAGCAAGTTGTCGTTCGTTTTTTTTTAAATAGGAATGGTTGCCCCTACAACTGACCTTCATTTTGTCATGTTTCCCTTAATGGCTCAAGGCCATATGGTACCCATGGTGGATATTGCCAGAATGCTGGCTCAACGGGGCGCTACCATCACTTTAATCACTACACCATTGATTGCCAATCGTTTTAGACCAGTTATCTCTCGAGCAATCGAAGCCAAGCTCAAGATTCGATTACTTGAGCTTGAACTGCGATTAACCGAAGTTGGTTTACCAAAGGGTGTGAGAGCTTTGACACACTTCCGTCATCAGACTACATAGACAAACTCTTTGCAGCCATAGACTTGCTTGAAGAACCAGCAGAAGATTTGCTTAGGGGACTTTGTCCTCAACCAGACTGCATAATCTCGGATTTTCTTATCCCATGGACTACAGATGTGGCTCGAAGGTTTAATATTCCACGGCTCGTGTTCAATGTACCTGGATGCTTCTGGCTCTTGTGCATGCACGTTTTCTCTAGTTCGAACATTTTCGAACAGATTGAATCGGATACAGAGCGATTTGTGTTGCCTGATTTGCCTGACCGAGTTGAGATCACTAAACTTAAGATTACTGGTACGTCAAAAGTAGCTTCATCCTATCAAAAGGGGTTCTTGTTCCGTGCTATACAAGCCGACAAAGCTGCATACGGAATTGTGGTTCACACTTTTAGCGAGCTAGAACCTGAGTATGTTAAGGAATTTTCAAAGGTTAGAGATACAAAGGTATGGTGCATAGGCCCGGTTTCGCTCCTTAATAAAGATATTGTGGACATATCCGAAAGGGGGAACAAGACTGCTATCAACAATCACGATTGCTTGAAATGGCTCAACGATAGGGAGCCAGGATCTGTATTGTACGTTTCTTTAGGAAGTCTAGCGCGTATTTCTACACAACAAGTGATCGAGCTTGGGCTAGGACTTGAATCCACCAACGAACCATTCATATGGTGCATCAAAAACAAAACATAAGAACTCGATAAATGGTTTTTGGGGTTCAAAGAAAGGGTGAGAGACCGAGGGCTGATCATCCATGGCTGGGCACCACAACTCATAATATTGTCACATGGAGCCATTGGGGGCTTCTTGACACATTGTGGATGGAACTCTGCGCTAGAATCTATCTGTGCTGGAGTTCCTGTGGTGACATGGCCATTTTTAGGAGACCAATTTCTAAATGAAACCTTCATCGTCGAAATTCTCAAGATTGGAGTTAGGATAGGTGTTGAGATTCCGGTCCTTTTGGTGAAGAAGATGAGATTGGAGTGTTGGTGAAGAAGGAGGATGTCAAGATGGCTGTTGAATGCTTGATGGACAAAGCAGACGAAGAAGGAAAACAAAGACGAAAGAGGGTGAGAGAGCTTGCGGAAATGGCTAAGAGAGCAATGGCGGAAGGTGGATCTTCTTATCATAATATATCATCTTTAATTCAAGATATTATTCAAACGTTAAAACACAACTAAAATAATTGGTGGGATAATATATACATATGTTCCGAAAATTTTCAGTCACTCATCTTTGGATTAGTAGTCACGAAAAGTTTGTGACTAAGTTGACTAGTACAATCTTCAATAATGTAATCTTATTAATTAATATATTTATCAAAATCAAATCAATAATAATATATTTATCAAGTTTTAAAAGAAAAAATGCATCCTCATTTTTTAAACATTAAAGTATAAACAAAAAAAAGTCAAGTTTTCAACAAATAAGTCTAAGTTTTAAAAAAGGTTACAAATTCGAAGTATGTTTGGATTGGCGTCCAGCTTATTGCAAAAAGTCTAAGTTTTTAAAAAGGTCTAAGTCTAAGTATCTGATAAACAAAAAAATACAAAGTTCGGTCAATATATTCACCGGTTCTACAACCCGACCCGAAATAATTAATTAATATAATTTAAAATTTGGGGCACATTCACTTTCCCTGTGGCTTCACTTTCCCTCAGTTTCACACATTACGATCATTCCGCCATGGCTAGCATTTACCGAATCTCATCACTATTTTGTTAACTGCAGATCCTTCTTCACTATTTTGCCCTAATTTGCTCAGAGGTTTTCTTTAAATCCTAATTATTACGAGTTAATTTCGTCTAATTTCGATAATATTATGTTACTTGTATGAATTTGTTGTATAATTCGTATCTATTTTGTGTTTCATCAAGTTTAGTTGAGTTTATTGCCTCTTTGATTGATTGCTGGTTTGAGTTTAGAATGTGTAGGTTTAGCGGATTAGAATTTAAGCATTGCATGCCAAGTGTTCGATAAAATGTCTAGCAAATTGCAAAGTCAATGTAGCAGTAGTAATGGTGCCACTAGTTCATCGAAATGATAGTTTGGTTGTGGATGATGAGGATTGTGGTAAGTCACGGTAGGTTTAAGCTAAACGGCATCTTAATGAGGTGATTATTGTTTCTATTCGGTAGGTTTATCGGATTGTTTTAATACGCTTAAGTTAGCAATTTGGCGATTTTAATCGCTGTGTTGATTTGTATTAGATGAGTAACAAAGATTCGGATTAAATTTGAAGGACTTGTTTTGATTGGCGGTGATCAATCAAGCTAGGCAAAGGAAAACTAGCTTGTTTGAGTCGTATCCGGTTGTCGTCTTTGAGTCTAGACCTTGCAATGAGCTTTCTTACAATACTCCGAGTATGAATCTTTCTTGAATCGCCTACAAGGATAATGAAATAGGATCAAAGCGAATAGTGTCGTCGATGAAGTGGAGTGTGTGTTGGCGGTAGTAAAGTCTAGTTTAAGTTGGTACGCTTGCCATATTTCTTTTTAGATGAATAAAAAGTATTTATAAATCATTCTTCATGGTCTTTATAATTGAGAGATTAACATATGTTGTCAAATGTACAACAGCGTGCATTGACTTGCCGAAATCAGTTGTGAATAAGCATCAAGTGTAGAACGTAAGATAATGATAACCAAAATTAAAGTTAAAATCTGCAATGTAATATAAGCTAATATAAACTTGCTTAGGGGTAGTAGCTATAGCTAATTACTTTGCACCAATGATTTGGGAAACAAACATTGCAATTGCTTGAGCAATGATTGTTCGACTTCTTCATGAGTGATTCACCTTAATTCAAGATTCTTCTTTCCGATTTTGAATGAGTGGTCACCATTTTCGACAATATCGGTGAATTTTTAGCTTTCATCTTCTTATAACCATTTCTAACGATGCCAATGGACATAGCCTGTCTTTGGTGCCCTTGATCAAAAAAAAAAAAAAACATGAAGCATGTCTTTATAACAAGTAACATTAACAATATAACGGCTAGTTGTACGACCAACTTTGATATATGAGTGAGATATACATAAGAACCATGGAATTGTGTTGGTTGCGACTTAAATAGTACAGAAGAAAATGAAACAAAATGAACATTTACGAACTGACACTCATCATATACCTGAACAAACATGATAGGAACTTCAAGTTGCATTAGGGGTGCATCTCGAATGGCTCCTTTTGTGCCCTGAATATTGCAACCAATAGCACTTTGATAGACTGTTCTAATTATAAAGTTGATATATAAGGAAGTAGAATTTGTAGATGGAAAACATGTAGGATTATGTGATCAGCAAACCTTTAGAGGGTACCCCAAGCAAACCACATCAGAAGCCTCGATACCATCATCTGCAACCACCATACAACTAACTCTGCATGTAATAGTAAGACTTTTTGTTATCGTTATCCCAGATTTAATTATTGAGGGGTGTATCATGTATGGCATTCCGTTAATAAAATGAGTATGTGATATGAAATAATCAGATGCAGATAACCAGTTGCAACAAATTGGGCTGTAGGAAACACCCTTTTAATGTGACACTAGGAAAATTCTGATTATTAACTATTGGGATTGAAAATTTAGAATTGTTTAGCTATTTATTCTGTTTGATAAAACAAATTTTCATTTTAAGGTGTTCAAACACAACAAATTTTCATTTTAAATTTAATCGGTTGTCGAAATCGGTTGTGCATTGACTTGCGTGGCGCCGTGCTATTGTGGATTACGGGTTTGAACATCCTTACGAAGGCAAGTTATTTTACTGATCACACAACTAATAGATTATAAATATTTCATATCTATTGTTTGAATACATGTGTAAATATGGTTGGGCTGATTCGACTTCGACTCTGTCATATTTATTAGTCATCGGTCTTGAGTTATGTTTAAAACTGTTTCTCGGTTTGTAAAACTAGTTGATATGTATGTGATGCGCCCGAGCAGGTCAAGTTTTATCACTCAAGTGCGCCACTTGTGAATGGCGGACCGTAACAAACTTTAAACCGCCAGAACGAACTCGATGAAGATCGAGGGAGTATAGTGTTTCCACAGGTCGTTATGTCCCAAATGAGCTATGCAATGGATTATCAAGCGTATAGTGATCGAGTGAATTTGAATGGGAAAAGGATTGTGATTGATTCTACCTAAAGAAAAAGTATATAAACTACAAGGGTTTAAATGCAAATTAAAGAAAATTAAAAGATAAACTATATTAAATAAACGCTATCACTATTTGCAAAATGATGTTTTTCTATGATTTATAAAACAAAATAACTTAAATAAACTATTTCAACTAAAACGTAAACTTAAATTACCTAAAAGCGTGATTTAAAATGAAAACGTCGTTATTTATAAAAATTACAGCGAGTGCATAAGTAAAAGCGTAAAATTTGTGAAATAAAAGTCCTACGAATGTAAAAGCAGTTTTCTTACATACTATATGATAAAAGAAAATTTTAGGAAAAAGCGGGTAATTTTTGAGTTTTATATTATTTATTACAATTAAAACTATTTAACACTAATTAAATGATAAAAATATTAAGCGACCTAAGAAAAATCGGAAAATTCACTAAAGTGCTTCTAACTAAATTGCACCTAGGAAAATTAAGAACGACTAGGTTACTTCATGAATAAGCCACGAAATAAGCTCTAATGGCTTATTGCTCTAAATGCCAAAACGTATTTAATAGATTGATGTTGCAAGAAAATAATGAAAAAGTCCTAGGCGCTTGGCATCCGGTACTTGCTATCACTCCCATCAAGGGAGAGGTCTCGGGTTAGACCTCTGCCTCTCCCTTTTGCAACTTTATATATATATATTTTTTTTTGATTTTCTTTTGACTTTTGCTAAACTAAATTATGAATAAGCTAAACAAATAACTTTTAACTACTCTAATTAGTCGAAACACCTAAATAGCGAATCAAGGAATTGAAATCAAGACAGAAAAGTGACTTTATTTCTAAACATACATTTAAATGCAAAGCGAAATAAAACTAAAACAAGCTAACTAGAACTAAAAAGCTACTGACGATTTAAAAACAAGCTGAGTCACTATTGAAGTGTTAGGTCACTAGTTTTACAACACAAGCTTATAAGAGAAAAGAGATAAGGCGATTGAACAAGTAAACAAGCACACACACACACAATATTGTAACCGGTTATGCGTAGGAGGTGAGTGAAAGAATAACTTGAACAACCAACCTTCAAATGAAGGTTATTACAATGTATTTATAGGCAAGGAGCTAGGGCAACACTCCTCTCCTTCCTATTCCTTATTGAGCTTGGATCAAGCTTATGGGCCTTCTACATAAGCTTGACCTTAATCAAACATAAAGGCCATAACAAAGCTACCTATTACATATGAAATATAAATACTTGAAATCTTGTTTAGGAGTGATTCAACAATCTCCCCTCAAGTATATATGAATGTAAGCGGTGAAGCGTTGATGTAATAGTAGGCTGTGACGATCTTCTGGCATTCTTCTTTCTTGTGAGAGGAATTGCCTTGATTTAAACAATCTCCCGGTGTAGAGATAGTTATCTTTGAGCGGTTAAGCTTCGACGTCATCTTTAACTTTGTTCTTTGATCATTTGTTCTTTGTGGTGAAAGTGATAGTATGTTGTTGTGCGCATCGATGCGCTCCAGTGCGCTTGTTGCTCCAATGTCTCCGTCATTCTTCAACATGCTCACACGCTCTATGACGTTGGAATTCAATCTTGATGAAGTTCTCTAAGTCTTTAACTTTGTAGATTCTTTGGTTGAGCGAAGAATCATTCGGCGATGTGTTGCTTTTGAATAGAACTTCCATTAGTGATGATGTTGGCGTGAGCATGAGAAGAATCGGCCACGATCATTCGCTCGAGCTTCCATAAGAAAAAACATTGCAAGCGGTTGAAATAAGCGGTTTCCGGCACTTACAAGTTTGAACTTCGAGAGTGTTATGACATAGTGTGAAAACACAACTCTAATTCTTACAAAGGCCGTTCTGACTGGAGTCCCACAAGTGAGATAGCGATGTACAGAAGTACATCTACAGTTGAGATAGTCAGGTACACCAAGCATCACCTCTGACGATGTAGACCGTTTGAGACACACTCCGCGTAATCCACGGGAGTTACCGGCGACCTCTTTGTCGAGGCTGCTTGATGTTGACCACAGGAGTTTCCATTCAATCACGAGGATCACGGATGTGAACCTCTCATAAATGTTCTCGACAGTTGCTAAGATGCATGAAGGACTCGATATGAACCATCGAATCATGAAGACCTTATTGTTGATCAACAAGTGATTAAATGTCAAGTGTTCCTAAGAGATCTTTTGATGAATCTCGTGGCTCTAGACTCAACAGTCGTTTTGGTTTTCTGGCGGAGACTAGGAGAGGGTCTCCTTCTTCAATACCGGTGATCTCTAGAGAAGCCAATAGTTTATGTAGGGTTCCTGTGAGAATGAAACAAGCTTGTTGAGAGAAACTTGAGTGGCTAAGAAGGTTTAGTGCATGCGCCTTTGGGTCCATGACGACTTTTAATCTTCAATACTGGTGTCACTAAGTGACAACCAAGTAGTATATGAATTGAACCCGTGTATGCCCTAAGTTGAATAATACGGAGGGCTATTTCTTTTCACCCTTTTCTTTACATTTCTTTTTGATTCTTCAACTCCTTCTTTCTCCGATTCTCATTTTCTCCTTTTACAATCTTTCCTAAGGACTTCTAACACTAACTAATGGTAGTGTCCTTGGGTAGATCCCTCCCGACTCTGGCGGATCATATGTGATTATTCCTAACCTTAGTCACCTTATAACTCCATGACTAACCTATGTTTGCCATTATAACCATTGTAAGTTAAAATATCTCTCAAAGAGTTTGTAAATGAAAGACATGTTTGAACCACAGGAGAGATAAGTTTTGCATAAATACTCCCCTCCACATGTGCTTAATAGTTTTGATGGTTAAACGCACAAAGGAGGAAAGAGCGCACTTTATGAATTGATCCACTAAAGATAGACAATCTCCGCGAGACACGGTTACGTTGAATAGTTAAAGAGTTACATTGTCGACTTTTAGGTGACAACTAGCTCTAATAACTACCTTGAAGGTGTAGACAAACCTCGAAAGGTTGTCATACCCGTCGAGTTCATGTCTATCAAGAGCTTCTCGAATGGTACCTTCTACTAAGGCGAGGTCCTGCGAGACACGTTTACATCACTAGCGAACTAGCTTGAAATTATTACCCGTCCGGGACAAGTCTTTTCGAGTTACAAACAGTTTAGTACCGTCGATTCGTTGGTTAAGTCCGAGGTACAGATTCATTTGCATTCAAAGACAACATATTTCTTATCACACAAAATTTCTCCCCTCAAAATGGCATATAAAATTGTTATTTTTGAATGGTTGAAATAAATATGACCATTTTGAGTGTTTGTGGGAAGAGTGACCCTTGTGAACCATTTGTGAACAAAGTTTTGAAATCAAATACTCCCTCGACTTGTAATATAAACGGTTGAGGTTTTGAAAAATCATATGGGAAGTACTTGTCTTTTGAGTAAAACCTTGAATAATGAAAGGTTTGATAGGTTTTACTCAAAAATAAAAAGCTTTCGCTCCTTTTATAAGGATTGTGCATCGAGGCGTACCACGGTCCTTTCTTGACCATTACGGGTTGTACATCATTATGTGTGCACAAGCCATTCACATATATAAACATTCATCCAAAATCATATGAAGGAAACAAATCAAGGGGTACCGGGAAGTGCGGTGATGTTCCCGAGGAGTGCGCATGCATGTTGGCCGGTGATGTTTATCTGGGTCTACCACCAACATAGCTCTCAGCGTCAGGCGATCCGCCACGAACAACGATTCATCAATCATGGTGATGATCTTTCTCACATCCCTTCTATCACGAGAGTTCAGGCGCTAGTTCCCAACCTTCAAGCGTATATCCTTCAATGCATGCGCCAATCCATCCCTTACCATCTTCAAGGTATGATCCCGAATTTATGGAGCTCTACACGCCATTAAGCGGTTACTGCGAAGTTCACCTGCGGTAAACAATGCTTAGAAAGGTTTCTTGATGGCGTAAGTTGTTTGAGTCGGTTGATGTCGGGAAGATCAAGTCGTGGTGGAGTGAAGTTTACACGTTTACGATATGATTCAACGACCATCTGGATATCTTCGACACGTTCTTTGATCACAATGCGTCTAATGAAGATGAGAGCCGACTTGATAAATTCACGTTGAATTTGAGTCGAGAATTGTCTCATACGACCACGTACTTTGGCAAGGTACATGTCTTCGATGTCGTTGAGTGACAAGTTCTCAAAGTCGACCTACGAGAATTCATAGTCTTGTTCATCTTGTCGTTTGACTATGATATTCTTCAAGAATGTGTAGTCCCATTTAGACTTGAGATCAATGTGTTTGATGGCCACGATGTTCTTTGAGCAATACACTTCATGTTGAGACTTACGAACCGAGCGACACGTAGTAGATTCTTGACGTTCGGGCAATGATGAATCCCATACAATGCATCTTGGTCGTATGCTTGCACTTTGTCGAGAGAACAAGTGATTTGCACGTTCCTCGATAGCTATCGGTTTGAGTAGGTAGGCTACTTTGGGAATGGAAGAGTTAATGATGTAGCGTATTTTCTTGAACCATCGCCACCATGGAGAAGAAATTCAGTGTCCGTGTTGAAAAATATATCGAAGGGAATCCTTGGTTCATCGGTTGGCGATTGTTGGTAGAGGTTTGGTCGATCGATTAGTATGGAGGGTTGTTCCGTTTAGTGAAGTCGATGTTTGCTTCAGGTTGAGCCAATCCATGTTGTTAGACATGGCTCGAGCAATGTTTTCAAGGTGATATTCAACCTCGATTGCACTTTCCGAGCTGTTTTTCAACGTAAGAATGCGTCATTCTTGATGCGCTTCAACTCGGTTTCGTCATCTTCTTCACACGGAATCGTTCTTGCAAGATTTTGCATGCTCCAATGTACTACCGTCTACCAATTCTTGACCTTCTTGAGGTAGGGAGTGTTGTTAACAAGTGTGGAGAACCATTCAAATTAGCGGTTGTATCGTCATCTAGCCATGATCGACATCCGGCCGAGTCGTCTTTTTCTTGCTTTTAGAAGGCTTTGATGATGATTCGGGTTTCTTCACTTGTTTGGGAGAGGAGGGTTGTTGTTGGGGCTCAAGGACCTCTTCATCGTCACCACCCGTATACTCAAAGTGATCAGTGATTTTGAGTCGAGGGTGGTAACTCGGAATCGTCCGAGGTTTATCGGTGGAAGACCGTGGTGGAAGACTTTTGTTGTGCGTGAAGTTTGATGTGGAGGAGGTGGCATAGATGTAGATTGACCGGGGCGCTTGACGTTTAGGTGCGAGTTCTTATCCTTGTCATCGTCATCTCTTGGTCTTTTGGGTTGAGTGGACTCCTTGCATGATGATCCGAGTTGATAGTCAGTAGAATTTGAAAAATTTAGCTTCATCCGAAGTAAGCGTTCGAGATCTCTTTGACATTTGCATCACTAGTTTAGCGATTAACTTCGCAGTTTCGAGAGATCGGCTTCTTTTGCCATTGTATGTTTGACCAATGCTACGATGTTAGGGTGAGTTGTCCGAAAATACTTCTTTTGTCACATCAGGGACGATGTCGAGAAGAAACTTGTGGGTTTGTTCTCTTCTTGACTTTTCAGCCTTTTGGACTTTTGGAACGATATCCTCGAAGGTACTTTTGAGTGTAACCTTCAATCATTTCATTTAGTTCCCCGACGATGACTTCTCATGAACTCTGAATAGCTTTCCTATCTTTCCGCATCTCATCATTCTCATCATGTAAGTCTTGCATTTGTTCGAAGATACCAATTAAGTTTTCTTTGAAGCATGTCCTTCTTTCTAACTTGTTTGATGACTTTCACAATTCTTGCATGTGTTTGAGAAATCCAAGACTTTGGTGGTTTCTTCACGGTTTGGATGATGATCTCGTTGACTTAGTTGATGGTGGTGGTGATGAATGAGATGAAGAGTCTCGATGATGAGGAGACATGAGGAGACTTCATGTCCTTAGGAGTTTCTCGAGGTTTTCTCCTTTGAGTGAGTTGGGCATCTAGAAGAAACTTTGTATAATCATCCTCATCATCCTAGACTTTTCTTTCTCGCCTCGCTTCTCAAAATCATACACATAATGGTGTCTTCAACAGCGGTTGTTGTTGCGTATAGTGGCACCGCATCCTTATCGGGTTGATTAACCGCATCGATCCGGTGAGGAGAGGCAAAGACCACTTGATCCTCCCGGCGCCCATTTGGTCTTTTGCAAATTCGTGACCTTTTGAATGTGTCTGACATTGTGAAACCTTTTCCGTATGATTTATCCAATTGCTCTTCTTCTTCTTCTTGAGAGCTCTCATCATAAGGTACAATATTTGAGTCTTCCCTTTTTCTTGGACACCGAGGACTTGGAGGTTTTGTCAAGGAGGTGTGTGGTTGCCATTGCAGAGTAATGAACCTCTTCATCCGCCCCGTATCATCGAGCTCTCATCCCTAAGTTGTCTTTGAGGTTCAAGTGTGATAGGTTCGGCTTCCTTTAAGGGAACAACTTATAGAAGGAGCTTTTTTTAGGAACCTTCCTTTGACTTCAGAACTTGTTGTGCTTCTCGCACTTCTCTTCTCGTTCTCCCCGACAGTGTTCCGTAAGATTTTTTCGCCAAGATGACCAACTTTGCCTTGTCTAACCGCCCGAGATATCTTTGAGTACGCTTCGAGTTTTCGGCATCTTCGCTAGAAGGAAATCGCAACACAAGACCTTGTTTCTTTGTGGACGCTTCCTTGATTCCGACAGAGAATAGGTTCGTCAACATGTCGTGGTTGTCGGGTCATTGAGCCTCTTGGGAATATCGGGATGAAGTCCAAGTGCTCTCTGTATCAACGAGCTTTAGTATATCCGATGTAGGGAATCTTTGAGCCAAGTTTCCGAGAAATGACATCATGTCATCCCAAATCGAGCTTCAATAGCGATGTGTTTCATGTTGACGAATGCCCAAAATATTTGCGCTCTATGAGCTTAGATGCTCATAGCCAGCTATCACGACCGTAAAGCAGACTTGGTGATGATCATGTAGAGTGTTCTCCATGGTTGAGGAATACTCTTAAGCTCCACGTGAGAATGCTTGGTGATTACTCACGTAGCCTCATCATAACCGATATTGATTAAGAATTGGAGAGTTAACTCTTCAAGGTGTGGCATAAAGTTTGCTGGATTGACTTCATGAATAAGGAGAGCAGCCCTTAAGTGCGCAGTGTAATGGTGACTTGTTTGTGGTTCGAGTCACCGCTCACGTGAGCCCTTCCTTTGACCCTTTCCATGGTGTTCCAACTGTTGGATATAGATCTCGTGAACTGCAGAATGTGTGAGCATGTTACGATATGGATGAGTCCTCGAATGTCAATAGCGATTAAGCATGAAGACTCGAGCAAGCGAGAGTCTTGAAGTCAACTCGAGATTATTCTTTCCAATCTTCATTGGGTAGCCATTAGGGTAGATGTCGCAATGGAGAGAACATTTGGTGCATCCATGTTTGGTCGAAAGACCATGTCGTGATCTCAAATAATATTAGCCAAAAGAACCAACATATCGAAAGACATAATGTTAGTCAATGTAAGGTCTTATTGTTCAGTTATTTAATGTACAACGTCAATGATTGTTACGTGAGTCCTAAGTCACTTGTATGTCCAATAGTCTAATGACGCCGTGAAATGTTTCAGTGAGTTAGTTAACTTTAAGTTTTAAAGCATATGTTATCACTTATTGTTCACAACATATCAAACGCTTTGGTTTATTAGTGACATTATTGGATTCGTGATGTTATGATAAGTTTATTAACAAGTTTTGTACACGAAACAATTCATAATGAAGGTCAAAATGGCTTAAGCGTGGGATTGACAAAGTTACGCGAACAATGCGACATACGCCAGTAGGTGAAAGCTTATGCGTAGGATCCTTTCTTATGCGTAAGAAATGTTACGCGAGGAAAAAGGGGACCTTCTGCGTGGGCGATAAAAACCTTACGCGTAAGGCTTACTCGTAAGAGTAGACCTTATGCGTAGAGGTCATCGCTTACGCATATCCTTCACGTGATACGCCGTAGTCCCATCCGAGAACCTTACGCCGTAATAGTTATGCGAGGTTTTATTTCGCGATAACATCACTACGCCGTAGGTAATCCTTATGCGTAGAGTCTTATGACCTTGATTCTCGAAAAGTTTAAGTGTAGCAAAGCCTGAAATAAATTCATCAACTCATCAATGTTCACACAAGACAACAATTTATCACGATAACAACATCCTAGTCCATGTTAAGCGTTACGCAGAGAATCACATACGCGTAGTCTAAACCCTAAACTTACGCGTATGAGATTTAGCCATGGGATGAACATCATATTGATTCTGGTAGTTCTAAGAAGTCCATAAAGCAGTTTTATCCAAGTTTTAACATCAAATAAGCCTTGAATCACAAATACCCAATTTATATGAACTTGAACCCTAATTTTCGAATTAAGTATCATAGTTGTTTCGGGTGATTTACGGGTTTACATGTGTTCAATTGAACTTGAAAACAACTTTATATGACTATCTTTATACCAAAACCTTCACATTTGAAAAGACCCAATTCCACGATAAACCCTAAATCTCAAATACACTCAATTCGTGTGTATAGGTGCGTTTGATGTTTAGAAAAGTATTATAGATGATATTAAATCATTTTGACACAATCCTTTTAACTTCAAACATAAACAAGATTATGTGTTCATACGCATACGCAGAACACAAAATCACCCATAGGTTAAAATCGTCGTTAACTTTCAAAATGGTTTAAAACCATTGTTTGTAATCTTGTTATGAACACACAAACACTTACAAAATGAAGATCCGAGACACGCAATTTTGAATGATTTTAGGCGTAGGATTTGAAGGTTTTAGCAATAAATGTGGTTAGAATGGTAGGTGGGGTATTTTATTGAAAATACTTTCGGATTATGACAGCTTTCAGTCCCTCCACCTTTTCCTTTTTCAACCAAAGCCTTTTAACTTCCATTTAGGTTACCAAATAAATATTTTTGAGAAAGAATCATGACGACCTCCCCCTCGCTTGATAAATTTAAACGGTTTAAGAATTTTAGTCCGAGGAGTGTCATTGAGCGTAAAGTCCACCATCATTTGTATAACGAAACAACCGAGATGTGATAACATGCAAGTAAACTTATGTTTTGAAACGGTTAGCGATAAATTTCTCCCTCAACACTTGATCGGAAAAATACTGAATTTTGAAAGATAAAAGTGTTGACGAAGAAATGTACTTGCTATGTTTAAAGAAAATAGATGAGGAGAATATTTTTGGTGTTTTATCGTGTTTTATATTTTTGTATTTTGTTTTGAAAGATTTTATTTATTTACAAAAGATGTTTTGGTGTTTGATGTGTTTTAAGACGGTTTTAAGAGGTCATCCGTTCCTCTCGAGTCAACACCTCATACCAATTCGTGGATCAACTCATTAAACCTAGCGGAGGCAAGGCTTTGGTGAGCAGACCGCCAATTGGTATTCAAGACCCACAAGTATAATTCAACGGTACTGCTCCACATGATCCTTGATGAAATGATAGCGTGAGATCGATGTGCTTTGATTTGAGTCTCGAATCGAGTTGCAGATTGCAATGGCACCGATTGTCGCAGACATCGGATCACAAATACATAACCATAGTCTTTGAGTTGTGTTCTCATCCAAATGACTTGAGCACAACACGGACATGGCTACATATTCTGCCTCGCTGATGACGGTGATGTACAATCCTCGCTTTTTGATTGCCAAGACACCGCTTATCAATGAAATTGTAGTGCTCTCAAGTACTTTTCCTCGAGTCTAGGCATCCCGCGTGATCGTCGTCTCAAAAGCGATTAGTTCAAAACCGAATCCTTCTGATACCGATCCCCAAATTAATGGTTCCTTGATGTATCGGAGGATTCTTTTAGCCTCGAGAGGTGGGTTTCAGCTTGGTCGCGATCGATAACGGAGCATAGATAAACGGCAAAGACAATGTCAGTCTCGCTAATTTGTAGATACATGAGAGACCCAATAATACTTGGTATTTGGTAGGGTCAACCAATTTCCCATGTAAATCAAAGATCTAATTTCTTGGTATGAGCCATTGGTGTGGCATAAGTATCACGTATTCATTCCAAATTTGTTTAACAATTCAAGGGCATATTTGGACCGACTCAAGAAAATACCACGGGTGATTGATGAACTTGCGCCCTAGAAAGAACGTAAGTTCACCCATCATGGACATTTCAAAATTTTCTTCATGAGTTTTGCAAAGCGATTGAAAACTTTTATGTGTTGACCAAAATGATGTCATCCACATAAATTTGAACAATTAAGATGTGTGCCCGTGATATTGTATAAAAAGAGTTGGGTCAACCGAGCCTTTGGTGAAATTATTGGCAATGAGGAAAGATGATAGCTTATCGTACTATGCCCGAGGGGCTTGTTTGAGACCATAAAGAGCTTTGTTCGGTTCTTAGACATGGTTAGGAACTCGGGATCAACGAATCCATCCGGTTGGTGACATAGACCGCTTTTTAAGTTGTCCATTTAGAAACGCCTGTTTTGACATCCATCTCGATAGACCGTCATGTTCATATGAGCCGCGAACGAGAAATATCCGAATGACCTCAAGACGAGCAACGGAGCAAAAGATTCTTCAAAGTCTATCCTTCTTCTCGACGATAACCCTTAGCAACTAGCGTGACTTGTTTCGGATTACATTCCTTCAAAGATCCAATTTGTTTTTCCAATCCATTTTAGACCAATGACGAGACCCCTGTTGGTCTTTCAACCAGCTCCCATACTTCAAGACGCTTGAATTGATTGAGTTCTTCTTGCATGGATTCAATCCAGTTGTCTTTGTCATTGCATCCTTAATGTTTTTAGGTTCAGATAGCGTACAGCCGAGTGCATAAATGCAAGTGTTCACCATCTTAGTGAAGACGTTGTCTCGTAACGATCGGTTGATTCGGGTTGCCAATAATGTTAGCCGAGGATGGTCTTTGTCCATCTATGTGTAGAGGTTGATGTTGGTATACATTGTGCGATTTTGAGGATTCAAATGGTTTGTTGAAGATTCCGCGACATCCGTGCGCAGCCTCATTGGCAAACGGGTTGAAGAACGATTTGGATCAAAATCATGGTGGGGTACATCATTCGAATATCATCACCGGTTCATCATTGTTGCGGTGTGTTCAACTGTTGTGTTGGAGTCAATTGGTGTAGGTGCATCTTCAACAAAGAGTTGTTGTAGCGGTGTGTATCGTATAGGAATATTGTCGTTATGCACGGAAACAATGGATACACCAGAGCACGCTCATCAATATCGTCACGCAATGCAGGAGCAAATAACCTTTCCATTTGTTGACGAGTTAATGAGGGCTTTCTTCGGTGATGATGGGGTTTAAGGAAGTTTAAACGGTTGTGACCGGTTCTAAGCTCATATGCTCGAAGCCATCTCCGTGAGTTCATCGAAATGAGCATGAATCGCTTCCATAACCTCCTTAGTTCGACGATTCCAGATTCTAAACCTTTAGAATTGTCACAAGATCCAATAAAGACTCCAATATCGCCTTTGGCTTTAGCTTTCCAAAATCATCACGATCATTATTTGATAGCAAAGGGATCCAAATACATGAAAGTGTTTGAGGTTCGGTTTATAGTTGTGACAAGCTCAAAAGGTGTTTTGTTGTGGCGTTTGTGATCATGGAACGGTTTTGAGTATAGCATGCGAGAGATACACGCCGCCATAAGTAATCTGGAAGTTTAGCATTGATTAACATTGTTCGCAGCTTCCACTAACGCTCGGTTTCGTCTTTCAACAACTCCGCTTTGTTCGTGTGTCCGTGCAATAGATGTTTGATGTCGAATTCCCACTTTCTCATAAAATTCACGAAGGGTTTTGTTAACAAATTCAGTTCCTTTGTCTGCTCGATGATTCCGACGGTGTTGCGGAGTCGCACTGATCTTTGTGAGAAGGTGATGATCATTTGTGGAGCTTGGTCTTTGCTAAGAAAGTAGACCCAAGTCCATCGAGTAGTCATCAACGATTACTAAGATGTAGCGTTTGCCATTTATCGCTTTGCACGCCGCATGGGGCCACACAACCATGTGAAGAAGATGAAGCACATCGAGAGTCGTGTTCCACCTTTGAAGGAAAATGAGCACGAGTGCTTTTCCCTTGTTTCACAGCCGAGCAAAGGTGATCTTTTGAATACCGAATCGCGGGAGTCCTTCAACTAGTTTGTGTCTAGCAAGATTGGTGATGGTTTGAAGTTTAGATGTGAGAGACGATGCCATAGCCGTGATTTTGTAGATGTTGCCTTTGAAAGTAAGCGGATGGGAGAGGAAGCAACCATGTCTTGCATAGAGATAGTGTAGAGACCGGAATTACGCGAGCGGCACATAAGATCGCTTCCTTGTAGATCACGAATGAAACAAGTTTTCTCCCGAAAGCAACCTCCAAATCTCCATCACAAAATTGACCCATCGAAAGACAGTTGTGACCGAGGCCTTCCACATAGTAAACCCCGCGATTTCGATGTTCCCATTAACATAATCTCCGAGCCCATGATGGTCTGCAAGGATCGCTCGAATCGACAAAGCCAATGAACTTTGCAATAAAGTTTGATAACAGCTTAAGATTGCTCATCATGTGTCCGAACATCCGCTATCAACAATCCAGAGAATGATCAGATCACCCGCCCACACGCATTTGCTACGGATGGAATAGAAGTAGATGTGGAACCCAAATGTTAGAGGGTTCAAGGTGTACATTAGACATACACACATTGATAAGTTTAGGCATCCATTTAAATCCAAGTGTGTTATATATCCATTTCGCCATCTATAACTACTCTTTGCTTTAGTCTTAGTGAAAACACTAGGCGTTATCGTGTTCTTAGGAGGTGTAGCGGGAGCTATCGTGATAGCAATGGTTGCCTTAGAATCTAAAGAAGGTGGTTTACCAAGCACGTACTTAGAATGATTAGTGGCCTAGAGGTATTCGATTCTTAGGATTCCGTAATCTAGAGATTATAGCTTTAGCAACACATTTGTCATGACAATCGAATTCATACTCTTGACAAATATCACAAGGTGCATCGATTGAATATCAAAGGTACTTAACGGTTTAGCATTCGTTACATCACTATTTCTATTACATTTGCCGACGCAACATCTATAGTGGAAGTAACATGAGTTTTATTCGATTCCTAGGTGTTCTTCTACTTTAGCATTCCTTATTGATCTTTTCTTAGGTCGCAACTTCCTATTCTTCGCTTGAGTGCCCTAGGCGGTGAAGTGCGGACGCTTGGAAAAGATGCAACTATTCCTGCTTCAAGAGAGGAAACACATTAGCAACTTGTGAGTTGATAGTGGAATTCTAGGTTCACGATTACTAAGTGTGACCGGTGCTAATCTCTTAATCACGTGAGGCGGAAGTTGTTCATACTTTCCTAACATTTCCGTAACTTAGAGATGGTGTGAATCGATTTTGATTTTCGTAATCTAAGATTACCAAGAAAATTCATGACTTCTCTAGTGTGAGCAAGATAGTGATCAAGTTCGCTTGATGCTTCATCTCGAGTCTTTTGAGTAAATCAAATATGACACCATATTCTGCTTAACTTTTAAGAGTTCTTGTTCATATTTGAGATTTGACTTTTCAAAGACACGTTTGATCATCCAGCTGCTCAATTTTAGGATCAAGATTTAGCACTCAATTGAGCGATTTTCTTTGAAAACCGAGTTGATGGTTGTGAATATCTTTTCACACCAATGAAGACGACGTTTTGCATTGTTAATTTCGTGTGTAATCGTTTATTTTCGCCTTTTAAAGACTCGATCCAAGCACATTATCGGTGTTCTCAACAGCAGTAAGTTTCAACAATATCGCAGAGATATGATCGATGCATATGGCAAACGAATAGAGTAGCACAACATTATGGATATCGTACAGTATAACATCTTCCAAGAGTCGATCAACATCTTTTCTCACGCTTTTATGCTTTGTGTTAGTAATAGATGTTTCGCTTTCTCGCGTTTTCATTACCCCAAGTTCTTTATGAAAATCCTTTTCCTGAGCAATTGCACAACTTTTCAAGTTTTTAACATTAGGTAAAGGTTTTTCCGAAAGATGTCTCGTTGTTCTCTCGCTTGAGGCGATTGAAAATGTTCAACTTTGATTTCGGATCGATATTCTATCTCATGTTGTAAAATTTTGAGGTCGACCATGAAAATGTCAAAATATCGAAGGATTTTTCTATTTTCGTGTTTTGAGTTTACTTCACTAATGGAAGGTAAAGGACCGTAAGTTTGTGCAAAGACTGATTTGGGATTAACAATAGAAGTCTCGGGTGTTTTGATGATAACCCTTGGTGTGTTAGAAGAATCCGTTGGTGTGACGAAAGTGACCGCGTTTTATAATTAAAAGGTTTGTTGTAAACAACATTTTTAATTTTGATCGACTCGCCTTACGCATCTAATTACTCTTGACGATGGTATTCAACAACACTCATGATAGTATTATCAATTTTGTATGTCGATCGAAACTTCAAGAGTTGGTTTGAATGTTTTTAGTGAAAGCTTAGGTTTGTAATCGGCTAGATTTTTCCAAATCCTTTTGGATTGGATTTTAAGGTAAACTTTTCAATAGTCATTACGGATTCACCATGTTTGTAAACAACGCTTTAAACTCTTTAAGTTTGTTTTGCAAGCCGATGATTTCTTCAAGAAGGTCATCTACCCGATTCGTCGAATACTTTTTGTACGCGGAGAACTCTTTTGACAATTTAACAACTCAACCTTAGCTTTTGATTTTCCAAGGTGAGCGTTAATTTGCTTTTTATGTTCATGTTTCAGCTTGTTCTAATTCGGACAACAAAGCATTCTTCGAGGCGGCTAGATCACGATCTGTCTCTAAATATTTTTCGCTTTGATGAGATTTTGTAAAAGCGCTTCAAAACCTTTTCACGGTTTTCTTGAGTTTTGAAAAATTGAGTTGCATTTGTAAACATTCAAAATCCTTGGTTAACGGTGCATTTTTACTTTTTAGGATTGATTTAATGCATAACATTCCTCCATTTTGATTTTGTGGTCTTGAATTAACCGAGCAAAATCCGGATGGCAACAGATCGACTTGTTCAACGTGAGTCTCAACATGATCATTCTTTAGATCCTCAAGCACGACCACGAGTCAATTTGGTTATCAAAGGGACCATAAGGTCGTCTTGATCGTCAAATGTAACTACTGAGGTTAACTTGAAAATCATCGTAAGAAGATGTAGAAGACTCATTTTGAATAGTCCGATCCGTGCGGATTCGAGATATTGGCGAGATATTAGTTCGAGATATGATGATGGTTTGTTCGCACTGAGAGACAAGCCATCGAGTGTCATACACTGGGCCCGAATCACTCATGTGTAGCTCATGCATATTAGCCATCAACATAACAAGGTGCATTAGCACGCAAGTCCTCCATATCATCATCTCGAGTCTCATCCGCCATAAAGCTCGTTCTTTGTTTGTGAGAGATCCAAGGCTTCATCCTTAAGAGCCAAAAGTAAGGCCTCTTTGAAATAAGCCCCGCCGAGTCCTTGGCTTTGGGCATGCATTAGCCAGTGTCCTTCTCATTGCGGTTGTAGCATCTAAGACCATTTAACCGATTCGAGCATTTCTGCTCCACCACTTGAGCTCATTGTTATTCCTACCCACAAGATTAAACCCTTGACCACCGCTCATCGACGACCATAATCACGATTACGAACTTCAACACGTCCATTGTTCACAACAACTTGAGTCCGTGTGTTAGATGAGAACGAATATGATTGTTGGATTTGTTGGTGTAACGCCAAAAGCATTAGCAATCATCACAAATCCTTGTTGCAATGCTTGAATGGATCGATTTCTCGGTAGCTTCAACGACATATGCTTGAGCATTGTTCTTGTATGGGACCAATTGATTTTGTTGAGGTTGAGGTTGTTCTTTGTGAAGTTGTGTTGGAAGCGCTGGTTGAGTTCTTTGGTTGAGAGGATAATTACATTGAGCATACAAGGCAAGTTGTTGATTGTCCGGTTGTGATTTGTTAGCAATTTGAGCACGGAGAATCCTTTCCCATCAACTTCCTTTTCATGAGGCTTCAAGTAATCGTACAACAATCCATAAGTAGAATGATGCATGTTCTTCGCAGACGGAGAAAATGACATACTTCTCCCGTTCGGACCGAGACTACTCAGAACTTAGTATTCACTTTGCAATTCTTGGCATTATGATGTTGTGTTTATCCAAATCATTGATGATGTCACGAAAATCGGTGATGATATGACTCAAGTGTCTCTCGTGTTCAATCATGAAGTGTTCATAAGCCAAGTAAATTTTGGATTCCAAATCCTCCCGATTGAGTACGATCCTTCCATAAGAAGACGAATATGATCCCACATTTTGTGCGCCTTTTGAGCATCAACACTACGAAGAATTGGGTTTGGTAATCCCAAGAGGATGTATTCCATTGCAAGTTCATCGACTTCATAGTGTAGAAGTTACAGAGGATTTAAGTCTGCAGCAGAGCAATGTTGGTTTGTTCATCTCTTGGTGGAGCAGCGGTTGGATCTCCGGGTACAATGACGGTAGGCATCTCAAATGGACCTTCCAAGATAACCTTCTTTAAGAACTTTCCATGTGGCTTCTTCCGATCACGTAACCTAAAGAACCTTATCACCCATTGATCGTAGTTTCACGGAGTGAGCATTGGAGGTCTATCAAGTGATCCACTTCATGAATTGATTGTTGGTCGCTTAGAGCTTCACACATCTTTGCAAACCAAGTGGGTTCCTTCATAGTGCTTCGTGATGGATGTTGATTGAAATCGTTTGTGTAGGGTAGAGTTTGAAGACTTGGTGGTGGTTGAACCATTTGTGGTTGTGGAATTGCACCAAGTTGTGGAGTATGTTGTCGATTAAATTGTTGTTGATAAATTGCTTGTTGTTGATTCCATTGTTGATGTTGTGGAGTTAATTGTTGTTGTTGTTGATGATTATAAGTGTGAGGGAAGTAGTTAGAGTATGGTGGTTGAGACATGATGATAAACTTGTGTAGTAAGAATGGATCTTTGTAGTCGGTGAACCTTTGTTGATGAAGTATCCTTAGCGAGAAATGACAAGAACCAAGTATTACTTATGCGTAAAACACCAAAAGTTACGCGTAACAAGAATAGTTACGCCAGAGGATTTAGCTTACGCGTAAGGGAAAAAAGACCAAAGTTACGCCGTAAAAAAGAAGTTAGGCGTAGAAAGTTAGGCGAGGATTACCTTATGCGTGGGACTAAGTTCACGCGTAAGATGAATCTTAAGCTTAAGATTTTCTACGTAAGCTTTATGCTTGCGTAAGATTAAGGTTTTATCCCATGATCTTTACACTTCACAAAGGCAAAAGATATCCAGTCGACGTGTTTTCGAGACTTATCCAAGTAAGAAAACACGGAATAAACCGAAAAATCAAGATCAAACCAAGGAAAGTCTTACGTAATTTTAGGGTTTTGTTACGCTGTAAGATTACTCGTAACTTTGATTCTATCCAAATGTGTTTCTAAACCAGTTTTGTGTGTTGAAATAGCTTCAATAACTCGAAATAACACAAAATTGTGAAACTTGATGGTCCAAAGCACTTAAAACGATTACGCGTAGTATAACACTTGTGACAAAACAAGCTTAAAACAAGGAAAACACGTAAAGTTCCAAACTTTGCCAAAACCAATAGTTTAACACCTAATAACGTTGAAAGTACAAGAATCTTGGATTCAAAAGTGTAAAAATTAGTTTTTAAGCGTATCAAAGATTGTGTTATCTTTACGCGTAAGACCCAAAACCAAAACTTCAAAAAAACAAACGAGTACACCCAACTATTTGGTGATTGATACCACTGTTAGGTCACTAGTTTTACAACACAAGCTTATAAGAGAAAAGAGATAAGGCGATTGAACAAGTAAACAAGCACACACACACACAATATTGTAACCGGTTATGCGTAGGAGGTGAGTGAAAGAATAACTTGAACAACCAACCTTCAAATGAAGGTTATTACAATGTATTTATAGGCAAGGAGCTAGGGCAACACTCCCTCTCCTTCCCTATTCCTTATTGGGCTTGGATCAAGCTTATGGGCCTTCTACATAAGCTTGACCTTAATCAAACATAAAGGCCATAACAAAGCTACCTATTACATATGAAATATAAATACTTGAAATACTGTTTAGGAGTGATTCCAACATGAAGAAAGTAGAAATAAGCTAAAATGAAAAGGGAAATAAGGAGTTGGCAACTGCTACACAGAGGGGGAATCCTAAGCTAACAATTGATAAAATAAGCTCTAAAACCACAAATAAGCACTACTTAGGATGATAAAGATCTAATCTATTCTGCATTAACTAATGAGCGTTATACAAAACTAAATAAGCTAAAAAATATTCACCTGATGAGCACAAAAAAAAGGTAAGGTTTGCTGATGTGGTTATGCTGATGCAGTTCCCCAAACAGCCTAATAAGACTAACTTTGGAGATAGTACTGAATAAGCTAAAGTGGGGTGAGCGCCATAGCTTATGGAAACTTGCAGTTCACCTAGCTGACTCCCATTTGCCCCATTGTCCAGCTCATGAGGAGCTTTTTGCAGCTTGTCAGTAAGCTGGGAAAAACTTGTGGGTGCATGACTGTGACTGCAGTTTCCAAACAGTACCTTATGGTCTCAGTGGTGAGGCGTAACAAATGTCTTTAGCACCAAAGATAAGTACTCTAAACTCCTTCAAATGCCAAATAAGATAAAAAGTTAACCTTGGATATTAAGAGAACAAGAAAATCAGTTGGAACTAATTTTGAAAACTGTTGACCTTTGAACTTGATGAGAATAGGATTGTTTAGACGTAAAAATTATTTGGACAATTACTAAATATAAAATTAAAAACTCAAAGTTAAAACTTAGAAACTCGTAACCCAGATTATCGCATTCCTTAATAATATTATCCAAACTGATATACTCAATTCTAACTTGACTATAGGACCAGAACTTTTAGAAATAATCTCAAACCAAACTCTCCTTTAAACTTCCAAATGCAATTGCAACTTAACTTTATAATGAAACTGAATTGGAATCATCAAACTCAACTAGTTTAACAGGTTTAAACCAGACTTTAAGCTCAAAACTCCACTGACTTTAGATTTTGACTATATTTGACTTTAGTTGACTTTGTATAAAACTTTTGAATTAAAATGAATAAACAACAATAAGCACACGAAGCTTAGCAAAGCTTATGTGAGTTTAAAACTAAAACAACAAAGCTTATTAAACAAGAGATCTTAATGATGAAGTGATGACAAGTAATTTTGAGAAAATCGTAAATTGCATTAACTAGAAATTAAAGAGTACAAATTAGAATGACAAAGAAACATGAAAGTGGACCTGAACTTCCGATTCTAGACTAAAACTAAAAACTAAATACTAAATTAAAACTAAAACTAACTAAAACTAACTACTCACAACTCCTCTCTCTATGGTTACAATGATTACTTATACCTGAGGGTCTTCAATCTCTTTCTCTGTCTTCTTCTTTTCTCTTGACCATTTTCCCACCTTTTTTTTGTGTCTTGATGCTGCTTCCTTTAGTCTTTTCTGTGTCTCCTTGGGGAAAGGAGCACGCGATAGGATGGGATCGACTCCTTTTTGCAGCTTCCAATGTCTAGAGAGATGGGAGAGAGCAGGCGTGGGGTGCAGGGAATGGGTTACAGGAGTTTTTTATTGTTTGTGTCTCTGGTGTTTTGTTTGGGCGGGAAGAAGGGAAAAAATAAGGGGGCGTTAACTCATTGACTGGGTTAGGGTTGGGTGATAACTAGGGAACGGGTATAAGTGTTGGACTGGACCGGGTTAGGTTTTAGATGGGCTTAAGTTAATGATTAGGATAGCTAGGATTGGTGGTGTAATCATGGTGAGATTTCAATGACCAAACCGTGCAAATCCTCGATTTTGAGGACCACTCATGCAAATTATGAAAATCTAACCCAAAATTTGGTTCTCGACATTCTTCAATAAATCAAGGACCATATTTGCCAAATTTTGAAATTTGAAGGACTTAGATAGCAATTTTCCAAAATTTATCAAAAGAACCAATTTTGACAAGTTAGAATTACCAAAGGACTAAAAATGTTAATTTTCCAATTTAAAATGTCCAGGTAAATTCATCAATCTTTGAAATTTCGGGACTAACGTTGCCATTTTGAAAGTTGGAGGACCAAATCGCCAATTATGCAAACTTTGTTTGTTTTTCATTTGATTTTGAACATTTTGCATCGAAACATATAAAATGCAATTTTGGAATATTTTCGTATTTTGATGCGTTCGAGCATTTTAGATGTTTTGCGATTCAAATTGATTTCAAAATGATGAGTATTTACACACTCATCAATCCCCACACTAAACTATTGCTAGTCCCTAGCAATCTTTTGAGAAAACTTAATGGATTTGAATCTCTTTACCAAAAGCCATTACTTGGAGTAGCCAAATGTTTCGTTCAAGTAAGAACCATGGTACACCGATAACCATGTGATTTTGAGCAAACCACCGACTTCAACGATTTGATTTGTCTTTACGAAGCCGTTTGCTTCGGACTAGCCAACTCTTAGATAAATTATCAATATTATCTTTGGTGAGTCGATTACCAATTATGGTTTTTCCATCGCCTTTACCACAAGCCATAAACTTGGGCTAGTGAACTCTTCACTAATTAAAGATATGGTGAAATGAACACCATACAATTTTGGGCAAATTGCAAGCCGTAAGCGGATTTGATATATCTTTACCAAGAGCCGTTTGCTCTGGATTAGCCAATCCTTTTGTTTATTAGACAAAGCGGATCGATAACCAAATGAGTAAGTGCAAAACACTTACTCCAAAAAATTTTGGCCAAAACGGGGAATTAGGCGGATAATAGGATAAAATTAGTGAGAATTCCCCCACTTAGAAATGAATATTGCCCTCAATATTCAAAGTACCTACTGTTATGCCGAAACAAAAACGTAAAGAGAAATACTACGGCCATTATTTTGAAAGATTTTTTTTTTTTTTTTTTTTTTTTTAAACATGGGCAACTCCCCACACTAGGTGGTACACACGGGTGAAAACCCATGTTTAGCTCTTGTTTTTGATTACCGAAGTGCTAGCTTGACTCGACCCCAATTCATTTGTTCATGGGGACGTAAGTGGAAGAGACAATCTTCATCAGACTTTCATTCAAGATGTTTGGACAAACATATGAAGCACGTGAAAGTTCCACACCGATGAGATATACATAGAACCGGCTCAAAAATGATAAATGAAAATGCCGGGGTCAAAGATAGTGTCTTCATTCCCGAAGGAGTGAAGATGAAGAGAAATCACCAGATATTTGAGGAAAGGAAGAAAGGTTTTGATAACAATCAAGATCCATTCTTCATCCTCAAATGCAGACACATCGGGAGGAAGGGTGAAGGTGGTATCATTAATAAGCAAACTCGTATGATAGAGTACACCTTCCTCCGAGCCAATATCATCCCCAAGATCAAAATAGAAATGATCATGTTCCGGAGGAGATATGTCATGAGAGAGTTCAGGAGAACTCTCCATGAAGAGAATCATTCACATGGAGTGAAATTATGAACTCTTGTTCCATTGTGGGCTCATCACTATCCTCAACTGAAAGTATCAAAGAGTGGATTCTCGAAATTGAAGTGAATTCAGTCGAATTCAAATAGAGGATTAGTAAAAGTAGCTTTGAATGTTTCGGGAACAAAGTGATCAACATTCTCTATTGACCGTTGGGATAAGAGTGAGTGAGCGATCATTATCAATGAGACTTTCGGTCTCTCCCGGATCGACTTGAAATCAAAGAGTGGATTGATGTGAGTGAGTTCACGGAGAACTCCTCAAGAAGGGATTAGCATCGATTGTGGAAGTGATGCCTCAACGTACTCAATGTTTCCAAAGGAAGCACAATCGTCGCTAAAATCGAAGAAAGTTTTCAAATGATCATTTGAACACTCGAGAGGAAAGAGAATCACACATATGATCGGTACCTGTGACTCTCTCGGGATTGGGACAAGGTTCTCAACACTAGACTTTATGAATTCGTCCGATTCCTTTTCGTGAACAGTGTCAAGATGCTCGTCCCCATGTTCGAGAGTGAGTGGGAGCTTGCTGTGATAGCGCTTGTTTGAGATGGAATCTCAAGCTGCTGGGATATCATTGATGAACTTGATGAATTTTATAGAATTGAAGGATATCAAGTATATCCTCATCATCAACATCATCGTGAATGAAACGAAATTGAGAGCTAGATCATTTGCTTTTCTTTTGCAATTGATTCCCTAATAGATTTTTCAAACGCATTTTGGAATTTAATTTAGCACCGCTCTTGACTAACAATTCTTCCATGGATTTTGGATTATCTTGGGAATGTTTACATTCCTTCAAATCTTTCACTAAATCCAAAAGATCAAGGAGAAGATTTTGAGGAAGTGGATCAGTGAGGTGGTGCACGATTCATTAGGTCTTGTAGAGGTTGGTCATGATCTGAAGAGTCGTAATTGTTACAAGGAAATGGATCCCTTGTTTGACAATCGAGCTAAAGTGAGGACCTCCACAATACTACAACAAGAAACTGCTGGAGTCTCACGGTGTGGTAGTGATGGAATAAATCGGTTGTGTTATGGTAGGAATAGGGATCACGGTTATAGATGCACCCCGCTTTCACGACTCCACCATGCTACAACCGAGGCAGTTGCCACCATTATAAGGACTACCACACCATTGACAACCAAGAGGGTGAGGATAAGACATAGAAAGAATCAAAGGTTTTCGGAGGGGTAGGGATGAAGAATCAAAGATGTGAGAAGGTAAAGATGGATATTTTGGATTTTGGATAAACATGTTGCAAAACAAAGAATGAAAATCTTTTTGGGTTTTTGATTTTAAAAGAGAATATAAACACATACGGATGGTATGAACAAGGAGTGAATATCCAAATCACTAATCTGCTAGACGGAAGATAATCAGCCTGACTCCCGTGGTGCCAAAAATTGATGCGCTCCCGAACAAATCAAGTTTTATCACTCAAGTCGCCACTTGTGAATGGCGGGGCCGTAACAAGCTTAAACCGCCAGAGGCGAACTCAATGAAGATCGGGGAGTATAGTGTTTCCACAGGTCGTTATGTCCCAACGAGCTATGCAATGGATTATCAAACGTATAGTGATCGAGTGAATTTGAATGGGAAAAGGATTGTGATTGATTCTACCTAAAGAAAAAGTATATAAACTACAAGGGTTTAAATGCAAATTAAAGAAAATTAAAAAGATAAACTATATTAAATAAACGCTATCACTATTTGCAAAATGATGTTTTTCTATGATTTATAAAACAAAATAACTTAAATAAACTATTTCAACTAAAACGTAAACTTAAATTACCTAAAACGTGATTTAAAATGAAAACGTCGTTATTTATAAAATTACGCAGTGCAAAGTAAAAGCGTAAAATTTGTGAAATAAAAGTCCTCTGAATGTAAAAGCAGTTTTCTTACATACTATATGATAAAAGAAAATTTTAGGAAAAAGCCGGGTAATTTTTGAGTTTTATATTATTTATTACAATTAAAAACTATTTAACACTAATTAAATGATAAAAATATTAAACGACCTAAGAAAAACGGAAAATTCACTAAAAGTGCTTCTAACTAAGCTACACCTAGGAAAATTAAGAACAGCTAGGTTACTTCATGAATAAGCCACGAAATAAGCTCTAATGGCTTATTGCTCTAAATGCCAAAACGTATTTAATAGATTGATGTTGCAAGAAAATAATGAAAAAAGTCCCTAGGGCGCTTGGCATCCAGGTACTTGCTATCACTCCCATCCAAGGGAGAGGTCTCAGGTTCGACCCTGCCTCTCCCTTTTTGCAACTTTATATATATATATTTTTTTTTTTTTTGATTTTCTTTTGACTTTTTGCTAAACTAAATTATGAATAAGCTAAACAAATAACTTTTTAACTACTCCTAATTAGCTGAAACACCTAAATAGCAGAATCAAGGACTGAAATCAAGACAGAAAAGTGACTTTATTTCTAAACATACATTTAAATGCAAAGCGAAATAAAACTAAAACAAGCTAACTAGAACTAAAAAGCTACGGCGATTTAAAAACAAGTCGAGTCACTATTGAAAAAGTAGAAATAAGCTAAAATGAAAAGGAAATAAGGAGTTGGCAATCGCTACGTAGGGGAATCCTAAGCTAACAATTGATAGAATAAGCTCTAAAACCACAAATAAGCACTACTTAGGATGATAAAGATCTAATCTATTCTCGCATTAACTAATGAGAGTTATACAAAACTAAATAAGCTAAAAATATTCACTGATGAGCACAAAAAAAGGTAAGGTTTGCTTTGATGTGGTTATCTTGATCAGGTTCCCCAAACAGCCTAATAAGACTAACTTTGGAGATAGTACTGAATAAGCTAAAGTGGGGTGAGCGCCATAGCTTATGGAAACTTGCAGTTCACCTAGCTGACTCCCATTTGCCCCATTGTCCAGCTCATGAGGAGCTTTTTGCAGCTTATCAGTAAGCTGGGAAAAACTTGTGGGTGCATGACTGTGACTGCAGTTTCCAAACAGTACCTTATGGTCTCAGTGGTGAGGGCAGAACAAATGTCTTTTAGCACCAAAGATAAGTACTCTAAACTCCTTCAAATGCCAAATAAGATAAAAGAAGTTAACCTTGGATATTAAGAGAACAAGAAAATTCAGTTGGAACTAATTTTGAAAACTGTTTTTGACCTTTGAACTTGACTGAGAATAGGATTGTTTAGACAGAAAAATTATTTGGACAGTTACTAAATATAAAATTGAAAACTCAAAGTTAAAACTTAGAAACTCAGAACTGAGATTACTGCATTCCTTAATACTATTATCCAAACTGATATACTCAATTCTAACTTGACTATAGGACCAGAACTTTTAGAAATAATCTCAAACCAAACTCTCCTTTAAACTTCCAAATGCAATTGCAACTTAACTTTATAATGAAACTGAATTGGAATCATCAAACTCAACTAGTTTAACAGGTTTAAACCAGACTTTAAGCTCAAAACTCCACTGACTTTAGATTTTGACTATATTTGACTTTAGTTGACTTTGTATAAAACTTTTTGAATTAAGGCTGAATAAACAACAATAAGCACACAGAAGCTTAGCAAAGCTTATGTGAGTTTAAAACTAAAACAACAAAGATTATTAAACAGTAGATCTTAATGATGAAGTGATGACAAGTAATTTTTGAGAAAATCGTAAATTGCATTAACTAGAAATTAAAGAGTACAAATTAGAATGACAAAGAAACATGAAAGTGGACTGGAACTTCCGATTCTAGACTAAAACTAAAACTAAATACTAAATTAAAACTAAAACTAACTAAAACTAACTACTCACAACTCCTCCTCTCTATGGTTACAATGATTACTTATACCCACGAGGTCTTGAATCTCTTTCTCTCTTCTTCTTTTTCTCTTGACCATTTTCCCACCTTTTTTGTGTCTTGATCTCGCTTCCTTTAGTCTTTTCTGTCTCCTTGGGGAAAGGAGCACGACGAGATGGGATCGACTCCTTTTTGCAGCTTCCAATGTCTAGAGAGATGGGAGAGAGCAGGCGTGGGGTGCAGGGAATGGGTTACAGGAGTTTTTTATTGTTTGTGTCTCTTGTGTTTTGTTTGGGCGGGAAGAAGGGAAAAAATAAGGGGGCGTTAACTCATTGACTGGGTTAGGGTTGGGTGATAACTAGGGAACGGGTATAAGTGTTGGACTGGACCGGGTTAGGTTTTAGATGGGCTTAAGTTAATGATTAGGATAGCTAGGATTGGTGGTGTAATCATGGTGAGATTTCAAGGACCAAACCGTGCAAATCCTGATTTTTGAGGGACCACTCATGCAAATTATGAAAATCTAACCCAAGGGCTTGGTTCGACATTCTTCAATAAATCAAGGACCATATTTGCCAAATTTTGAAATTTGAAGGACTTAGATAGCAATTTTCCAAAATTTATCAAAAGAACCAATTTTGACAAGTTAGAATTACCAAAGGACTAAAAATGTTAATTTTCCAATTTAAAATGTCGAGGGTAAATTCATCAATCTTTGAAATTTCAGGGACTAACGTTGCCATTTTGAAAGTTGGAGGACCGAAATCGCCAATTATGCAAACTTTGTTTGTTTTCATTTGATTTTGAACATTTTGCATCCGAAACATATAAAATGCAATTTTGGAATATTTTCGTATTTTGATGCGTTTACGAGCATTTTAGACGTTTTGCGCTCAGATTGACCCAAAATGATGAGTATTTACACACATCAATCCCCACTAAACTATTGCTAGTCCCTAGCAATCTTTTGAGAAAAACTTAATGGATTTGAATCTCTTTACCAAAAGCCATTACTTACGGAGTAGCCAAATGTTTCAGTTCAAGTAAGAACCATGGTACAGATAACCATGTGATTTTGAGCAAACCACCGACTTCAACGGATTTGATTTGTCTTTACGAAGCCGTTTGCTTCGGACTAGCCAACTCTTAGATAAATTATCAATATTATCTTTGGTGAGTCGATTACCAATTATGGTTTTTCCATCGCCTTTACCACAAGCCATAAACTTGCGGGCTAGCCAACTCTTCACTAATTAAAGATATGGTGAAATTTGAACACCATACAATTTTGGGCAAATTGCAAGCGTAAGCGGATTTGATATATCTTTACCAAGAGCCGTTTGCTCTGGATTAGCCAATCCTTTTGTTTATTAGACAAAGCGGATGATAACCAAATGAGTAAGTCAAAACACTTACTCCAAAAAAAATTTTGGCCAAAAGCGGGAATTAGGCGGATAATAGGATAAAATTCGTGAGAATTCCCCACACTTAGAAATGAATATTGCCCTCAATATTCAAAGTACCGGCTGTTATGCGAAACAAAAACGTAAAGAGAAATACTACGGCCATTATTTTGAAAGATTTTTTTTTAAACATGTGGGCAACTCCCCACACTAGGGTGGTACACACGGTGAAAACCCATGTTTAGCTCTTGTTTTTGATTACCGAGTCGCTAGCTTGACTCGACCCGAATTCATTTGTTCATGGGGACGTAAGTGGAAGAGACAATCTTCATCGGACTTTCATTCAAGATGTTTGGACAAACATATGAAGCACGTGAAAGTTCCACAACCGATGAGATATACATAGAACCGGCTCAAAATGATAAATGAAAATGCCGGGTCAAAGATAGTGTCTTCATTCCGAAGGAGTGAAGATGAAGAGAATCACCGATATTTGAGGAAAGGAAGAAAGGTTTTGATAACAATCAAGATCCATTCTTCATCCTCAAATCGAACACATCGGGAGGAAGGGTGAAGGTGGTATCATTAATAAGCAAACTCGTATGATGAGTACACCTTCCTCCGAGCCAATATCATCCCAAGATCAAAATAGAAATGATCATGTTCCGGAGGAGATATGTCATGAGAGAGTTCACCGGAGAACTCTCCATGAAGAGAATCATTCACATGGAGGAAATTATGAACTCTTGTTCCATTGTGGGCTCATCACTATCCTCAATCTAAGTATCAAAGAGTGGATTCTCGAATTGAAGTGAATTGATCGAATTCAAATAGAGGATTAGTAAAAGTAGCTTTGAATGTTTCGGGAACAAAGTGATCAACATTCTCTATTGACCGTTGGGATAAGAAGTGAGTGAACGATCATTATCAATGAGACTTTCGGTCCTCCCGGATCGGCTTCAAATCAAAGAGTGGATTGATGTGAGTGAGTTCACCGGAGAACTCCTCAAGAAGGGATTAGCATCGATTGTGGAAGTGATGCCTCAACGTACTCAATGTTTCCAAAGGAAGCACAATCGTCGCTAAAATCAAGAAAGTTTCCAAATGATCATTTGAACACTCAAGAGGAAAGAGAATCACACATATGATCGGTACCTGTGACTCTCTCGGGATTGGGACAAGGTTCTCAACACTAGACTTTATGAATTCGTCCGATTCCTTTTCGTGAACAGTGTCAAGATGCTCGTCCCCATGTTCGTAGAGTGAGTGGGAGCTTGGGTGTGATAGCGATTGTTTGAGATGGAATCTCAAGCTTTGGGATATCATTGATGAACTTGATGAATTTTTATAGAATTGAAGGATATCAAGTATATCCTCATCATCACCATCATCGAGAATGAAAGCGAAATTGAGAGCTAGATCTGGTTGCTTTTTCTTTTGCAATTGATTCCTAATAGATTTTTCAAACGCAATTTTGGAATTTAATTTAGCGACTGCTCTTGACTAACAATTCTTCCATGGATTTTGATTATCTTGGGAATGTTTACATTCCTTCAAATCTTCACTAAATCCAAAAGATCAAGGAGAATATTTTGAGGAAGTGGATCAGTGAGGTGGTGCACGATTCATTAGGTCTCAGAGGTTGGTCATGATACGAAGAGTCGTAATTGTTACAAGGAAATGGATCCCTTGTTTGACAATCGAGCTAAAGTGAGGACCTCCACAATACTCACAACAAGAAAAGCTGAGTCTCACAAAGTGGTGGTGATGGAATAAATCGGTTGTGTTATGGTAGGAATAGGGATCCCGGTTATAGACGGACCGTTTCACGACTCCACCATGCTACAACCGGGGCAATTGCCACCATTATAAGGACTACCACACCATTGACAACCAAGAGGGTGAGGATAAGACATAGAAAGAATCAAAGGTTTTCGGAGGGTAGGGATGAAGAATCAAAGATGTGAGAAGGTAAAGATGGATATTTTTGGATTTTGGATAAACATGTTGCAAAAACAAAGAATGAAAATCTTTTGGGTTTTTGATTTTTAAAGAGAATATAAACACATACGGATGGTATGAACAAGGAGTGAATATCCAAATCACTAATCGCTAGACGGAAGATAATCAGCCTGACTCCGGCAATGGCGCCTAAAATTTGATGCGCTCCCGAGCGGTCAAGTTTTATCACTCAAGTCCGCCACTTGTGAATGGCGGAACCGTAACAACTTAAAGCGCTCAGAACGAACTCAATGAAGATCGGGGAGTATAGTGTTTCCACAGGTCGTTATGTCCCAGCGAGCTATGCAATGGATTATCAAACGTATAGTGATCGAGTGAATTTGAATGGGAAAAGGATTGTGATTGATTCTACCTAAAGAAAAAGTATATAAACTACAAGGGTTTAAATGCAAATTAAAGAAAATTAAAAAGATAAACTATATTAAATAAACGCTATCACTATTTGCAAAATGATGTTTTTCTATGATTTATAAAACAAAATAACTTAAATAAACTATTTCAACTAAAACGTAAACTTAAATTACCTAAAACGTGATTTAAAATGAAAACGCGTCGTTATTTATAAAAATTACGCGAGTGCAAGTAAAAAAGCGTAAAATTTGTGAAATAAAAGTCCTACGAATGTAAAAGCAGTTTTCTTACATACTATATGATAAAAGAAAATTTTAGGAAAAAGCCGGGTAATTTTTGAGTTTTATATTATTTATTACGAATTAAAAACTATTTAACACTAATTAAATGATAAAAAATATTAAACGACCTAAGAAAAATCTGGAAAATTCACTAAAAGTGCTTCTAACTAAGCTACACCTAGGAAAATTAAGAACAGCTAGGTTACTTCATGAATAAGCCACGAAATAAGCTCTAATGGCTTATTGCTCTAAATGCCAAAACGTATTTAATAGATTGATGTTGCAAGAAAATAATGAAAAAAGTCCCTAGGGCGCTTGGCATCCAGGTACTTGCTATCACTCCCATCCAAGGGAGAGGTCTCAGGTTCGACCCTGCCTCCCTTTTGCAACTTATATATATATATATTTTTTTTGATTTTCTTTTGACTTTTGCTAAACTAAATTATGAATAAGCTAAACAAATAACTTTTAACTACTCCTAATTAGTTGAAACACCTAAATAGCGTAATCAAGAATACCAAATCAAGACGAGAAAAGTGACTTTATTTCTAAACATACATTTAAATGCAAAGCGAAATAAAACTAAAACAAGCTAACTAGAACTAAAAAGCTACTGACGATTTAAAAACAAGTTTGAGTCACTATTGAAGAAAGTAGAAATAAGCTAAAATGAAAAGGAAATAAGGAGTTGGCAACTGCTACACAGAGGGGGAATCCTAAGCTAACAATTGATAGAATAAGCTCTAAAACCACAAATAAGCACTACTTAGGATGATAAAGATCTAATCTATTCGCATTAACTAATGAGCGTTATACAAAACTAAATAAGCTAAAAATATTCACCGATGAGCACAAAAAAGGTAAGGTTTCTTGATGTGGTTATGTTGATGCAGCCTCCCAAACGACTTTAATAAGACTAACTTTGGAGATAATCTTGAATAAGCTAAAGTGGGGTGGCGCCATAGCTTATGGAAACTTCTGATTCACTAGTGACTCCCATTTGCCCCATTGTCCGACTCATGAGGAGCTTTTTGCGCTGTCGATGGTAGGAAAAACTTAATGGGTGCATGATTTGTGATCGCGGTTTCCAAACAGTACCTTATGGTCTCGGTGGTGAGGCGGAACAAATGTCTTTAGCACCAAAGATAAGTACTCTAAACTCCTTCAAATGCCAAATAAGATAAAAGAAGTTAACCTTGGATATTAAGAGAACAAGAAAATTCATTGGAACTAATTTTGAAAACTGTTTTTGACCTTTGAACTTGACTGAGAATAGGATTGTTTAGACAGAAAAATTATTTGGACAGTTACTAAATATAAAATTGAAAACTCAAAGTTAAAACTTAGAAACTCAGAACTGAGATTACTGCATTCCTTAATACTATTATCCAAACTGATATACTCAATTCTAACTTGACTATAGGACCAGAACTTTTAGAAATAATCTCAAACCAAACTCTCCTTTAAACTTCCAAATGCAATTGAAACTTAACTTTATAATGAAACCGAATTGGAATCATCAAACTCAACTAGTTTAACAGGTTTAAACCAGACTTTAAGCTCAAAACTCCACTGACTTTAGATTTTGACTATATTTGACTTTAGTTGACTTTGTATAAAACTTTTTGAATTAAGGCTGAATAAACAACAATAAGCACACAGAAGCTTAGCAAAGCTTATGTGAGTTTAAAACTAAAACAACAAAGCTTATTAAACAGTAGATCTTAATGATGAAGTGATGACAAGTAATTTTTGAGAAAATCGTAAATTGCATTAACTAGAAATTAAAGAGTACAAATTAGAATGACAAAGAAACATGAAAGTGGGACTGGAACTTCCGATTCTAGACTAAAACTAAAAACTAAATACTAAATTAAAACTAAAAACTAACTAAAACTAACTACTCACAACTCCTCCCTCTCTATGGTTACAATGATTACTTATACCCCTGAGGGTCTTCAATCTCTTTTCTCTGTCTTCTTCTTTTCTCTTCTGACCATTTTCCCACCTTTTTTTTGTGTCTTGATGCTGCTTCCTTTAGTCTTTTCTGTGTCTCCTTGGGGAAAGGAGCACGCGACAGGATGGGATCGACTCCTTTTTGCAGCTTCCAATGTCTAGAGAGATGGGAGAGCGCGGTGGTCTGGGGAATGGGTTCTGAGGTTTTTATTGTTTGTGTCTCTTGTGTTTTGTTTGGGCGGGAAGAAGGAAAAATAAAGGCGTTAACTCATTGGTCGGGTTAGGGTTGGGTGATAACTAGGAACGGGTATAAGTGTTGGGTGGGACCGGGTTAGGTTTTAGATGGGCTTAAGTTAATGATTAGGATAGCTAGGATTGGTGGTGTAATCATGGTGAGATTTCAAGGACCAAACCGTGCAAATCCTGATTTTTGAGGGACCACTCATGCAAATTATGAAAATCTAACCCAAGGGCTGGTTCTGACATTCTTCAATAAATCAAGGACCATATTTGCCAAATTTTGAAATTTGAAGGACTTAGATAGCAATTTTCCAAAATTTATCAAAAGAACCAATTTTGACAAGTTAGAATTACCAAAGGACTAAAAAATGTTAATTTTCCAATTTAAAATGTCCAGGTAAATTCATCAATCTTTGAAATTCGTGGACTAACGTTGCCATTTTGAAAGTTGGAGGACCGAATCGCCAATTATGCAAACTTTGTTTGTTTTTCATTTGATTTTGAACATTTTGCATCCGAAACATATAAAATGCAATTTTGGAATATTTTCGATATTTTGATGCGTTTCGAGCATTTTAGGCGTTTTGCGATTCAGATTGACCCAAAATGATGAGTATTTACACACTCATCAATCCCCACACTAAACTATTGCTAGTCCCTAGCAATCTTTTGAGAAAAACTTAATGGATTTGAATCTCTTTACCAAAAGCCATTACTTGGAGTAGCCAAATGTTTGAGTTCAAGTAAGAACCATGGTACACCGATAACCATGTGATTTTGAGCAAACCACCGACTTCCAACGGATTTGATTTGTCTTTACGAAGCCGTTTGCTACGGACTAGCCAACTCTTAGATAAATTATCAATATTATCTTTGGTGAGTCGATTACCAATTATGGTTTTCCACGCTTTACCACAAGCCATAAACTTGCGGGCTAGCCAACTCTTCACTAATTAAAGATATGGTGAAATTTGAACACCATACAATTTTGGGCAAATTGCAAGCCGTGTGGTTTGATATATCTTTACCAAGAGCCGTTTGCTCTGGATTAGCCAATCCTTTTGTTTATTAGACAAGCGGATCGATAACCAAATGAGTAAGTAAAACACTTACTCCAAAAAAAAATTTGGCCAAAAAAAGGGGAATTAGGCGGATAATAGGATAAAATTCGTGAGAATTCCCCCACACTTAGAAATGAATATTGCCCTCAATATTCAAAGTACCTATTGTTATGCCGAAACAAAGAACGAAAAGAGAAATACTACGGCCATTATTTTGAAAGATTTTTTTTTTTTTTTTTTAAACATGTGGGGCAACTCCCCCACACTAGGGTGGTACACACGGGTGAAAACCCATGTTTAGCTACTATTTTTGATTACCGAGTCGCTAGCTTGACTCGACCCCGAATTCATTTGTTCATGGGGACGTAAGTGGAAGAGACAATCTTCATCGGACTTTCATTCAAGATGTTTGGACAAACATATGAAGCACGTGAAAGTTCCACACCGATGAGATATACATAGAACCGGCTCAAAAATGATAAATGAAAATGCCGGGGTCAAAGATAGTGTCTTCATTCCGAAGGAGTGAAGATGAAGAGAATCACAGATATTTGAGGAAAGGAAGAAAGGTTTTGATAACAATCAAGATCCATTCTTCATCCTCAAATCTGCATTATCGGGAGGAAGGGTGAAGGTGGTATCATTAATAAGCAAACTCGTATGATAGAGTACACCTTCCTCCGAGCCAATATCATCCCAAGATCAAAATAGAAATGATCATGTTCGGAGGAGATATGTCATGAGAGAGTTCACCGGAGAACTCTCCATGAAGAGAATCATTCACATGGGTGAAATTATGAACTCTTGTTCCATTGTGGGCTCATCACTATCCTCAATCCGAGTATCAAAGAGTGGATTCTCGAGAATTGAAGTGAATTAGTCGAATTCAAATAGAGGATTAGTAAAAGTAGCTTTGAATGTTTCGGGAACAAAGTGATCAACATTCTTTATTGACCGTTAGGATAAGAAGTGAGTGAGCGATCATTATCAATGAGACTTTCGGTCTCTCCCGGATCGACCCGAAATCAAAGAGTGGATTGATGTGAGTGAGTTCACGGAGAACTCCTCAAGAAGGGATTAGCATCGATTGTAGAAGTGATGCCTCAACGTACTCAATGTTTCCAAAGGAAGCACAATCGTCGCTAAAATCGAAGAAAGTTTCCAAATGATCATTTGAACACTCAAGAGGGAAGAGAATCACATATGATCGGAAGTACCACGTGACTCTCTCGGGATTGGGACAAGGTTCTCAACACTAGACTTTATGAATTCGTCCGATTCCTTTTCGTGAACAGTGTCAAGATGCTCGTCCTCCATGTTCGGAGAGTGAGTGGGAGCTTGGTGTGATAGCAGTTGTTTGAGATGGAATCTCAACTGCTTTGGATATCATTGATGAACTTGATGAATTTTATAGAATTGAAGGATATCAAGTGTATCCTCATCATCATCGTCATCGTGAATGAAGCGAAATTGAGAGCTAGATCTCGCTTTTTCTTTTGCAATTGATTCCCTAATAGATTTTTCAAACGCAATTTTGGAATTTAATTTAGCGACTGCTCTTGACTAACAATTCTTCCATGGATTTTGGATTATCTTGGGAATGTTTACATTCCTTCAAATCTTTCACTAAATCCAAAGATCAAGGAGAATATTTTGAGGAAGTGGATCAGTGAGGTGGTGCTGATTCATTAGGTAATCTTGTAGAGGCTGAGGTGGTGCCTGAAAAACAAGGTAAAATTCTATTTCATCATACATATTTGTAGGTCTCTGATATTAGACGCATCAGTATTTTAGCAGACACTCAATTTAGATATAGCACTATCTACTATACCGTCATGCAAGTTTGCTGATATGACTATCGTCAGGTATTTGTAGCAGGTTCCTCTGATGGATAAGTAACACTATTTCTTCAAATTATGTTATATAGGAACACAGAATGATGACTGCTAAGGGAAGTCAAAATAATGAAGGGACGGTGAACCCAAGTCATCAGCCTTACAAAAAAAGTGAATTTTATGTTGAAGCACTTTACCGCATGGCAATCTGCGAAATGTAAGTTTATATCTCATATTTGAAGTTATTTTACTTGCCTATAGAGATCGTGAAATGTAAGTTCAAATCTCATATTTGGGCATCTATGATGAAAGTTATCATGAAAGTATATGCGACTTTTTCTTATTAACTCGAAACTCCAATGTAGATCATTGTATGGTTATGGCTTAGGATAGACCGATCACCCACGGTTCTTGTCTGCAGTTGCTCCGTGCTATGTCTTCCGTCTTGTTTACGGAATAGAAAGTAGTTATATGAGACCTAGGAAGTTGCCAATATGTTATACATATTTAGCACGTCTCTCACTTCTATATGCATTCCGTGACTTCAGTTCTAAACTTAGGCCAGTAGGGTATGCTTGAAATGCTTTTTGTGGTTGCACTGTAATCCCTAACTTTAGTCCTCAATATCCTATATAACATTTTCTCAGGTAACTGCACAGTTCACTAAGGTCTAGGAATAGCTTTTGTGACCAATATCCTATCAATTTGCTCCCCACGTACAACCACCAGTCACTAGTTTTCGGATCCTTCAATATTAAATTTTATAGAATTAAATACTAGAAATCAAGCCTGGAATAATCTTCTTTGAAAAAGCATTTTGTTAAAACGAGAATGTGCACCGAGAAGAAGCCCCAAAGACCTAAAACTATCCGGTTTAGAGCGGACCATTATTTGTTGATATTGGATCAATAGCAAAACTTTTGTGGCAACTAGTCGCTTGATCTTGAAATTTTCAAATTTACATTGTTTCATGTAGGTGATGGGCAATGACACCGATGATGATGGCAATGACATCGATGATAATGAAAAGGTATATTCTAATATAGTTGGTTTTGTTCATTGATTCAGATTGTATAAGCTCTATTGATTCAGATCGTATAAGCTCTATTCAAATTGTATGTTTAAATTAACTTTGTCACAATAAAATCCCATTGGTCTGCTTTGTGGATGCATATCAGTTCACATCTTCCCAAGTAGCCTATTTCATTGCTTATTATCTATTTATTGATAAGTGCATATGGTGCGAAAGTTGGCATACAAATTAGCTTATAGTATAGAGATTATATTTTTAGCATATCGGGGAATGATAAGTTAGCTTATTGATAAGTGCATATGGTGCGAAAGTTGCATACAAAGTGCATATGGTCTGCATTTGTGGAGTGCATATCGGGGAATGATAAGTTAGCTTACGGTATAGAGATTATCTTTTAGCTCTTTGTAGTGTTTATTGCTTATTAGGTAGCCTATGTCGGTCTTGAAAGTATTGCCTCAGTCGCTTTTTGAACTTGATCCTCGGTGACCCATAATGCTCATTTGCTTCTTTTGAGCTTATTTGCTTATTAGATTAGCTCATTTAGGATTAGTTTAGTTCATTTAGGTTACCTTATCAAGTGTCATGCCTCATATTTTTATGCGAGGATCGAGGAGACCGAGGATTTTGATGAGCACGAAGATTATGGCGATTATGTTGGCGCATGAGATGATGTGTAATTGAAGCATAGATGGAAGATATATAATACTAGTATATTTGGAAGATAGGATGTATTGATTCTCTTACAGGAACAATTAGTGCCAACAAGATACTCTTTCTTTTCTTTTGTACCTTTATTGTTGGAAACAAATGGGATAATTGGTTGAAACAATTGTGATGTTTCCGCTCTAAGTATGGATATATTATTTGCTTAGTATTGAGTATCGATTAAACAATGTTTCGCATTTCCTCTTTGGTTGGTATGATGTAATTATTGACTAATAGGATGTAGCCTTTTAAAGGTGATGGAAACAATATTTAGAGATGAGGTATTTCGTCACTATTGAGCGTTAAGGTTCATTTGGTTCAACCAAAATGACGCCTTTCTTTCGTCACTAATCGCATTAAATAGTGACGACTTTAGCCACTTCAAGGATGGCGAAAATTAAGTGAGGAAATGTGTTGTCACACACCCATAAGTGACGACTTTAGCTTGTCACTAAATTTAGTGTCAAATTCGGTTTAACACTATTAACTTAGTGACGGAGCTATAGTGATGACAAGTGATGACCTTGATTTTCGTGACTAAACCGGTTTAGTGACGACTTTTCCACCTTTAGTGATGATTTTCCAATCAGTAACTATAGCCCTTTTTTCTTGTAGTGATTGTTGATATCTCCCCATCTTCTCGGTCTTACGGTTACTTGATTCTCAACATAGAATCCTTCCTTGATCCCCATAATACACCAAAAAATAATATGTATATATGTGCGAAAATAAAAATAAAACACGATTATAGATAAAAGAAAGATACTTAATACTTGCATTAAAAGGGTCTTTGTTTACATTGACAATGCATATTTTATGCATTGAATGGGTGTGAGTAAATCAACGTGATGGTTCAATTGTAGCGCCCTAAACGTCGGATAACGCTACATGCGTCGTTCGGGGTCAAAGGAACTTCCTTTTCGTCGAGCAAGTTTTCAACACCCTAGGCGGTGAACCTAATCGTTGTAGTGTAGTATTAGGGTAAGCCACGGGTATTGATATCGTTCTCTGGGGAATAGGAATGCTAGTGAGAAGTTACTACGCTAAGGTTGGGGTTGAGGAAGATTATTTTTATCTTTTATATTTTTTTAAGAAAAGGAAAGGTCGAATCTCGGGGTTTGGATTTGGGGGTTGGTATTGCTACCGATTACTCTACTTATCTAATTATCTAATCTAAGGTGTATGTAGTCTATGTCTAATTATTGTGTGCTCGTATGATAGTTTAAAGATGTGTTTACTTAGGTTTTACTACTCCTTAATTATCTCCTATTGGTGGTTGAATTGTCACGTCCTTATTCTTAGTTGCGTTGTGTGTCTAAGGTTGTAGGGTATCGTTTCTCCCAACTCTTTGAACTTACCAAAGGGTCTCGTCTACAAAACCCACTAGGGATAATAAACTCTTACTCTAAGGCACTCTTTGGATGGTTTAGCTTACAACTACTCAAGGAGTTATATTCTAAGGTTCACAAAGATTTAATCAAGCATTAAGTACACAACGAATGACCTATCGCATTACTAGATCATTAATCAACTAAGATAAGAGACAACCAATCAATATTCAATAATTAAGTTTCATATTCCTAAGCAAACACACAAGTAAATTAGCGGGACATGGAGAACATGCAAGCATACACACAAATAATCAAAGACATAATTGTATTAATGAAGTAAAACACTTATCTTGGTGTAAGATAGGGTTTGGAACCCTAAAATCTTGTACAAGACGACCTTGGTTCGGTTTAGGTTTTACTCCAAAGACTACACACAAATCTTGAAAAATTCGGATTCTATATATAAGATTACACATGCGACGGCGTCACCTTATGTTTTGTGGCCGTCGTGTCGCCGTCATTAGGGTTTCGTCTTGGCCACGTTAGACTTGCGGCGGCGTCACCTTATGCTTGTGGCGTCGTCCTCTTGACTTCGGCGCCGTCTGGATTGCATCTAGGCCGTGCGAGTTGCGACGGCCTACTCTTTTATAACTTGCGTCGTCACTTGAAAATAGGAGTTTTGGCTTACGTCCGTCACAAAATCCTCCGACGGCGTCGCGATTAGCGATGGCCGTCACCTTATGTTTTCGGCGACTTTGAGTGTCTCGATTCGACTTTGGCCATTTTCTTCGTATATTCGCGCCTTTTCGTCCAAATAAGTGCCATTCCAGCATTTTGCCTTCAAGAGACCTAAAAGTGAAAAGGAGCGATATTAAGCAATAACGGATACAAAAGTGATCAAATAAGGGCTTAAACGACCCTCAAAAGGTACCTTTTAAAACCTTATCAAATATCCCTACACTTGGTATTTGCTTGTCCTCAAGCAAATGTGCTTTAACCAATTAATTTATAAGTTAGGGGTCATGAAGCATTGGTTTAAAACAGTCCACAACACATATAAGCCCATAAAAGTCATAACAAGCACGGAAATACATACTAGCACCTCACATGGGGTGTTTGGATACTCACATCTCTCTCGGTGTATATGAAATATAACAAATTGGAAATGGAAGATAAACACTCATTAACGGTCCTAGTACATAGATTACCATAGGCTTGAGAATAGATCAAACCTCCATCGCTTTGGCGTAAGCACCTAGGAAAGACTATCAAAGAGGTCTTTAAAGGGTTGTAACGTTAGGCTTACGGTAGGAAACAAAGGGTTTGGTGGGATAGGCTATTTAGTGGTGGCAAGTCAAAATCTCTATGTTAAATGCATACGAAGAATGGCGTTGCTAAGCCAAGACTCGACACTCTAGACTCTAGCTAACTGAAATAAACAAACATAAATTTAAAGGATAGATGTAGGATGGTAGCCCGTATGTTTTTTTTTTTTTTTTTTTTTTTCTATTTTTTTCATTTTTTTTTTTTTCTTTTTTTTTTTTACACTTTTACTCTACCATCCTCTACGGTAACATCAAAATGATAGGGATTTATAGGCACATCCCTACACTTGAGTTTTATTACTCTAACACTAATTTGACCCGAATTGAAAGATCAAAACACTTGGGGTACATTATTATGCAAACAAAGGGAATTTGAATTTAACGTTCCTTCCGTCATTTCATAAACTTTAACTTTTCCCATGAATCCCAATCGTCCCAAAGCGTATACAAAGGATATGACTCGACTTAGCAACTCATGCAAGCAACTAGATAATTGAACTAAGGGTTTAGGGTGATAACAATAATGCACTAAAAGTGAGTGCATACTGAGGGTAGGCTAAGGCGATTTGGGTGTATATTTGGGGTGGGGTGTAAACAATGCTCTTCATTGATATTCGGAAAAACCGAAACATCACGAGAACCGCGAAAAGGATAGGCTCGAGGGGTTAACTAGGGGTATCGTGTACTAAAGATGAGTACAACGCAAAGGGTGTGGGGGAATTACTCAACCAATGTGGAAAAAGTAATTATATTACGGGTATCAAACAAGGGTTATCCTAATGCCTCTTATCATTTAGTTATTCCTAACTACACAAGTGCGTCTTACTAGCGATCTCGGGATGCATCACAAAACAAGTTCTAGAATCTATTATACTACGGTTCACACTCTAAGCATTAAAGATGAATGCTTTAATTCCTACTAATCTAAGGCGATCCTCACATTTTGGGTGGAATTTAGGTGGTAAAGGGTTTTGTGCTAGTCATGCAACTTCCTATCCATGAGGCGCTTTTGTTAAAACTAATGGCCCACTCCTATATGTCATGAAAAATTTTAAATTTGGTGCCAAAATTACCCTAACCGACATTTTCTCATGGTTTATTACACAAATACAATTGGACAAAGCAAATAATCAAGGATAAGCATAGTTTCAAAGTTCCGTTTTATTTTCCTCCTACACTTAAAGCGAACATTGTCCCCAATGTTCCCGAAATATCAAAGTTATGATAATGGAAGGTAATTAAAAGCGAAAGAAACTAGTACTCCCGATTAGCTCGGTAGGATCCGTGTGTGAAGTAGTGGTTAAATCCTTTCCAAGAAGAATTTATGCGTGAAAAGCTCCTTCCAATCTTATGTAACTTCTTCTTGATAAATTAAACTGCACACTTGAAGAAAACAAATGAAACCTTCGCGTAAAATCGGCGGTAATAATATATATAAGACTCGATTTAAACTAGGATATAATGCTTGTGGAATGGATGTTTAAAATTTTACGGAAAATTAAGACACGGAAAATTCCAAAAATTTATAAGTAGCTCGAGCGAGAAAAAAGTAATCATTGTTTTACTCCTTCACGCGCCGTCGAGTTGCGATCTGACGCCGTCGGTTATCTGACAAAAAGCGGTGCGATTTTACGGAAAAAATTACGGAAAATTTACATCTTTAGAATCGGAAAAATTTACGCAAAACATCCATTATGACTCGATACAAGCATTTGACTCGAACAAACACACATATATATCTTTTAGTTAATTGTTATTCTCATGTTTACGTTTCTTTTGAAAGCGTGTGTAATCCTCCTACACTTATCCCTTATGTAAAATACCTTTATATGCAATTAAGGCGAGGTTAAAAACAAAATAAAGCATTTTACAAATTTAAACATGAGAATAAACAATCAATAAAAGACATATGACACTAACAAGCAAACAATTAAGCATGGGTTGCCTCCCGAAGCGCTTTTCTTTATTTAAGAGTCTTGTAGCTAGACTCGTGAGTCGTGCTCTCACGTTTTCCTCCTCTTAGAAGCCCATTCAATTATCTTAACTCTGTTCTCATCACGAATATATTCGGGGCCCAATTCTAGGCAGGCGGTATAGAGAACCTTGTCCTTCCAATCAACTTCAAAGGCGGAATGCTATCTACATCTAACTCATCAATGCCCTCAAACCTCTTATTTTTGCGGGGCATTATATATTCTTACATTCGGTCTCATTCAAGAAATTGACTATTCCTTCCTCTTGATCATAAACCATCTTAGATTCCTCAATAAATGGTCTCCCAAGTATCACATCTCCTAAAACTCCATCAATAATGCCTTTCACATTTTCTAGGATCATGAAATCACACCTATATGTGAAGTTCCCTACGAAGACATGCAATCCCTTAACCCTCCCAACATAGTTACTCACTTTCCTAGGGTAAAGGGGTCCTCATAGGTCCTAAATTTTCTCTCATGATCCAATTGTAGTAGAGCCTAGACATTATGTTCATGGGTGCTTTATAATCTATGTAAGTGTGATCCCTATATAAGTAACCAATCATGCACGGTATTTTGATATTTTAGGGTCACCACTTTTTATGCATGGTTCGAAAGGCGGTCGCGGAAGTTAACTACATTATAGTGATAAGCGGTTTCCTTTCCATTAGGGTATGAATCGAAATACTCCCTAAGTTCCTCCTCCTCCTTACTTAGTCCATAATCTCCAAAACCTTATAATCTCCTTCTACAATTTCATCTTCGAATCACTTGAGGTTGAATCACTATCTAAGGTACCGATGGATTCCTCAAGGGCTTTTCAAGTGCATTTTCAATTATCCTATTAAGTTTCTTAAGCTCTCCAATTTCACTAACAATGCGAGCTCGGAGTTGGTTGGCAAAGTTGGATCGAGTGGTGGGTGTTTATTTGATGGGAGTTGTTGCTTGGTGGTTTATCACCTTCCATGATGAAAAGTGATGGGGTTACGAACAAAGGTCACGAAGAAGGGGATAGACTACGAGAAAGCTAAAAATGAGAAAAATTTACTTGATAGGAATCAAGCAAAGAAACCTAAGCGAGGTGGACTACTAACTAGCTATTCTATTCCCGGCGTGGCGCCAAAAACTTGATAACGCTACACGCGTCGTTCGGGTCAAAGGAACTTCCTTTTAAATCGAGCAAGTTTTCAACACCTAGGCGATGAACCTAATCGTTGTAGTGTAGTATTAGGGTAAGCCACGGGTATTGATATCGTTCTCTGGGGAATAGGAATGCTAGTGAGAAGTTACTACGCTAAGGTTGGGGTTGAGGAAGATTATTTTTATCTTTTATATTTTTAAGAAAAGGAAAGGTCGAATCTCGGGGTTTGGATTTGGGGGTTGGTATTGCTACCGATTACTCTACTTATCTAATTATCTAATCTAAGGTGTATGTAGTCTATGTCTAATTATTGTGTGCTCGTATGATAGTTTAAAGATGTGTTTACTTAGGTTTTACTACTCCTTAATTATCTCCTATTGGTGGTTGAATTGTCACGTCCTTATTCTTAGTTGCGTTGTGTGTCTAAGGTTGTAGGGTATCGTTTCTCCTAACTCTTTGAACTTACCAAAGGGTCTCGTCTACAAAACCCACTAGGGATAATAAACTCTTACTCTAAGGCACTCTTTGGATGGTTTAGCTTACAACTACTCAAGGAGTTATATTCTAAGGTTCACAAAGATTTAATCAAGCATTAAGTACACAACGAATGACCTATCGCATTACTAGATCATTAATCAACTAAGATAAGAGACAACCAATCAATATTCAATAATTAAGTTTCATATTCCTAAGCAAACACACAAGTAAATTAGCGGGACATGGAGAACATGCAAGCATACACACAAATAATCAAAGACATAATTGTATTAATGAAGTAAAACACTTATCTTGGTGTAAGATAGGGTTTGGAACCCTAAAATCTTGTACAAGACAGCCTTGGTTCGGTTTAGGTTTTACTCCAAAAGACTACACACAAATCTTGAAAAATTCGGATTCTATATATAAGATTACACATGCGATGGCGTCACCTTATGTTTTGTGGCGCCGTCGTGTCGCCGTCATTAGGGTTTCGTCTTGGCCATGTTAGACTTGCGGCGGCGTCACCTTATGCTTGTGGCGCCGTCCTCTTGACTTCGGCGCCGTCTGGATTGCATCTAGGCCGTGCGAGTTGCGACGGCCTACTCTTTTATAACTTGCGTCGTCACTTGAAAATAGGAGTTTTGGCTTACGTCCGTCACAAAATCCTCCGACGGCGTCGCGTATAAGTTGTGATGCCGTCACCTTATGTTTTCAGTGACTTTGAGTGTCTCGATTCGACTTTGGCCATTTTCTTCGTATATTCGCGCCTTTTCGTCCAAATAAGTGCCATTCCAGCATTTTGCCTTCAAGAGACCTAAAAGTGAAAAGGAGCGATATTAAGCAATAACGGATACAAAGTGATCAAATAAGGGCTTAAACGACCCTCAAAAGGTACCTTTTAAAACCTTATAAGAATGAGATGGCAATACTTAGTTTTTATGTTTATGTTTGACTCGATAGCGGTTAAATAAGTTAAAAGTTTAAGTTGTTGCTTGTGTGACAGTTTAAGTTTAAAATAGCTTTTCAAAAGTTTGTGTATATTTCGACATGGAAGTATGGCTTGGAAATCATATCGACGACAGAATGTGATTCGCTTGAAAGATGAGCAAAAGTAGTATACGGAAAAGTAGAGCGATATAGTGAGGCGTTGTCGGTTGGAAAAATGTTATATATATATACATATATATATAGACTTGCTTCACATATATATAATATAAGTTCTTGTGAAATATCTTTAGTAAAAATAGTTTGTGTATATAGTTGTAGAAAAATAAAGTAACTTTCAAATTATAAAGGTTGTAAGTAAATGTGATAAGCTGTTGAAAATGGGGATTAAAAGCGCCAAAAGGCCAAAGTTGTAAGAATAACAAAAAAGGAAAAGCGCCATATCGAGATTCGAACATGGGTGCCTTGTGTGGAGGGTTGAGCGACTTAACCAACTGGGCTATGTGCTCTCTTGTGTTTTCTTCGAAGTTTAACATATTTAAAGAGCTTTATCTGCTTTTATTTTTGTATACCAATTTTACTTAGTAGCAAGCATCGTGCATCAAATCTATTCAACTTTCTACTTCAATCTGTTTTGAAGTCCCATAAAATTAGTAGTATCATTTTGTTTCAAGGTTCACACCATTTAAACGTGACTACGATAATGAGTTTAAATGTTTTAAAGCACGATACAAACATTTCCAAGAACTAAACACGAGCGAGGGCGATCTAAGAATTGAAAAGAGTTGAAGGACTTACGACACCAATAGTGGTGGGAAGAACACGATATGCAACGAATGGACAAGAGAAAGGAACCCAAGAACTTATCCGTCACACTATTCTAACTTGTAACCCTTTTGTAACCACCTAAATCCTTCTCGACTTGACAATGAGTGAGTATGTAAGCAAACAAGGAAGACCCGTCCTTCACCCGAACTATTATCGATCTTATACCCGTACAAAGCGATCAAGAATCCTTATGTTTTCTCTTTTCCTATCTTCCACGATGGACGTGATATGTGACATGGGTTTTGAGGTTTGAGTCGGTTGGTGAGTTTGAAAGTCACATTATATAGAAAAGGTAAGTTCCCAAGAAAATGAGAGTGATGGGTGTGTGAATTAAGTGTTCTAAGGAGCGTGTTTTATAGTGCATGAAGGGCATGGCTTCTACTATATTTTATATGCCTCTAATTCTAGTTCCAAGAAAAGAGAATAAGATGTTTTGATGTTTCTTGGCGTGCATGTTCACGACCAAGGGGCACGATTTGTCTAGTCTCAAGAATCAAAGAAATATTAGGACAAGTCCTTCAAATGGAGCAAGGAAACATATGATCTCTTGGGTAATGAAGTCAAGTGGTCAAAGGGTGTCTTAGGCTTATTAAAATATAGTGTAGCTAGGGTGGTTTCACTTTGCTCTTTGTCTCCTCTTTGAACTACATATACATGCATGTACATATTCAAAAGTAGAAGACCAAAGTGAAGTTTGTTTTTGTGTTTTGGTTGCTTCGCTTGAGTCACAGAAACCAAAGAATAAGACACCACAATATTATAAGCCAACTTGCATGACATAAATGACCAAGTGATGTTTTGTTTAGTATTTTGCATTTTGAAGAGGTCACAAAAGCCAAGGAAAATATACCAAAAATTACACATGCATAATTGAGTTAGAAATTTCATCAAAGGTGCGTTTGGATTTGAGAACTAAAAGGCTAGGCCCAAGACTAATTAAGGTAAGTTGGGTTGGGTTGGTTTGTACACGAGAGCCCAAAAAAAATGAATGATGGATCGGGTAGTGTTGGGCTTAGAGGCCCATGCGAGATAAAATATAAAAGTTTATTATATATTTATTTTATATAATGTTTATTATCGAGGTCGAGGTGAGTTTCAAAAAGAAGCAATCTGTGACTTGGCGCGATTATAGTTCGAAAGAAAAGAAAAAAAAATAGCCGCGAAAATTGGTAGGAAATTTACGAGTTGTTATGAATATCCCTACACTTGGTATTTGCTTGTCATCAAGCAAATGTTCTTTAGCCAATTAATTTATAAGTTAGGGTCATGAACCATTGGTTTAAAACAGTCCACAACACATATAAGCCCATAAAAGTCATAACAAGCACGGAAATTACATACTAGCACCTCACATGGGGTGTTTGGATACTCGCATCTCTCTCGGGTGTATATGAAATATAACAAATTGGAAATGGAAGATAAACACTCATTAACGGTCCTAGTACATAGATTACCATAGGCTTGAGAATAGATCAAACCTCCATCGCTTTGGCGTAAGCACCTAGGAAAGACTATCAAAGAGGTCTTTAAAGGGTTGTAACGTTAGGCTTACGGTAGGAAACAAAGGGTTTGGTGGGATAGGCTATTTAGTGGTGGCAAGTCAAAAATCTCTATGTTAAATGCATACGAAGAATGGCGTTGCTAAGCCAAGGCCGATACTCTAGACTCTAGCTAATGAAATAAACAAACATAAATTTAAATGATAGATGTAGGATGGTAGCCCGTTTTTTTTTTTTTTTTTTTTTTTTTTACTCTATTTTTTTCATTTCTCTTTTCTCTTTTTTTTCTCTTTTTTTTTTCATACACTTTTACTCGACCATCCTCAACGGTAACATCAAAATGATAGGGATTTATAGGCACATCCCTACACTTGAGTTTTTATTACTCTAACACTAATTTGACCCGAATTGAAAAGATCAAAACACTTGGGGTACATTATTACGCGAACAAAGAGAATTTGAATTTAACGTTCCCTTCCCGTCATTTCATAAACTTTAACTTTTCCCATGAATCCCAATCTTCCCAAAACTGTATACAAAGGATATGACTCGACTTAGCAACTCATGCAAGCAACGAGATAATTGAACTAAGGGTTTAGGGTGATAACAATAATGCACTAAAGTGAGTGCATCTGGGGTAGGCTAAAGCGATTTGGGTGTATGTTTGGGGGTGGGGTGTAAACAATGCTCTTCATTGATATTCGGAAAAACCGAAACATCACGAGAACCGCGAAAAGGATAGGCTCGGAGGGGTTAACTAGGGTATCGTGTACTAAAGATGAGTACAACGCATAAAGGGTGGGGAATTACTTAACCAATGTGGAAAAAGTAATTATATTACGGGTATCAAACAAGGGTTATCCTAATGCCTCTAATCATTTAGTTATTCCTAACTACACAAGTCTTGATCTTACTAGCGATCTTGGGATGCATCACAAAACAAGTTCTAGAATCTATTATACTACGGTTCACACTCTAAGCATTAAAGATGAATGCTTTAATTCCTACTAATCTAAGGCGATCCTCACATTTTGGGTGGAATTTAGGTGGTAAAGGGTTTTTGTGCTAGTCATGCAACTTCCTATCGGTGAGGCAGCTTTTGTTAAAACTAATGGCCCACTCCTATATGTCATGAAAATTTTAAATTTGGTGCCAAAATTACCCTAACCGACATTTTCTCATGGTTTATTACACAAATACAATTGGACAAAGCAAATAATCAAGGATAAGCATAGTTTCAAAGTTCCGTTTTATTTTCCTCCCTACACTTAAATTGAACATTGTCCCCAATGTTCCCCGAAATATCAAAGTTATGATAATGGAAGGTAATTAAAAACGAAAGAAACTAGTACTCCCCTGATTAGCTCGGTAAGATCCGTGTGTGAAGTAGTGGTTAAATCCTTTCCAAGAAGAATTTATGCGTGAAAAGCTCCTTCCAATCTTATGTAACTTCTTCTTGATAAATTAAACCTGCACACTTGAAGAAAACAAACGAAACCTTCGCGTAAAATCGGCGGTAATAATATATATAAGACTCGATTTAAACTAGGATATAATGCTTGTGGAATGGATGTTTAAAGAATTTACGGAAAATTAAGACTTGGAAAATTTCAAAATTTATAAGTAGCTCGAAAAGCGAGAAAAAAGTAATCTGTTGTTTTACTCCTTCACGGCGTCAGTTGCGATCTGACGCCGTCGGTTATCCCGACAAACACCGGTGCGATTTTGGAAAAATTCGGAAAATTTACATCTTTAGAATCGGAAAATTTACGCAAAACATCCATTATGACTCGATACAAGCATTTGACTTGAACAAACACATATATATCTTTTAGTTAATTGTTATTCTCATGTTTACGTTTCTTTTGAAAACGTGTGTAATCCTCCCTACACTTATCCCTTATGTAAAATACCTTTATATGCAATTAAGGCGAGGTTAAAACAAAATAAAACATTTTACAAATTTAAACATGAGAATAAACAATCAATGAAAGACATATGACACTAACAAGCAAACAATTAAGCATGGGTTGCCTCCAGGCGTTTTCTTTATTTAAGAGTCTTGTAGCTAGACTCGTGAGTACGTACCCTCACGTTTTCCTCCTCTTAGAAGCACATTCAATTATCTTAACTCTGTTCTCATCACGAATATATTCAGGGCCCAATTCTAGACAGGCGGTATAGAGAACCTTGTCCTTCAATCAACTTCAAAGGCGGAATGCTATCTACATCTAACTCATCAATGCCCTCAAACCTCTTATTTTGCGGGGCATTATATATTAACACATTCGGTCTCATTCAAGAAATTGACTATTCCTTCCTCTTGATCATAAACCATCTTAGATTCCTCAATAAATGGTCTCCCAGTATCACATCTCCTAAAACTCCATCAATAATGCCTTTCACATTTTCTAGGATCATGAAATCACACCTATATGTGAAGTTCCCTACGAAGACATGCAATCCCTTAACCCTCCCAACATAGTTACTCACTTTCCTAGGGTAAAGGGGTCCCTCATGGGTCCTTAATTTTCTCTCATGATCCAATTGTAGTAGAACCTAGACATTATGTTCATGGGTGCTATATAATCTATGTAAGTGTGATCCTATATAAGTAACCAATCATGCACGGTATTTTGATATTTTAGGGTCACCACTTTTATGCATGGTTCGAAAAGGCGGTCGCGGAAGTTAACTACATTATAGTGATAAGCGGTTTCCTTCCATTAGGGTATGAATCGAAATACTCCTAAGTTCCTTCTCCTCCTTACTTAGTCCATAATCTCCAAAACCTTATAATCTCCTTCTACAATTTCATCTTCGAATCACTTGAGGTTGAATCACTATCTAAGGTACCGATGGATTCCTCGAGGGCTTTTCAAGTGCATTTTCAATTATCCTATTAAGTTTCTTAAGCTCTCCAATTTCACTAACAATGCGAGCTCGAGTTGGTTGGCAAAAGTTAGATCGAGTGGTGGGTGTTTATTTGATGGGGAGTTGTTGCTTGGTGGTTTATCACCTTCTATGATGAAAACTGATGGGGTTACGAACAAAGGTCACGAAGAAGGGGGATAGACTACGAGAAAGCTAAGAATAAGAAAAATTTACTTGATAGGAATCAAGCAAAGAAACCTAAATGAGGTGGACTACTAACTAGCTATTCTATTCCCCGGCAGCGGCGCCAAAAACTTGATAACGCTACACGCGTGTTCGAGGTCAAAGGAACTTCCTTTTAAATCGAGCAAGTTTTTCAACACCTAGGCGATGAACCTAATCGTTGTAGTGTAGTATTAGGGTAAGCCACGGGTATTGATATCGTTCTCTAGGGAATAGGAATGCTAGTGAGAAGTTACTACGCTAAGGTTGGGGTTGAGGAAGATTATTTTTTATCTTTTATATTTTTAAGAAAAGGAAAGGTACTGAATCTCGGGGTTTGGATTTGGGGGTTGGTATTGCTACCGATTACTCTACTTATCTAATTATCTAATCTAAGGTGTATGTAGTCTATGTCTAATTATTGTGTGCTCGTATGATAGTTTAAAGATGTGTTTACTTAGGTTTTACTACTCCTTAATTATCTCCTATTGGTGGTTGAATTGTCACGTCCTTATTCTTAGTTGCGTTGTGTGTCTAAGGTTGTAGGGTATGCGTTTCTCCTAACTCTTGAACTTACCAAAGGGTCTCGTCTACAAAACCCACTTGGGATAATAAACTCTTACTCTAAGGCACTCTTTGGATGGTTTAGCTTACAACTACTCAAGGAGTTATATTCTAAGGTTCACAAAGATTTAATCAAGCATTAAGTACACAACGAATGACCTATCGCATTACTAGATCATTAATCAACTAAGATAAGAGACAACCAATCAATATTCAATAATTAAGTTTCATACTCCCTAAGCAAACACACAAGTAAATTAGCCGGACATGGAGAACATGCAAGCATACACACAAATAATCAAAGACATAATTGTATTAATGAAGTAAAACACTTATCTTGGTGTAAGATAGGGTTTGGAACCCTAAAATCTTGTACAAAACGACCTTGGTTTGGTTTAGGTTTTACTCCAAAGACTACACACAATCTTGAAAAATTCGGATTCTATATATAAGATTACACATGCGGGCGTCACCTTATGTTTTGTGGCCGTCGTGTCGCCATCATTAGGGTTTCGTCTTGGCCACGTTAGACTTGTGACGGCGTTACCTTCTCTTGTGGCGCCATTCTCTTGACTTTCGTACTTGTTCTCTTGACTTCGGCGATGCTGGATTACATCTAGGCCTTACGAGTTGCGACGGCCTACTCTTTTATAACTTGACGTCGTCACTTGAAAATAGGAGTTTTGGCTTACGTCCGTCACAAAATCCTCCGACGGCGTCAGTATAAGCCGTGACACCGTCACCTTATGTTTTCATGACTTTGAGTGTCTCGATTCGACTTTGGCCATTTTCTTCAGATATTCGCTTTTTTAGTCCAAATAAGTGCCATTCCAGCATTTTGCCTTCAAGAGACCTAAAAAGTGAAAAGGAACGATATTAAGCAATAACGGATACAAAGTGATCAAATAAGGGCTTAAACGACCCTCAAAATGTACTTTTTAAAACCTTATCACCGTACACTAATAACGAGATAAGATCAACTAGTAGGCAAAGGTTTGATCAATTAGGCGTACATGATTAGTGATTAGTGATTAGCATGTCATGATCAATTATTGTCTATTTACCTTATATAGATCATAAGTTAGGCTATAAATGTGGCTTGTATTCTGCATTGTGAATCGATCAATCAATAAACCAAATATTAATCATTCTCCCATTATCTCGTATCGTGTATACTTACATGGTATCGAGACTTGATCCTCTCAAAAATAAACACCTAAACTCTTCCGTCGCCTCCTCCGGCCGTCGGCTACACACTACAAGAAAAGTGGCTTTTAGGACCCCATAAGCGTCATAAAATGGTACTTTTAGGACCTTCATTTAATAGGACCAAGGATGAAAGCGTTTCATGTAAAGCGGTTGTAATAGGTCCAAAGCGTCCTAACCCTTATGAAACCAATTTTATGGTCGTATTATATGTCTATGAACAACACAAATAGCGTCCTAATAAAACCATATTAGGACACTTTTACAATGTTTTAACATGTGATTACCTACTTTTAATCTTTTGAGACACATAAAACGTCCTTAAAAGTATTGTTAGGGCGCTTATGATGTAACATCATAGCTATTTTAGCAACCAAGAAAAGGGTACTAATAACTCAAATAAGATTATGATACCAATTTTATGGTCGCATTTTAGGTCTATAAACAACACAAATAACGTCCTAATAAAAACATATTAGGACACTTTTCCAATGTTCTAACATGTGGTAACCTACTTTTAATCTTTTGATACACATACAAGCGTCCTTTAATGTTAATTCTTAGGGCGGTTATCATATCTCATTATAGTTACTTTAACACCAAGAAAAGGGTCCTAATATCCCAAATATGATTATGAAACCAAATTTATGGTGCATAATATGTCTATGAACAACCAAATAACGTCCTAATAACAACATATTAGGACACTTTTACAATGTTGTAAAGCGTTGTTACCTAATTTTAATCTTTTGATACACATACAAGCGTACTTAAAAGATAATTGTTAGGACGCTTATCATATAACATTATAGCTATTTTAGCACCAAGAAAAGGGTTCTAATATCTCAAAGAAGATTATGAAACCAATTTTTGGTCGTATAAAATGTCTATTAACAACCTAAATAACGTCCTAATAACAACATATTAGGACACTTTTACAATGTTAAGTTAATTGTTAGGACGGTTAATAAGTTTAATAGGACAATTTCAAAGTCCGGACAAGTCATATGATAGGGCGCTATTTTCACCATGCACACTTTATTATTACGATATGAATAAAACATCAACTAAATATTAAATGAATAAAACGAAATTGTATTTGAGTTAGCAATTGTCATAACAAAATCACTAAACATAAATAAGGTAGACATAATCTAACATAAAGTCATTAACATTAAACAATAAATTAACGCAACAAGAAGCTTAGTCCGTGGTCATCATGCATCATCTCTCTCAATCCTCACGGACCACCTACAAATAAACACCCATGTATAAGCATTAAGCTCCATGTTAGTAAAATTATTGGTATCACAAGATTAACAAAGACATACCGAGATAAAGGTACAAGGCCATGCTATGGTTGCACCAACACGGTCTTCAATTGTGGCAAATAACCCATAGGGTCTCACCAACACTTCATCTCTTTTGTTGGTACTTGAGCGTTTACCTCACACCATCCTCGTCCAATCTACGTACCACCAACTATATCATTTGGGTTCAAGCTCCTCACCCGTCCTTTTGCTACGATCTCGGTTGAGTTTAGAATGCTTTTAAGGAAAACTTCATCCCAGACCTAGATTTGATTTTCAACAAACATTTATCAATTTATAGTCAAGACATATGTATTAGGTTAAGCGGATGTATCTGCGGTATGGAGGTGGGGTATACAAGGAGGTCAAAGATTGATCGATTATATCTGCGGTGTGGGCGATGCCACAGTGCGAGGGCAATGGTTAGCCCTGCAGCCACTTTGAACTATCACCTAAGCGGAGAAAAAATCATAAAAATAAGCTAACGTGGATTCAAAAGCTTAGATGGGAATTTCAACATGTAAAAATCTCAAGACTTGAATCTCAACACAAAATTCACAAAATTCTCCCAAGATCCGAGTTTCGACTAACATACCATTTTGACTTTTGATTTTGAACTTAAACTTTGACTTTAATGAAACTTGTTTGATCCGTATGCACTAATTATCATTATTTAAGCTATGATAACACTAATTTAAGATACATGAACAATATTTAGACCAAGTGGGTGAGATTTGATCCTCACATGTCCCAACGATGGAATTTGTGAGTGAAAATAATTTGATTTTGACTTTCTCTAGTTCAAACATTGGTTTTATAGTTTTACTAGTTCTAATATCACATAGAGGTCATAGTGTGCAGATAAACAAGTGAAAAGGCAACTACCACAGTTGAAACAACAGAACCAAACACCCTTAATAAGCGGGTTAACAAATTTAAAAGGCAAATGAGCAATCTAAATCATAATCTTGATACATAAGCTTGTAGCCTAGGTTCATTAGCTATCAAAGATAAAATAAGCTATAACAACTAGAAAGGAACGATTTATAATAGAAACATACCCGTAGCGTGGAGGTTCATTGGTTACAACAGGAGAATCTTGTGATGTAAGAGGTGGAACAATGAAACTATCCGTCGACCCATTCTTCTCGATAACGGGCTCGTAACTTTTCATATTCACTAGTAAGTTCTCCATTTCTAGACTTCAATTTGTTGTTTTCTATGACATGCTAAGCGACTTGGTATTACACCCCAAAGCAATGAAGCACGAACACCTAGACCATACATGCACGCATCACCATTTCGATCTTTACCCATAAGCGTAGAAAAATATCATACGGTCCGGATTATCAATCGAACCCTCGGCGATTATCACTAAGTTGTTTCATATCATCACGCATTTTATATAAACATGAACAACATATAGTAAAGCATGTATTACAAAAAAAAGCATATTGTGTTTAACTTATGCTATTAATACACTTTGCAAACACAAAAGCATATTACTTACAATCGCTTTGCGGTGTCATCATTTTGGTATTTCCATCTATGGAGAAGCATGCACTAAAAGATCCAATCGAGTTGGATCTCGTCCCAAATATGTCTGTATAAATAAAAGAAAATGAATATTAACGGTGGATATCCACAGGATACATTAACAATCCTACTTTTCCATACACTTACCTTTAAATCTTCCCTTTTGCGAGCATAACTTTTTACGGTTCTTTGGATCATCTTCTTTTTTGCCCGATTCGCCTTGTTTTTTCACTTAAACTCTGCGGCGGAAAGTAAAATATCATAATGGGAAATTAAGTAATGTTATTTAAAGTGGAAGAGTATTTCACACTATAGTGTTTTCGTATTCAATACTTCACAAGCTTCTTCCATTGTTTATTTTGCACTTGCTTTGGCCTAGATCTTATTTGTTGTTAACCGACAAAGACGGATCATGGTAGTGTTCCTTAACTCTTGCCCTATAGTTCTTCACATTCCGCCCAAATGATTGCAATATCCATTTTCTCCGACTTCGAATATCAAATTTTGTCTAAAAAATGCAATAGCTCACATTAGAAAACAAATACTTTATTCATTAACATACAAATTTAACATTGTGTACCTTTAAGAGTTCAAGCAAAGCTTTTTTTTTTTCGTCAACTTTATTCCATGGTTTATAAATCGGACAATACTTTCCACTCCTTGAAATTGTTCCCATGAAATGAGTCGATGACTACTTTTGTCGTTAATAGGTTGTCCGTGTTCATTAACTAAAATAGGAATTCTATCCCCTTTTTCTTGGGCCCAAACTTTTGCCATACGTGTTTGTCCTCTCTTTCTTTTGCTTACAATCCGAACTACAAAAAGTGAACATGATTTACAATAGATACGTATACATTTAAAGTACTAAATAATTCGAAATGGAGGCAATATCTTAGCGTTGTATTTTGTCTTGTTTTAATTTAACTTTATTATATATTCTTCTTATATAACACAATATATGATATATGATTTTAAAGCGATGCAATCAAGTAGACCATGTTAACTGTTTCATTTCGAGCTTGTGTAACTACATGGTTTTCTTCATTTTCGAATGCTCGACTTGAATCTCTTCTCAGAGTAGATCATCGCCGTCATTTGTTAAATCATTCACATACTCCAAATCATGCTCATTCTCCAAATCATCCTCATTCTCCAAATCATCCATGTCTTTATCTACATCATCTTAAAGTAGCTTGTTGTTCAATATCTTCATTCATAGGTATGTCTTGATATCATCATTTTCAACATCATAAAGGTCTTCATTGTTATCTATATTAAAATTAAAAAAAAAAAAAAAAAAAGTAACAAGTAAGCAAAGCAGAGTTAGCGAATATACACTTAATAGTAATTTAATATCATATATAGTATTTGAAATTTATGTATAGTTACCATCGGATCTCAAGTCACGCTCCCGTGGTCATGATCGTTGTCAATTGCAACTAAGTTTCTCTCGATTGCGATTAATCTCCCTGGATTGGCAATTTGGTTGATCATTTCTCTTTTGGACTTGGTGGGACTCTGCACTACTACGTATTGCCCTCCTGTATCAATCATTTGTCCTTTTGCGATTGAGATTACGAAGATGTTAGCCAACCGAGACATTCGAGCACTCATTCGTTTTTGCTAAATTTTATATCTAGTCATGGATGTGGAGCAATGTATTTTCGATTACATTTCATGCAAGTAGAATTGTTAGAAAACAAACATAAAGAAAATATAGTAGCCAAATTTATTATTCGTACCTTTTTATTTGTTTGTGTAGCCGCTTCTTACGGGTTATCTTCCGCACATTAAGATGGAAGTCCGAACCGGACATATAATCTGCATCTTTCTCATTGGTATCCGTTGGTTTCTTTTCTTTTCTTTCTTTTGTCACTCTCTACTAGACTTGTCAAAGACTTAGCAATATTTTCACTCCCAAAGCTTGTAATCTCTGTTGGTTTTGAATCCTTGTCCTTCGGACATTTCATAATCATTCGTATTTCGTGGTGATTTGGCGTTGCATCTGTTATTTTCCATAAGCGGTGCACAAAACAAATAAAATTATTATGAGATTGCAAAGAACAATAGTCGTTTGAGAACAACAAAACCGAAATCAAATCACTATCTGTTACATGTTCTGAGAATGAAATACATTATCTACAAACAAAAATGAGCGCAAATCCTTGATTACATGTCACGAATGAAATACATTAGCTAGAAACGATATCAAATCACTATCACTATCACTACCCAAATCCTTTGACCCAACTTTACGGGTATACCAACATTCATTTAAATTAAGCGAGCAACTTAAATACAACTTGTACCACATCACAAATAAGCAAAGACTTATGATCACATATGAGACTCATCACAAGAGGTCAACCAAACACATACCGAACCAACCATTTCCCACACTAACAATGTATAACAATGATAATACCAATAATAATAATAATAATAATAATAATAATAATAATAATAATAATAATAATAATAATAATAATAATAATAATAATAATAATAATAATAATAATAATAATAATAATAATAATAATAATAATAATAATAATAATAATAATAATAATAATAATAATAATAATAATAATAATAATAATAATAATAATAACAACAATAATAATAACAACAAGAGGTTTGCATTACACGTTGAGTCGGATCTTCATTCAAAGTGAAAACCCACAATCCTTGTTTCTTGCCCACATACAACCCTAAACCAAAATTGAGATTTTAACCGATACGTGAAAACGATTTCCATTAATAAAGCGAATCAAATACTTGAATTCGAAAAGATATGCTTGATTTTCGCGGTAAAAAGTTATTTATGAATCAATTTTTCCCCAAAAATTTTAAGCGGGTTTATGTGAGCGTGGGTGTGTAAGTTTTCCCTAATTTTAGATTATAATTAGATTTATAATTAAATTAACTAATAGTAGTATATAGTATATGAAATGTATTATATTATTGTATATATATAATATATAAGTATTTTATTGTATGTGAAACTAAAAATGAAGTAGATTTGGCATTCGTTTTCCGACTTCCGGGTCAAACAACATTATCAATGTGTTGAAGTAATCGATCTCTGTTGTATCTTCTTGCCGAAATGGAGCGGCTCGGATAGTTCATTTGTTTTACGGGCGTTATTTAAAATGTTGCTATTTTCTTACAGACGGGATTTATCCTCGTGGTCTACGTTTGTTAAAGCGTATCCGCATCTAGTTGACCCGAAAGATAAAGTGAGATGTAGGACGATAAACCACACTAGAGTCATATATGCCATTGGTGCATCAATGAGACGGACATGCATGGAACCCTATGAATAATGAAATGGCTCGGGTTTGAAACGGGAGTCGATATCATATCATAATCAGTGTCATATCAAAGGTTCATATCCAATGTTGCAAATTAAAATCGCGAATCGATGGTCGGGCGATCGACCACCTTGTAGGTTGTAATCGGTGCAGGCGGGATGAATCGGTGATAGGGTATAATTTGATGTATAAGTAAATTAATTAATACTACCTAGTATACAGTATATGAAAAGTATTGTATTATTGTATATATATATAATATATAGGTATAGGTATTTTATTGTATTTGAAACTAAAAAAGAACTAGAGTATTACCCGGTCGTTGCTCGGGTTATCAACTAAGGGCCCGTTTGGTTGGTGGGTGTTGCTTTGGATTCGGGATTGTTAGGAATTATGTGAAGTCTGGATTATGCTGAAATTAATGCCGAAGTGTTTCTCTTGAAGATGAAGTGGATTCTACGAAGACATAATCTCTTGAAGTATAATAGATAATAGTGCATTTGCGGAAGTGTTTATTCCGTGTTTAGTTTATTTAGTGTGGGTATACATGAGCTTTATTAGGAAGTGATTGTGTATATCTTGTTTAGTTTTATGATTATCGTTTCTTGGGAAGCGGTTTAGCGATATTGTTTAGGGTTCCTTATCTATAAAAGGAACACATTAGAATGAGTTATGTATCGATTGGAAAATTCGGTTTTAGTTAATAAAAGATCCATAGAGGATCAAAGTTCTTAGTTATTTGTTACTTGTGTTTATATTCCACGATAAACATTAGTAGTAGAGATTGTCTTTTATTGTGCTTGTGATTACATAGGCATACATAACGATCCACGAGCTCAAGATCTATCAAGGTGCATTTTGTTTCAACAAGTGGTATCGAGCCTCGTGAGAGTCTCTACGATACTAAGGACAAGCTCTTTCTAAACACCCATACAACCATAACAAAATCATCATGCACGGTTCGGATGTTGATCTTGAACTCACCAACAACCAAAACTCCACCCATCTGCAACAACTAAGTCTCTCTAATAGCAATGCTAAGTTTCCTTACCTTAAAGGGAGAATATGATCTTTGGGCTATGAAGATGCGAGCGGATCTCCAACATTGATTGGAATCTATGGCGATAATTATGAAGGGGAGCAGTTTGAAGAGAACTACCACGGATCTTCTTGGTAATATGATGAATGTTCCTCCCAAAGCTGCTTGAAGAGTTCTTTGGCGATTCGAGAGAGAAACAAAGGTCGAACTATTCTTACGCAAGCTATTCACGAGGATCACTTGGTGATTTTCACTTCATGCAAGATGCCAAGGATATATGGTTAGCAATTAAGGCGAAGTTCGGTGGGAATGAGGAGTCTAGGAGGCGAAGAAGTCCATGCTTGAGACAACAGTTTGGGACTTTCAAATCTCGAAGAGGAAGGAATTCACAAGGGCTATGATAAGTTTCACAAGATCTTAAGTCGGTTGAATCATTCTGAGCAAAGCGGGATAATGATATTGTAACTCTAAGTTTACGAGGTCATTACCTCCATCACGGCTACATGTAAGCATAGCTTTAAAAGCTAAAGGTGGTTTGGACATGATGACCTTTGATGAGTTTGTATAACAAACTTAAAGCTCTTGAACATGATGTAAAAGCCCTTTTCGATCATCTTCTCGCTAGTCATCTTGCATTTGTTGGAGCCTCTACTCCAAAGTCTAGATATGCTCCAAGCCCATATCCATCATCATCTAATCTTGCTCCTTCATCAAGTTCTCACTCTAAATCAAGCAACATTATGGAAGATGTACTTGGATCCTTCTTTCTTGATTATGATCCTCGGCGGGCGGCTTATGAGGATTTTGATCGGTGGACCCGCTTGAGATGGAAGAGATGAAGGCGAGGTGGCAAGTGGCCATGCTTTCCATGGATATCAAGACCTTTGGCGCAAAGGTGGCGAAGGTTTGGATTCAAAGGACGCGATCCGGCAAGGTTTGACAAAAGGAAGGCTAAATGCTTCACATGTCAACGGATGGGTCACTTTTCTAGAGAATGCAAAGACAGGAAAGGCGGTGATGAGACAAGATACTCTACTTATCGGCGATGTCGAAGGCGGGAACTTCAAAGGGATCAACCGCTTTGGTCACTCTTGATAGCAATGTGGATTGGAAGCAACATGAGGAGGCGATAATGATGGTCCCGATAATGTTGGGTTGATAGCAAGTCGTACTTGAGGAGGATAGGCATGATCAGTTGCCTTGATGGGCATCTCTCGGTACAAAGCTGTGTGTTTGGTTGTAGTGAGCGTTATAATGAACTCAAACAAGCTTATGATATTATGGAACCTAAATATAATGAATGCTATGTGGAAGTAGAAGATTATAAGCAGGCTTTAAAAACACTAGAAAGACAAAAGGTTTGGTTTCGGAAGAATGAAATAGCTTATGATGAGAAAATAGGTGTTTTAGAGAGGGATCTCGAATGTGCTACAAATGAATTAAAATGGTGCGAGAAGTTAAGAGCGGATGTAGAGTCGGAAAATCTAGAGCTTAAGGAGAAACTTAAGGAGGAAATTGCTAGGAATAATGAATGGATGATGAATGGTAATAAGTTGGCTAGTCTCATTTATAATAGTCAAGCTCCCAATTCTCTGTGGCTTTAGGCTTTAAGAAATATGTAGGCTTAGAAGCTAGGGATGACACACGTAAATCTACATCGTGAGGCCTAGCTAATTTTGTGAAAGAAGGTGACCTACATCTTTGTCGTGGACCAATTAGAGGTGAGCATATGCCCATTGACCTTTCCACTCTTAAAGACTTTGATGGCTCACACCATCTGTATGGCAAAAAGTCAAGAGACATGCGGACCTAATACTTCTTCTAATGACTTTGTCTCTTGTGTTATGATGACAAGTCCTCCAAGCAAGGGTCTCTGAGTGTGATTCAAATGACAAGTCGACCTTCCCAAGTCTTCACCAAGTCTTCACCCTGCACCCCCAAGACTACCAATAAGCATGTCGAGTTCTTTGCCAAGAATCCACTTCCAAGGCAGTTGCCTCGAAGACTTGCTTTTAATTCTTTGCATAATAGTCTTGTTAAAACAATTCTTTTCATGGTTTTGGTTTGAATACTTACGCTTGTAAGAATACTTCTTTTGGTTTAAATAAATCTTCTAATCGGAAGAAATGTTTTGTGTGTGGAAGTAAATCTCATTTAATTAAGGATTGTGATTATCATGAGCAAAGGATGAGTAGGTGTGGTGATTCTAGGAGATCTAGACCAATGTGGACAAATGTGAATGAAATACCACCTTATGTTCCACAAAATACAAATTGTAATACTCCTTTTTCTTGGAGGAAACCGGTTGTAAAACCATATGTTCAACCAACAAGTGAATCTTTTAAAAATGGTTATTGGCCTAGATGTGTTAACCCTATGGTGATGGGAGAGATGCTGGGATCTTCTTTGTCAAGACCTCGTGAGTTGTTCTTGGAATAAGCAGGGACCTAACTTTCATTGGAAACCCAAGAACAATAGTGGATCTTATACTTCTACATGGCACAACTCATATGATCCACAAGGCGGGTTCAAGTCGGCAATGACTTGAGCCTCCATAGTGTACTAATTCTCATATATCTTTGTTGTTGTTGTAGGATCATCCCTTAAGCATAAAGATGTTGGAATAGTTGGCGGTGGTTGTTCTAGAAGTATGTCGGAAGCAGGGGACATGATGCATAACTTTGTACCTATTGAAGGAGGAGGCAATGTAACCTTTGGAGGAAGTGATGGACGAATTCTTGGAAAAGGGACCATCAAAACACCTCAATTGGACTTTGAGAATGTTTACTATGTTAAGGAACTTCAACACTTCAATTTGTTTCAGTCTCACAAATATGTGACACTAAGAACAAAGTACTCTTCACAGAGGATGAATGTCTTGTCTTTGTCTAAAGACTTCAAACTCCCAAAAGAAACTTCAATTCTCTTGAAGGTTCCTCATGATCACAATCTTTATACATTCAACTTAACTAATGTCCAACCGCGGTGACTTAACATGTTTGGTGGCTAAAGCATCGTGGATGAGTCCACCAAATGGCACGAAGGATGGCCCATGTCAATTTCAAGACCATTAACCGACTTTCAAAAGCGGGCCTTGTTCAAGGTCTTCACCCAAAGTATTCACCAATGATCATAAGCGTGTTGCATGCAACAAAGGAAAGCGACCGAGCCTCATACAAAGGTGTTCTGTTCTGATGATAACCATTATTTCGAACCTCTTGGTGCTTCATATGGATCTGTTTGGTCCAACTAAAGTGAGAAGCATTGATCATAAATATTTTTGTCGGTAATCACCGATGGTTTTAGTAAATTTTGTTGGGTATTCTTTCTAAGGACCAAAGATGAAACATCGAAGTGTTGAAAGACTTCATTACCCTTATTGAGAATCGGTTGAACAAAAGGTGAAAGGAATTAGGTGTGATAATGGTGCGAGTTCAAAATGCCATTCTAATAGAACTCTGCGGGTTAAAGGAATCAAAGGGACTATAGCACTCCAAGAACCCCTCAACAAAATGGGGTGGCGAGAAAGAAAAATAGAACCTTAATAGAAGCTGCAAGATCAATGCTAGCGGACTCTAAACTTCAACCATGTTTTGAATGAAGTTGTTGGTACAACTTGTTATGTACTAAATAGAGTGTCCATTACTAGACCACACCTTAAAACACCATATGAACTTCTTTTGGGAAAGTTCACATTATTCATTACCTTAAACCGTTTGGTGCCAAGTGACAATTTTGAATACCGGTGATCCTTTGGGCAAATTTGATGAGAAAGGCGATGATGGTTACATTGTGGGGTATTCGCTCATAGTAAGGCATCTGAGTTTACAATGTATCGCTAAGAAGATTGAGGAGACATTGAATCGAGGTATCTTGAAGACAAGCCTAATGTTCAAGGGCGGGGTCATGTTTGGTCATTTGATCTTGATTACTTGACTGATTACTTAGGTTATGCTAGACATATGGCTAACCAAAATCACGATTCAAGCATCTCCAAATACTAGTGCGAAACTTTGGAAGCTCATTCGAAAGTGGGTGCGATGATGATGAACAACCCATTGTAGTACCTTCCTTCTCTCTAACAATTTTGTAGGTGACACTTCTAAAAATTATCTTGATGTGGGTGAAGATGAATTCTATTATCTTGAGGACCTTGCTAGGTGAAGAAACAAGAGTATGCAGACCAATTTAGATCTTTGAGAGGAATGTTGAAAATAGTACAAGTGAAGCAATCGATGGAACATTCAATTCTGCGAAAGTGATTCTGTTTCTCCTCACCTCTCAATTCGAATGAAAGACATGTTGACTCTACTCCTATTTCTACTAGAGTGTCAATGGACCTTGGAGAACCTTATACAAGGTTTCCAAAACCTTGAGATCTTGGTCATCATCAACCTAAGCGGGCATCTTCAACACACCTTCCTATGATCGACTTTGAACCTATTGTGACTAATCTTGATTCCTCCATTGATGTCAACACCACCACTACTACAAGGATCAACAATGTTCATCCACGGTCTAATATAATTGGTGATCCTAATGCACTGTTAGAACAAGAGTGCTTGTGGCGCGTTCTAAATATGGTCGGTGGCTTTTATCTCTTATGTCTCCAATCGGCGAGAGACAATCACACGGACTATCAACATTGTGCATTTGCTTGTTTTCTCTCACAAGTGGAACCAACCGGTGTTACTCGAGCTCTTGAAGACTCAAGTTGGCTTGAAGCAATGCGAGGATGAGATGCAACAATTTCAAAATCGGCGAGGTTTGGATATTGGTACCACTACGATGGTAAGTATGCTATTGGGACTAAATGGATTACGAAGAATAAGAGATGCTCGGGGTGTTGTCATTAAGAACAAAGCTAGATTAGTTGCAGGGGTATAGACAAGAGGAGGAATCGATTATGATGAAGTGTTTGCACGAGGCAAGAGTTGAGGCTATCTGGATTTTCTTAGCTTATGCATCCTATATGGGCTTTATGGTCTATCAAATGGATGTTAAAGGAGCATTCTTGTATGGTGAAATTGAAGAGGAGGTGTATGTCACTCAACCTAAAGGATTTGAAGATCGGATCATCCTAATCATGTTTATAAGGTGGTCAAAGCTCTCTATGGACTACATCGGGCACCCGAGCACAGGTATGCTAGGCTCTCTACATTTCTGTGAAGCATGGTTCTGAAGAGGTGCAATTGATAAGACTCTTTTCCTAAAGAAGAATTCCATGACATTATTCTTGTGCAAGTGTATGTGGATGACATTATTTTGGATCCACAAAGGAAGCTTGGTGCGGGGAGTTTGAGGAGCTTATGAAGGAGAGTTTGGATGAGTGCAATGGGAGATGACTTTCTTTTGGGTCTTCAAGTTCGTGAGAAACGATGGTATCTTTATCGGTCGGGACAAATATGTGAGGACATCTTGAAGAAGTTTGGTATGGAGGGTGTAAGGGCGCCACTACACCTTATGAAGCTCAAAGACAAAGACCAACAATGAAGGCGATCCACTGTGAATGTTCATTTATGCAGGTCTATGATTGGGTCTTTGATGTATTTAACAACTTCAAGGCTGATATTACTTTTCTTTGTGAGTGTTTGTTCACGACATCAAGTTACTCCACGACTTCCCATCTCAATCTTTGTTAAGAAGATCTTTAAGTACCTCAAGGCCAACCTTTTCTAGGTCTTTGGTACCCAAAGAGTCTCCTTTTAAGTTGGAAGCTTATAGTGATAGTGACTATCTTTGGTGCTAATCTGGATAGGAGGTCCACCATTGGAGGTTGCCAATTCCTTGGAAAGAGATTGATTTCTTGGCAATGCAAGAAACAAACTATTGTGGCTACCTCATCTCTTGAAGCAGTATGTTGTTGTTGCAAATTCTTTGTGGACGGGTTCTTTGGATTCAAAATCGGTTGTTGGATTATGGGTACAATTTCATGAACACAACAATTTTATTGATAATCAAAGTACCATATGCATTGTTAAAATCCGGTTTTCACGGTCCGAACAAAACATATTGAAATCGAGGCACCACTTTATAAGAGATGCATATGATAAAAATTTGATAAATGTGGTCAAAATTCATCTTGATGATAATGTGGCACATTTGTTAACAAAAGGCTTTTGAAGGACCAAGGTTTCAACACCTTGTGGTCCATATTGGCATGCTAAACCCTTAGCGCAAAGTTTAAGGGAGGCATAAACCTCGGGGAGGATATGCCTCGTGTATAACTTTGCATTTTGCTATGTAATTTTGTATATTTGGTTGATTTTAACTAACTCTAACACTAATGTAATCTTAGTGTGTTTCTTTGTTGGTTTGTGTGTTTCTCTGTGTTTGTTTATTTTGCGAGTGCATGTTACATTCGGTTGAGATTTGGTCGGAAGTACTAAAGCTTGTTCCTCTTGAATTCAAAGTCTTGAAGTGAGTCAATTGTTTCTTACGAAGATGATGTCTTGAAGTTATATGATTCAATCAAAAGAAATCTTGAAACAAATTGATAATTCATTCATTCAAGAAATAGTTTACGACTTACACTTACAGTACTAACAACATCAAATGTAACTACATGATCTACTAATCCTAATCTATTACATATCATCCGTTCCAACATCTAACAGTTTGTTGGATATGCATGATCGCTCACATCTTTCACACTAAATCTGGCTATGCTTTTGTGATGAGCATAACCAACCTAACAAGATGCTAAGGATCAAAATGGATAGGATGGATTGATGAAAATGATTGATGATGACAATGACCACATTTGATGATGGAGAAAAACAATGTGTCCTTTGTGCTTCATCTATGTATTTCAACCAAAATGCAATCCATCTACTCTCTTTAAGTTCTTCCCTTATACGATATGTGATGATGCACCAAAACACGATGCGAAAGACCAAGAACCACCTCTCTATCTTTTGGAAGTGGTGGATTTTTGGCTCGTGGCCTTCGTTGAGGCCGAGTCTTTGGGGTTGGGAGTAAGATGTTCCTCCTTATAGGAGTCATCGAGAATCATTAGCGATTCACTTGGATTCTCAACACTTTCATCTTCGATGAAGAGAGAAAGGGTGATTTCTTTGGTCGTGGATATGGTTTTGGAAAATAATGAAGCCATGGATTGGTATCTTCACTAGATGATGATGATGATGAGGTTGTTGTTGATTTATGATCTCGGGTTTGGTACTCATGTTGATGTTAATTTTGATCTTGGTGGAATTAGGGTTGAAATATTATTTGGGGATTTTTGATGAAGGTCCTGCATTGGGATTATTTTATAGAGGCTTCCATATCTTCGCCTAGACCATGTCCTATTCAAGCACCTAAACTTCTATTGATGAGGTTTACATTAATATTGATGAAGTTCTACTTGATATTGATAGATTGCCTACACCAAGTTATAAGTGAATTTGGTAAAGGAGAAATCTAATGTCATCTTTGGTGTTACTTTGACCAAAATTGGGAATGATTTCTATTTATTCTCTAATCGGTTGATTTTCGCTCCACAATAAGTGATTCGATTATTACTCTTATTAAAAAGCACTTCCTTTTGTGCAAAATCGTAACCTAATCTTCAAAATCTTTCATGGCGCTTCAATTTAAACATGATCATAATAAGATTGCTTTTCTTGGAACTGCTCGAGGAGATGAGCTGTATAGGCCGATGATTTCATTCTTACAAAGATCAAAGATTCATTATGCATTATCACATTCTCCAAATGCTATTCTTGGTTACTAAGATTGTGGAATTGGAGACTAAAGAGATGAGAACTTGGAGGAATTGCTAAGTCGGAGGGTAAACAAGTTTGGTTTCTTTACAATGAGGAGGAAATTTGAAGGGAATCTTCATTAGCATCCTTGGAATATTGGAGGATAAATGTTGTTTTACCTTCTTCATCGATGTTTTTCTCTAGTTGCTAAATCTTCAAGGAGCAAGGAGCCTATTATATATGCTAGCAGACCATGAAGACAATATTTGATCAAGGTTCTCGAAGAACACTTTAAAGGAGTCAAATGTTGTTGATACATCTGATGATGTTCTAGTTGAGGAGGTTGCTTGATCATGGTCAAACTTCGTCTATACAAGAACAACAAAATGTTTCGCCTTGAGAGATGATGAAGAGGTTTTATTCTTTGGGAGAATGTATAAGTTGAATTCTTCATCGAAGTTTTCTACACTGTTGAGGAATTGTCTCAACTGTTTCCTCGATGTGGGTTTGATTGTTCCTTCGAAGCTCGCATTGGTTTCTTGACATTGGTTCTCTTGAGACATCTTGACGAGAAAGGCGGGACCCGTGATTGATGATATGTTGAATTCGGTATAGTGGTGAAGAACAAAATCAAGCTCGAGCTAGATTGTTCTTGATTATGAAAATATGCAAAAGAGTCGTATTGTGGCTAAATTTCTTCAAGATCGATCGATTCTAATTTGTCTCTGAAAGGAAATTAGAGCTTGATGCATTACTTCCTAAGATCTTGATGATCAATGGGATGCTTATATTTCTCAAGGTGCATCTAATCCAAATCTTGCAAAACTTATATTAGGAGCATCTTTTGATGATGAGAATTTTGTGGATAAAATGGTGGAACTTGGTAATCAAAGGAAACAAGAATCTGCTGCAAAGAAGAACTCTTATTGATCAAAGAAATAAAGCCAAAGAGAAAACCTATGACCGTTGCTCGGAAGAGGAATTATATGAGAAGAGTTGTGAAGAATTACGCTATGTATAATTACGGTATGTCTATAAAGCAAATCGTGCTTTGTCGATGATGCTTTGATTAGATAATATAATATGGTTATGAAGTTTTCATCTTACGGTTCTACTTCTTCTTCTCAATTGGAAAGCATTGCTTCAATGTCGATGTTCCTACGGCTAAGAGGAAAACAGTTGAAATTGTGGATAATTTTGAAGCTGTTTTGCCTTTGATGGTCTCTCGGTTGTTACCTCGACACAACTTACGTAGCTACTCTTTCTTCGATGTGGTTGTTCTTCTTGAATCTTCTTTGGTTTCTTCGATGTGTTGTCTAGTGTGGAGTTAAGTGATCCTCACGAGTCGGGAAATGATCTGACTTGATAATGATAACATTGTTGATATGGGGAGAAGAGCTTGGTTACAAGGAGTTACGATAGTTGGCTGGAAACATGCTTCAAGGAATCTTGATTTAGATCTCAAGGTGATGAATCTACTTTTATTGAAGTTGGATCATTGAAGTTTTTCTGAAGGAACTCATGTGGTCTTGGTCAATTGGAAGGTGGAAAGCTTAACACTGTTTATAAATTTGGATAATCTTGTTCTTGAGTTCAATTTCTTGAAGGACATTCTTCATTTGGTGACTAGACATGATTTGAAGATCTTTGTATGAACATGTCATTCGATATTATAAGTTTCATTCAACAAGCGGTTACGGTTTATATTTGTTGGGTGATCTTGAGGTTATGTTTGATTCTCATTCTCCAAATGGTAAAGGGTATTCTATTTGGAAGAATTCTCATAAGTGGGAGATTGAGAGTTGGAGATTTTATCCTTTGCCTTGTGTTCATGTGGTTCGAGACCACATGTGGAATGATTTTGTGTATGCTATCGGATAAGCTCTATCCTTTATCGGTTACTTTTATGGAGCAGTTCTTTGAAGCAAGTTGGAAGTGCCTCTAATCCGCATTGGCAATGATGAACTTCATGCTTCTCAATGTGTTGGTTTGATTAAAATCGACTTATGTCACATAAAGTTTCATCTTGATTGTACTATTTTGTAATATTTGTTTTCTTTTTTATTTCTTTTAGTTAAAGTTAAAAAAAAAAAAAAAAAAAAAAAAATGGTTTTATCTAACATTTTATGCGGGTTTGTTGTATACTTTTCTTGGTTATTGACTCACGGATATACCTTGTGTATATTAAAGAGTTAGCTAGTCAAAGGGTGCACTTTGGTAAAGACACATCAAATCTGTTGATAGTTGTAATGATTTGCTAAAAATCATAGGGTATGCAACCACCTATGCTTAATTCTTGAGTGTTGTATGGTTTCAATTCACCATGGTTTATTCCTTTTGGAATCCAAGAATTGGCTAGCCCACATGTATATGGCTTGTGGTAAAGCGGTGGTATTCCATATTTGGTTCTCAATTCACCAATTCTAAAATTGCCTAGTCTGAGCAAGCGGCTACGGTAAAGACATTTCAAATCCGTTTATATGGTTCTTTGGTTTGCCAATAAATCGAGATGGTTATCGATGTACCATAGTTTACTGAACTTAAACATATGACTACTCCGGTAGTGATGGCTATTGGTAAAGAGACATCAAATCCATTATTTTCAATGATTCACCTCTCACGAGAGTTAACACACACGGATGTGATGAGAATAGTATGAAACTAATTTGTTTTGATGTATCTATTGTCATTTGTTCTTTGCAAAGATATGGTGTTTGAGTTTCTACATCATAGAGATGTTCTTCTTTGGATTCTTTCTTGTTGTTGTTCGTGCCCAATCCTCAGCTATGTTTGTTCAAGATCTATCAAGCGGAACTTAACCAAGTCAAATTCCGGTTTAGGGAGGATTGTTGGGAATTATGTGAAGTTTGGATTATCTTAAAATTAATGCAAAGTGTTTCTCTTGAAGAAGAAGTGGATTACTAGAAGACATAATCTCTTGAAGTATAATAGTTATTAGTGCATTTTACTGGAAGTGTTTATTCCGTGTTTAGTTTATTTAGTGTGGATATACATGAGCTTTATTAGGAAGTGATTGTGTATATCTTATTTAGTTTATGATTATCGTTTCTTGGGAAGCGGTTTAGCGATATTGTTTAGGGTTCCTTATCTATAAAAGGAACACATTAGAATGAGTTATGTATCGATTGGAAAATTCGGTTTTAGTTAATATAAAGATCCATAGAGGATCAAAAGTTCTTAGTTATTTGTTACTTGTGTTTATATTCACGATAAATATAAGTAGTAGAGATTGTCTTTTATTGTGCTTGTGATTACATAGGCATACATAACGATCCACGAGCTCAAGATCTATCAAGGTGCTTTTTGTTTCAACAGGATTGATTTGTTTCAACAATATGAATAACTCTCAACGGATATCGTCAAGAGTTTTTCGTAAGTCGACTTCCCATGGCGTCACATTCGGGGATGCTTTGTAGCCTATATTCTACACATATTGAGCGGAGGAATTGTCCTAGGCATTTGCGAGGCCAATATCGCGAGGTGATCATAAAGTGCCGACTATTATGATTGAATGTATTGCTTCGCATGAAGTCATAGATAGGACAAGAATCCAACACGAGCCGAAACATAACATATCATATCATATAACGAGATAATCCGATGAATGAGATATATGGATATAGGATGCATCCATACTCCCTGCAGATAACATAGTGGCCAAACATATACTTGAGCTCATATGAAGATGCGTCACTAAGGTTCATCAAGGTCAACAACGGGCAATATCACGGTTCATATGACCCAAGTGTCTTGTCGGTTGTTCGGTTAGTTTTGTTTCATTCAATTTGAAAATAATAATCATGAATATTTTAAAAATAATATTCAAATTATAACCATTTATAAAGATGGGCGTGATCTTTTTGAAATTCACGGGTTGAAAAAGGTTAAAAGGGTTTTTGGTTGACACAGTCAACCCTTTTTTGATACAAAAGTTGCCACATTAAGAAAAAAAGCTTAAATGGGTTAGATGGGTCGACCGAAACCCGACTCAATTAATTTATTCACAACCCGAACCTACCCCGATTAATAAGCGGTTAGATGGGTCGACACAAATTAATTTTATTCTACAACGCGAACCTACCCGATTAATAAGCGGTTAGATGGGTCGACCCAAACCCGACCGAAATATATTTATACTCAACACCGAGTTACTAGTTCCTCTCTTGTTACAACCGCTTCAAACTCGAAACCGAATTGGTTACACTTTGAGTCATCCCAATTAAAATAATAAGCATCAATATTATGGGAGCGCGTAAGTTTTCTCGACCTTTGATTTTCTGCGATCTCTTCACTTGTCATGATTACTTGTTTTAATTATTTCATTTCTCATTAATACTCTTAATTTTTCGAGTTCATGCATCTACCCTTTATATATATGTTGGTTTTATTTTTATTTTTCGGTTCATCCATATACTTTTTCGGTTCATAACTTTTCACTATATACAACCCTAATTGAAAATGTCTGCCACGCCATACTTGAAGGAACTGAAAGATCTTTGTGGGTCTGAAAAGCTTCATGATTGTTTTATTTTTCTCAATATTAATGAGATACCTACGAATGAGGTCAACATGAGAAATGTTGCGGCCGTCAGAGACGACATGAGAATGCAAGTGGATAAGAGAACAAAATGAATGATGGAGGTGTTTTATTTGAATTCTGATGAAGAAATGGCAGCTGTGGATGTTTATGATTCAATGCATGAAGTCCAGCTCATTGAGAGGCGCTTGGTTGAATCTCTTGCAAGCGTTGTCGCTGATTTTCAGAGGTTGATAAAATTGAAGAAGGAGACCATTGAGATTCTGGAGAAGTATGAAGAAGAATGAAGGTAGTTATTGGGTCTTTTGTGGTTTTGTGTCTCGATGGTCT